>JAHZTW010000001.1:416397947-416462520 GCA_020283515.1 Alliaria petiolata
CTACTTATTTCCCCTCACCTACGCAGCTAGTGTTCGGAGACTCGTCTAGGAAGAAATCAAATGGCGTAATCTACAACGTTCAACTCCTTGTCGGAAATAAGATAGTACCGACTGACTTCCATGTGCTCGACATGGGGGAAGAAAAAGACAAACCACTGATACTTGGAAGACCCTTCTTGGCCACGGTAGGAGCAAGGATCGATCACGTGAGCAACTTCGTAGTCCTCTTACATGTAAGCCAGAAGAGATACTACCCGAAGGAGCTGAACACTCCGCCCCTAGAAACAAAGAGCCACACGACCAAGAAGGAGAAAAAGGGGATGATATTAAGAACATGACAGCTCCACTCAAGACCCTTCTCCAGAATCGAAATTCTGATTCCTCCCGAGCTAGAAGAGTTGGACGAAGAAGAGGTTTCTAAGTCAGTCGAAAAGACAAAGCGGGTAATCTTAGAAGCTAAAATTCTAAGGAACGGAAACGGAGGGACGCTGCTAATACGGAAGCAAGGAGGAGCTTCAAGAGAGACAACTCCCGAAGAACTTCCCCCGACTTCCTAAGCTTCAAACAGAGTCGAGCTGAACGACTTAAACAAAAGCGCTTGGTGGGAGGCAACCCATCCGATACGTGTTTTTGATTTCTTTTCTTTTCTTTCATTTCTAACATTTGGTTTTTGCAAGTCTTCTGTACTTAGGAATATATAAAAAAAAATAATAATAAAAAAAATATATATAAGACCAAGAAAAACCCAAAAATATGAAGAGGAGCCTCAGAAGGAGGTTGGCCGCACGACGTCACCGCACCTCGATGCGAGACTGCCTTCACGACTTACGGAGGCATCATCTCAGCGATCATGGAGACCGCAGGAGTAGACACCAGCATTGAGACGCCCTTAGAGGAGTCTTGGTTTGACTTGTCTCAGTTTCAGACAAACAGGAACTTGACAGGCGCAGCCATGGATCCAGACAGGTTCGGATACCGCTACTGATTGGGAAAGAGGGACAACCGCACGGTCTACTTACCATCTCCTACAGTCCCGCGCCTTTCAGAAGGCTCACCACATTTGATCCCGAACCATGATGAGTTCCGTACTGAGTTCTCACGTCTACCACTTATCATTGGAGAGTATGTAGCCGCCAAGGCTAGGAGAGAAGCGATCCGTCAGAGGACTAACCACACCTCATCCTCCTCCATGCGCAGTACTTCACGATCCGCTGCACCGTCCACCTCGACTGATCCCGCGATCACCGCACTTCAGGAGCAAGTAGCACGCCAAGACGAGATGCTTGAGCGGATGGCGCGACAGCTTCGAGAGAGAGGACACATAGATGGCGACCTTTAGACCCTGAGTTCAGATGCCTAGAAGACTTAGCGTCTCAGCCAACACTCTTCCTGCTTACGAGCCTGGTTCCATCTATTCCACCCCTATCCTTTATTTTCATTCATGCTTTATATTTCATCTATTGCAGTCATTCCCGACCTGTCACCACTATTTCACACTGGGGACATTGTGATTTAAGTCTGGGGGGAGTTCGTACTAATGACTTTGCTTTTGCTTTTGTTTTGGTTTTTATTTGAGTCTTTTTCTTTTAAGAACTAAGAATGATGTATTTCGATATATATAATATGGTTTTAGGGATTATGATGCAAAACCAAGGATGATATTCGACCAGTGTGCTTCTACGCTATTTATAGCAACAGATCTTTCAATCTCTAGTACTAGACCAGGCAGTATCTAGAAAGCCAGAGATGCGAAATCCTGGAGAATGCCGATCTATAGAGACTTCAGGGGAAGGAATACACTAGCTCTATTTTTATTGGACTTTAAACTGACTATTAATTTCCTTGTCAACAGATGTAAACATTCAACGAAAAAGGTAGAACGTTCGGGACATCTTCTTCCATTTTTACGCACCCCCTTGTTGTTCCCGAACGGCCAACTCATCAATAGTTGGTACCTTACCCGAAACCCTTACCATCTTTTCATACCTCATGCAACTCTCTTGTTTTCACCATATACAGATATGTGCAAAAACGCCGGAGAGGGAGGAACGACACGATTTCTAGTCACTCAAGGCAAGGATCGAATGGTTAAGGAACGGAAGTGTTAGCTACAAAAGAAGGACGACTCATGCCTCGGAAAACTCGAAAGAATGGTAATATTCTTGCGATCCTTAAGACTCTCACAACAAGGCACTTCCCGTTTCATAAAAAAAAATAACTCGGATAGAGGACCCGAACTCTTTGGAGTAATGACAGTACTTATCCATAAAAAAAAAAAGAGTTACAAAAAATAAAAAGAGAAGAAACGGGAAGAAAATGCCTAAGAGCCTTAAGTGAATCGTGACATGCATAGAGGCAGAGCCTGGGCGATATGGTGAGAAGTTTTAAACGCCATCCAATCCGAGCCAGAAACAAGAAACTAAGTCCAGGGGGATGGCTGTATCAAGGAGAACTTGCGGATGTGTACGTGCGGAGAGTGATTGGAAATCGTGGATCTCAATAGTTCCACCTTCTCTTGCTGTTTTGCATAATATCTCGCACCTTCCGGAGATTTATACGGTAACCCGAAACACTCTAAACCTCACCAATAAAGGCCTTTATATACCTAACCTCGTTGAATCTAGCTTTATATCCCTTGACAAGGATCACGCCAAACTTAATACTACTTAGAGAGCTAGTTGACTGAAACTTGAAGTTTAGATAGTGAAAGTTTCGCAAGGGACTAGTGTTGAAGGAACTATAGTGAGAATTTTCTAGGCTGAGCTTGGATAGACTTGTTCGATGACTTATGGTTTAGAAGGACGGTCGCTGAGTTTTTGCTAGTTCCTATATTTTCAAACCTCTTTTCCAGGCTTTGTCTGCGTTTTGTTTGAGGACAAACAAAGGTTTAAGTCTGGGGGAGTTGATAACACTCATATTTTACTCCTAAAACCTATTATTTCAAGATCATTTATAAGTGTTTTAACCCGGTTTTCAACGGTTTTAAAGTGATTTCCACGTTTCCTAGTCTTAAGAGTCATTTCAGGAAAATTGGACAAAAAGGACACATTTTGGAGCAAAACGGGAACTTCAAGGACATGTGCTCGGAGCCATAAGTTCAGCATCAGATGACGACCTTCCCACCACAAGATCAAGCTCATATTTGGAGACAAGATAGCCCTTCCAGCTGTCTTTTATGCCAAGGTGATCTGAGTTCAATCCCACGGTTGGATCTCAAGTTACGAAGGAAGCAAGAAGGCCCGTCAGACACATTCCCAGAAGAAGGATGGCCGCGCCACAGATCCTCAGAAGACCAGTGGCCGCGCCACGCCTGGTCGCTCGCGCGGCCACACCACTCCGGCCCATCCCGAGCCCGTTTGCACTTATCCGATATTTTCCCGAGGTTAAAACGCGAAGCCCACTTTCTGAAGACCGGGAGCCTATATAAAGGAACCTTAGGGTTTCAGAAGAGGCGTGACTTCACAGAGAGCTTTTCCAGAAACACTTCTGCGCCGCACAGAGAGAGAGAGAGAGAGAAAGTTCGACGGCCCCGGAGTTGAAGACCTCGAGAGAGAATTCTTCTGCAGCCGCCTACTCCTCCTTCTTTTCCCTTTCATCTTTTGTTCTTAGTTCTTTGCTTTTCAATACTTTAAGAAAACCTCTCTTCAATCGATTTCCCTTGAAGAAGTTTTCTCACTTTGTTCTTTTTATTAATACAATTCGCACCTTTCATATCTCAAAGATGTCTCTCGTTCCCATGAACGAGTAGTCATCTAGTTGGGTTTTTAAGGGGATTTTCGAAGGGGTTTAATCATGGATTGATTTCGCTAGGTTGATAGAGATAGAGTTTCTTTTAGGTATCTTCGTTGATGTCTTGTTCTTATTGCATGTTTGCTTCTCTGATCAATTAGCAACTGATTCCAGGACGACTAGATACATGAACATGTGGTCTATCGTCTGGATCTAGAAGTCAACGAGCGGATCGCACCGTAGGATGTTTAGGCATATCGACGGACCGCACCGCGAGTGTTTACAAATAGTTGAATGATATGTATGCGCGGTTGTCTTGCATCGTGGGATGAGAAATCATATCCGCAGTGAAAGAAAAACGCAGGTGGCTAGATCCGTGAAGACAGGGTAGTCATAGTCGACCGTTTCAGCTCAAGAACCTAACTTATTAAATTATCTAGAGCCTATCCTGTTGCTTGTTAGATTCGATCCATGAACCCCGGAGAATGTCCCTGAACCCAACGCCTTTTATTTATTGATTTACAACCGTTTAATTCTCTGCTGCTGCTTGATATCATTACTGCAAATCGTGACACACCGCACTCCCAGTTCCCATTTGATTTAAAGAAGTTAGAAATCATAGGACTCTCGCAAAACAACAATCTCTGTGGATTCAGTCCCTTAATATACTACTGTGATTGCTGTGCACTTGCAGCTATCTTAGGGGTAAAACTTGAAGTAAAATAAACCCCGCATCAGAGTTCTACTGCCAAGATCGAGTAAGAGATCGACGACGAAGGTCGATCTCTAACCTTATCCGGGCAGCTCACATTTTGGAGCTTAGTGAGGGGACCATTACCCTTTTTGTATAAAAGCACCTTGACCTATTTTTGGCAAAGGATCCGAAAAACTTGCGTTTTGTCTCCTCCTTCTTTGAGCAAAACCACCATTGTTAGTCTTTCAAGCTTTTTATGTTTTAGAAAAACCTTAATCTTTAAAGTTTATCTTAAGTACTTTGTTAATCGTTTTGCTTAATCGTTTAATCATGTTTAGCTTTTCTTCCTTTATGTTTTCCAGCATCTTAATCATGCATAGTGAGTAGTAATCTTGTGGGTTTTCGGTTTGGGGTGATTAAGGGTTTTAAGGGTTTAAGCTTTGGTCTTTTTCTTGTTCTTTAAACCATTCTCTTCTTGGATTTGGTCGTTTAAGGCCTAGAGGATCTCGAGAGAGACATCTTTGATCCAGGGATTTCCTTGTCCTAGACAGATCTAGGAGATCCCTTAAATCCAAATCCAAGAGACTAATCCATCCTTTCCCAAACGCCATGGTTACTTAGGGGATTTGTTAAGCCACTTTTTGAGATCTATGCATCATGCTTCTCATCCTTTCTTTCCTCCACGATCAATGGGTAAGGAGGAAGGGATGAGGAAGGTTTCATACCACACGCCATGGATGAAACTAGCTTAAGCTTCTCAAGGCTTAGAGAAAGCACAAAACTGTAGATCTATGTTTTTAAAACCTAAAGCTTGAATCTTGAACCCTCTAAGTTAATCCTCAAACCGTGAATCCATTTATTATCATCTGAAAACATGAAAATCATCCTCCTTTAGTTTAAAGTTTCAGTCTTTTAGCTTAAAACTATTTAGTTGTTTATTTCTTGCATTAAACATTTTTAATATCATAAAGTTGCGTTCTTGGTCTTGCTAGTATTTTAGAAATTCCCTAGTATCATATTTCGCACCCTGATAGAGTTTAAGAATCAGTAGATTTTTATTTCTAGTTTTTAAAATTCGTCCCAAGTCTTAGGCAATTTCCTGTTTTGTCAGTCATTAGTTTTGCATTTTCTAAAATTAGTAGTCGTCCTTTTTAATCCTTTAAAAGTAGCTTTCTAGTTGTTTAACCCCTTGGTAGGGATTTTAAAATAGTTTTCAAGTCCAGTAGATTACCTTGAGTATTTTATTTCGGCTATTTCCCCCCATTTAATCTGAATCTACTTAGCTTTACCAAAAGTTCTTGTATTCTTAGTATCCTTCAACTCTCCCAAATTGGATTGACCATTAAGTACTGCAATGACATGAGAAACCTTAAGGTTTGACAAACACAGCAAAAACGTGTTATCAATACTTAGACCCATGGCAATGAAAAATCACACTCTCAACCTCTTCTTGTGCCAAGCTTCTTCTATAGATTCCATCAGCACATCTCTTGTAGAGATAGTGCTCATCCCAATAGAAGTGTGACACATCTCTCATGAACTTCTTCTTGTGATAGTTGTTAAGATGAGTTGGTTCTTCTTTGCACACCAAGTAGTTAACAATGTCAGCATACCAAGGCAAAGCTTTGTCCTCTAGCTCTTGAGTCTCTTGAAGCTTCTTCCCAACTACATGTGCACTAGCAACACTCTTGATCATCATTATTTGCTCTTCCAGAAGAGAATCATTGAGTGGTAAAGCATCTTCAATCCTCATCCTTGACAAATTATCAGCTACAACATTCTCCACACCTTTCTTGTCAACTATCTCCATGTCAAACTCTTGGAGAAGCAAGATCCATCTAAGGAGCCTTGGCTTGGTCTCCTTCTTGGCATAAATATGGCGCAATGCAGCATGATCGGTGTACACTATCACCTTTGATCCCACCAAGTAAGACCTAAACTTCTCAAAAGCAAATACCACAGCCAAGAGTTCTTTTTCAGTTGTAGCATACTTGGTTTGAGCTTCATCAAGTGTCCTACTTGCATAATAGATCACATGAAGCTTTTTGTCCTTCCTTTGCCCAAGCACAGCTCCCACAGCATAATCACTAGCATCAGCCATGATCTCAAATGGTAGACTCCAATCCGGTGCTTGCACAATAGGGGCACTCACAAGTGCTTTCTTGATTGTCTCAAAGGCTTGCAAGCACTCTTCATCAAACTGAAAATCCACCTCCTTGCAAAGGAGTCTTGTCAAAGGCCTAGCAATCTTTGAGAAGTCCTTTATGAACCTCCTATAAAACCCAGCATGCCCAAGGAAACTCCTTATGCCTTTCACATTTGATGGTGGCGCCAAGTTGATCATGACATCTATCTTGGCCTTGTCCACTTCTATACCATCTTCAGAAATCTTATGACCCAACACAATGCCTTGATTGACCATGAAGTGACACTTTTCCCAATTAAGCACCAAGTGAGACTCTTCACATCTTTGTAGAACCCTGCAAAGATTAGAAAGACATGCAGAAAAAGAGGCACCATACACAGAAAAGTCATCCATAAAAACTTCTACCATTTCCTCAATAAGATCGGAGAAGATACTCATCATGCACCTTTGAAAGGTAGCTGGAGCATTACATAACCCAAATGGCATCCTTCGATATGCAAAGGTACCATAAGGGCATGTGAAAGTGGTCTTCTCTTGATCATTAGGATGAATGGGTATTTGAAAGAACCCACTATATCCATCAAGGAAACAATAGAAGGGATGGTTAGCCAATCTCTCAAGCATTTGGTCAATAAAAGGAAGAGGGAAATGATCTTTTCTAGTAGAAGCATTAAGTTTTCGGTAATCAATACACATCCTATGGCCAGTTATGGTTCTAGTTGGTATCAACTCATCTTTTTCATTCTTGATCACAGTGATTCCACCCTTCTTAGGGACAACATGTACCAGGGAAACCCAAGTGCTGTCACTAATAGGATATATCACATTTGCTTCTAAAAGTTTTAAGATTTCCTTCTTCACTACTTCCTTAAGGTTTGGGTTTAATCTTCTTTGATGTTCAATTAAGGAAGTGTTTTCATTTTCAAGGTGAATCCTATGAGTGCAAAGCATAGGAGTTATGCCCTTGATGTCACTCAAAGAGTAACCAATAGTTTTCCTATACTTTCTCAACTCATTAAGGAGAGAGTTGAGCTCATCATCACTTAAGTTTTAATTGACAATGACGGGGTAAGTAGAGTTAGGGCCTAAGAAAGCATACTTTAGTCCAATGGGAAGTGGCTTGAGTTCCACCTTTGGAGCTTTTAGCTCACTCCAATCCTCATCAAGATCTCTTGCCAAGTCACCTTGCTTAAGCTCCTCTAGACCTTCCTCTTGTCCTTGACTTGAAACCTCAACTCTCAAGGACCCTTTATCTTGAGCAAAATCCACTTCACCCTCACATGAAGCTATCAAACTCGAAAATCTGTCCTCCCCATCAAGTGCCTTGCGAGAATCAAGCATGAGCATTTATGCTTGTGTTTCCTCATCCAAGTAGCCATTCTCTCCATGTGCTTTGGTTAGAGCCACACTAAGATGGTCTTCTTGAGCTAGCTATTCAAGCAACTCATTGGCCAACTATCCATAGTTTCAATGTAGAACACTTTGCCATCTATGGTTGGTTTCCTCAAGGTCTCCTTTATGTCAAACTTCAGCTCAACCCCTTTTATGTCAAATTTTCCCATGCTTAACATCAATGATGGCACCAGCTGTAGCTAAGAAGGATCTTTTGACTCTTCATCCATCTTGAGCACCATAAAATCAGTTGGGATGATGAAGTTGCTAACCTTTAGAGGCAAGTCTTCTAGAACTCCAATTAGCATCCTCACACTCATATCCGCAAGAATAAGAGAAATGCCACATTCCTTGTACTTTGTGAAACCGAGCTTCTTAGCTATAGAATAGGGCATGAGGTTGATACTAGCTCCAAGATCACACAAGCAATTTTCAAAACCAAGAGGACCAAGAGCGCATGGTATAGTGAAGGAACCGGGGTCTCCAAGCTTCTTTGGTATCACATTGCTTTGGATTATTGCACTACACTATTGAGAAACTAGCATGACTCCTTGGACATCCTTATCTCTTTGTGCCACAATATCTTTCAAAAACTTAGCATATTGAGGAATCATCATGAAGGCATCCACCAAAGGCATCTTGAGCTCAATGTCTTTAATTTGTTTGTCAAACATGGCCTTGTATTTCTCCACCAACTGTTTATTAAACATCCCGGGAAAAGGAAGTTTAATTAGGCTTGTAGGGTGGAGGAACAAAGGTTGAGTCCTTTTTGTGCACATCCTCCCTTTCCTTCTCCTTTACCACTTCCTTGCTTCTCCTGGCAATGTACACATCATCAAAAGTTACAACTTCTTGAGCTTTTTTAAAGCTATCCTTCCCATCTTGAACTTCAATGTCCTCGTTGATTAGAGGACTCTCCCTTGTAGGCAACTCCTTTCCACTTCTTAGAGTGATGACATTGATGTATTCTTTGGGGTTTGCCTCACATTTTCCGGGTAGAGTTCCTTGAGAAGAGGAGCTAGAAGCTTTGCAATTGTTCTCAAGTTGTTTGAACTTTTGTTGAAGACCTCCTATTTGAGTGGCAAGCTCATTTAGTGAAGAATCCATCCTTTTGTTAATCTCAGCAATTTTCTTTCCCACATTAGCATCACTATGATCTTGGCCTTAACATATTTGTTGAAGCATTAGTTGAATGTTGTCTTGTGGAGGACCTTGTGAAGCTTGAGCAAAACCCGGTGGAGCATTGTTCCTTGTACCACCATAGTTGCCTTGGTTTCCTCTTTGGTAATTAGACCTTTGTACATAACCTTTTTGTTGATTGTTGTAATTCACAAAAGGTTTGCCTTGAGTGGTTTGAGTAGGGTAGACTTGGTCTTCGGGGTTGCCCACATTAGCACTCCTATAAGTGAGGTTGTTATTCCCCTTAAAATTGTTGTTATAGTTGTTGTTGTATCGGCCTTGACCTCCCACGAAATTTACCTCTTCTTCACACTCTTGATATTCAACTTGATCCTCACATTCTTCTTGATTCTCAACAACAAAATGTACATGCCTTTGTGTAGAGGACATGAGCTTGTCCATCTTGTCATGTAGAGACTTCATTTCTTTCTTGTGAGATTCATATTCACCTCCCCTTGGAGCTCTATCATAGTCTTCATCGTAATTACCATCACTCAAGGCAAGATTTTCTATAAGCTCCAAACCATCTTCCACTTCTTTTTCTAAGAAGTTTCCATTACTTGCTTTATCAAGAAGAATTCTAATCTTTGGAAGTACTCCTCTATAGATGGTGCTTAGTAGAGACTCTTGTGTGAATCCATGATGAGGGCATTGCATTGTGTAGCCCTTGAACCTCTCCCAAGCTTCATTAAAAGACTCATTATTCTTTTGAGTGAAACTTGAGATGTCATTCCTCAACTTAGCTGTCCTTGAGTTGGAGAAGAACTTAGATAGGAATGCCTTCTTGCATTCATCCCAAGAAGTGATGGTACCTTGAGGCAAGTTTTTCTCCCATTACCTTGCTTTGTCCCCAAGAGAGAAAGGGAAAAGTCTTAGCTTGAAAGCATCCTCACTCACACCATTCATCTTGAACAACACATAAACTCTATCAAAGTTATCCAAGTGATCAAGTGGATCCTCCATTGGCAAACCATGGAACTTGTCTTGTTGAACCATGGAAATGAAAGCTGGCTTGACCTCAAAGGTGTTGTTGTGAACTGGTGGAGCTTGAATACCATATCTATTTTGATGAATATTTGGAGCATAACCAGCCCCAATAGTTCTCCCTTTTCTTGGCGCATGCAAGGGGTTTCCATTGCCCCTTTGTGCTTGCTCATTTATATTATGAGCCGGATGTGCATGCGCCATGTGTGGTGGTACAGCAGCTGGTGGAGGTTGATCCCTTTGTTGCTCTTCCATTCTCAACCTCTCTAACCTTTCATATTCCCTTCTTGCAATCCTAGCAACCCTTTCCAACTGATCAATCTCTTGAAACCCTTGGAAGTTGTTGTCTCCTTGTGATCTCAAATGCATTCAAGGTAAACTGAAATCTAGAAAAGTAGATGGTCAATAAACACAAAAGAAGAACATAGTATCAAACTAAACTTAAATCCTAGTGATCAAACAATCCAAATATGGCAATGTCGCCAAATTGAAACAAGAGTTTTTATCTCTTGAAGCAATCTCTCAATTCCTCATATCATTACAATACTTGAGATATCAATCCATCTTGGGAGGCTAATGCAAAAGGAATACAAAGTTTGGTTTAAGCTAAGCCAAATTCTAAATTAGACAAGCAAGGAACAATTAAAAGCAAGCTACAAACAAAAAGAGATACTACTAGACTAATTATATGATTAAAAACCTTAATTACCACTAATTAAGCACTAATCAAGCAATTACCTACTAAGCAAGATTACTAATTAATTAAAGACAAAACGTAGGGATGGAATCATTGATTTGGGCATTCAAATGGCCAACATTGCAATCATTTAAGCAACTAAACAAGCTATTTCTATGCCTAGAACACCAATAAAGACTAATCCATGATGTGTGGCACTAATCCCTTTCCTAATCACCTTAATGAACTAATGATGTGTTAGCATTAAAATGACTAGCAAGCAATAAACATAAGTCTAAATAGCATGATAAACACCCTAGGCAACTAATATCTTAGGCTAGGAATGTAAATCTCTTATTAAGTTGGTTCAAGCATTTCATCAAACACTTGGTGGGTGTATGAAATGCTTATGATCCAAATAGCAAAAGATTAGCTATTTGGCATTAAGAACTCCTTAATAAGAAGAGAGATGAAAGAATCTAACCTAGATTGCAAGATTGAACCATTAGAAAACCCTAAATCTAACCCATCTCCAAGTTCCTAAGCAACTACTCACTAATCATCATTAAGCCCATCAAACCCATGATAAGAGATAAGCAAAACATGATTAGAGAATAGATAAGAAGAAATCTAAAAGAGTTTTTTGCATTAAACTTAAAAGATCCAAGCAAAATACAAGTTTTCGCCCAAAGAGGCAAAAGTTTAAGCTAGAACATAAGAGAATAAAAGTTAACCCAAAAATTAGGTCTTTTGAGTATTTATAGGGGGACCCAGAAAAGTGAACAGTAAAGGTTCGTCTGTGGCCGGATCGACGTGCTAGGTCGATACAGCACGTCGATCCGAACCCCTGGAAAAGTGGATCGAGGTAGCCTTGTCGATACGGCTGGCCGATTCGAACTTGTGGAAAACTGGATCGAGGTAGCCTGGTCGATACGGCTGGCCGATCCGAACCCCTGGTCGTCCGTCTTCTTCGTGGCTTCTTGGTTCGGACTGACATGCTTGGTCGATCTTCTTGGCCGATCTGAACCCCTGGAGATGTGGACTGACGTGCCTGGTCGATCCACTACATCGATCCAGCTCGAGAGAATTTTTTCTTCACCTTCTTGGTAACTTCTTGCCCTTCCTTTGCTATGCCATCCTTCTCCAACTCCATTCATCACTCCATAGCATCCATATCACCTGATCAAGACTCCAGATGCACCAATATATGCAAAGACTATGCAAAGACATCCTAGAACTCTAAATGATCAAAATGCAATACAATGATGCTTAATTAGGTTCCTAAATGATAAGAAACTTACACTAAATTGAGGAGAAAATGATGCAAAATATAGACATATCATTGGCCGGTTTTGACTTTGATGTTTTGGCCTTCTTTACTTCTTTGGAATCGCCTTTTTTTCTTTTTGTTTCGAGCCTCCTTTGTAGCTGCCATCTTCTGATATGTGTCCCCATCTGATTCAGTAAAATTCTCTTTCTTTTCTTCTCCTTCCTTAGGTAAATATTCAGAACCCACCCTTCCTAGTCTACCAAGAGATATCGGCCTAGCATATCGGTATCAAGCCATTTTCAGTTCTAAACTACCTAACCTAGTGTTGACTCGAGTTGTGAGCCAATGTCTACATGAGAATCCAACCTTGTCAGCCTAAACCTAACACTTTTTGCCTAAGAAGATTCAAAAATTTATGCAAGGGCCTCTCATACCCTCACGAAAGTGTTTATGGTTTCAAACAAAGGTTAAGGTTTTGGGTGTGGTCTGGTACTTGGACTAGCAAAAGGGTGGTGAAATGGAGAAAGAAAGTCCAAGTGAAATCTATGAGTTGATAACAAGCATGAACAAGATAATTAAATTTTCAGTATTAACGGTTCAAGTTCAATAGAGAAATGGTTCAAATCACAATGCATTTAGCCAAGACCAAATTTTACAAGACGAATTCCAAATGTGGTGCTGCCTTAAGTGCGGTCTAAATCAGAATGCATCAAACAAACAAAAACCAAGGCATTGACCTCATGACTTAAAAATGGCTATTTACAAGGATTCACTACAATTTACACCCTATGTGAATGCTATGAATCCTAAATGAATGCATTTAGACTCAATCCTATAATGGAAATGCAACTAAATGGTTTTATTTTTGTGGGATAATATGCATGATATCATATTCTAAGTGAATGCATGTACTATGTACTCTCCCAAACTTAAATCACACAGTCCATGTGTGATAGAAGAGAGGTGATATGTGTATATTTTGCATCATTTTAGCATACATATAGTGTAGGTTTATCATCATTTCGGAGTCTAAAATAGCATCATAGTGTTGCATTTGTTCATTTAGAGTCCTAGAGTGTTCTTGCATGTTTTGCATGGTTCTTTGCATGTTTTGGGACCTTATTAGGTTAAAAGGACGCTTGGGAGTTGAGGATGGACTTGGAGATTGATGCACACCACTTGGAGGGACAAGAAGCAACAAAGAGATGAAGAAGAAGATTTTTGGCAGCAGATCGACGTAAAAGATCGACGAAGCTCGCCGATCCAGATTTCCAGGGACACGTATCGACGAAACGGATTGACGAGCCACGCCGATCCAGATTTCCAGGGGCATGGATCGATGAGATGGATAGACGTAGTCTCGTCGATCTAAAATTCCAGGGAGTCGGATCGACGTACCAGATCGACGTATCACGCCGAACCAGAAGCCAAGACCATGAACCGGATCGACGTCCAGGATCGATGAGTCGTCGATCCATATTTATTTTGGGTGTTGGATCGACGAAACAGATCGACGAACACGTCGATCCAACCCCNAACTAACTTATTTAGATAACTCCTAAACACATTAGATATGTATATTTAGCTTTCTCCTAAATATACTTAGCTTGCTCCTCAAGCTATTTCAAGCTTACTTCAACACTGATGACTGTGCCCAAGAACAGGTTTCAACAACCACATGGAATACCAGATGTATCTTCGACTCAGCTTTCATCCCCACAGGACGAACCCGAGATATGAAGAACACACATCTCCATTTGCATTCCGGAAAATGCTATCGAACAGAAATATATATAAATTTTTATAATAACTACAAAATATGAAATTTGGAAAACGTTCCCTTTTATATATATATTAGATTACGACCCGCGTATACACAAACTTATAATAAAATATTTTAAAATTCAAAAAATAAATTGAAAACAAAAAAATTCAAAAACAAAATCGAATTATTCGTGGGAAAAAATATTTTATTTTTATTTGTTTCAAATTAAATTTTATTACATATTTTTAAATTTTAAGGAATTAATATTCCTATATCAACTATGTTTATTTCTAATGATTTTACTACTTAACTAATCCTTTCACCATATCTGACTTTCTTCATTAAAAAAAATTATTACACGTGTCAAATATTGATTGATTTACTCACATGCATCGCAATTATTTTTATTTAGATTGTGATATGCATATACATTGGTTTATAATTAACTATTACATAACCCGTTAAAAGGAAACTAAACATAAAAAATATAAAACAAAATTATATCACTTGTGAATATAACAAAGTAAGATTGAGAACCCTTATGCAAAACCACTCACAATATAACTAAGTCTAATTAAATTTTGTCACATATTTTCAAATATTTAATTTTTATTATAGTTCAATCATAATTTTTTTTTTATTATTTAGTTAGTTATATATCTACTTTTAAAAAACATTTTGACGAATTAGCGTCGGAGAATCTTCGGGAGGGAAACTGTAGCATCTGTATCCGGGAAATCTGAAATGATCGAGCCGGATAGGATGTGGTTCGAGGAACTGGGAGGTCCGGTCGAGTGAATATCCGAAAGATGGGACGGCTGGACGTAGTCGAGGGACGCTGGGACGTAGTCGAGTGACGGCTGGAACGTAGCCGGGACGGATGGACGATATTCGAGAGAAAATGGGATAAGTTCGAGTGATGACACGGTAGAGTCGAGTAAAAACGGCTAAGTGTTGGGAAAAAAGGGCTAGGCCCGTGGGCCGAGATTTCTCTCGATGAAATCCCGAGTTTTCCTAGGCGGAACGGGAAATCTCGCGAGTTCGGACAAGGCGGTTCGGTTTGACCGAGAGAAAAGGAAACTGGCCGAGAGAAAGGAACCTAGGCCGTGGGCCTTGACTTAAGTCGGCTTAAATCAGATTAATCGTGCGGATGGTCGAGCCGGTACGGGCTATAGTCGAGGAAAAGTCGGATTAAACCGGGACAAGTCCTACTGGAACCAGAAAACGTCGGTTTTAGCCGAGTCACCTAGGGTTTTGCGAGTATAGAAGGATTTTTGAGTCTTCTCTCGCGGCTGTCGCATTATTTCAAGGAAATAGAGCGAGAGAGAGAGATTAGTCGAGAGAGAATCCTATTATCCCGAGTGATCCGAGAGATAGCCGAGAGAGATCGAGAGCTAGCCGTACGGATCCGACTATCGCCGAAAGAATGTGGTAAGCAACCGGATATTTCTTTTAGTATCAAGTTTCCGTCGAGTAACGTTGGACTAATCGAAGTATTTCGTGGGGTTTCCGAGGGGATACATAAGTTAGGTCGAAGAAAAGTGAACGGATCGAGAGATAGCCGAGGAGAGTGAGCTACGGAAGAGCGATAGCCGAGGAATCTCTAGGGCGGTCGACTATCTTCGTTTCCACGCGAGTTTCACCGAGTTTTCTTCCGACTAATCTGTTCCTAGGCGTGTCAAGGTGAGTGCGTGACTGTGGCTGGAGTCCATGGATCGAGGAATTGCTAGGGTTGTATGTTTATCATGATTACTTGCGTGAGTTTGTGTGTTTGGTTGTTTATGTGCTTAGCAAGTATTAGCGTGTTACATGATATTCGATTGTGAGGTGTTTACCGTGGCTAAGTTGATGTCTAGTTAACCGCAGGGTAATCCGGATCATGTGCTAGCTTAGGAGATGTGGTATTCTCGCTATAGTAGACGTGAGTTAGGGTAGATGATCAAGCCGAATGCGAACTGTTGTTTTACTTGCTTAAGTGTTTATGTGAATGTGGAATATGATGCATGATTGCGTGATTGGCTTTGGCTAGGTGTTACGGGATGACCGTACTCACTAAGTATTTGTGATAATACTTATGCCTCTCTTATGTGTTAAGTGTGCAGGATCTAAGAAGTAAGTGGAGCGAGTGATATACTCATATTTTCTATATATTTATCATGCATTTAGAATAAGTTTGCATCCATATTTCATTTATAGCTAAGTATAATCATAGTATTTGATCATTTATAGGATTTAGAACATTTGCATTAGCATTTGCATTTTCTTTTGTATATATGCATCATTTCAGGTTATTCTATGGATTTGGCAACAATGTGGAAGCTGGAAGCATAAGATGATGAGCAAGGAACAAGTAGAGAAGAGTAAGAAGCAAACTGATGTCATCTGACTTGCTGTACCGAGATGTTGCAACCGATTCAAGTCCATGCCACCTAAAGCGACTTAAAGATCAGACCCTACAAAGACTTTTCATTCTGATTCAGCCTCCTAAATCTTCATAGAACTCATAGAAAATTGAGTTAACTTTCGTTCAGAGGTTGTTTCATTCCATTATGGTCAGTGGATCAGAAGATACGGCTATATTAGTGACAACATGACCGTCTGAAAGTTTGGCGACCAATTTCGTTAACTGAAAGATCAGCTCGTATGAAGGGTTTTGATTGCGATTTAGCCTCGATGTTCTTCATGAAAGTCTTGGGAAATTGTGTTAGCTTTCATTTGGTGGTAATTTCAAGTCAAACGGTGCAGTAGTGCAAAAGATACAGATCGATCAATCCATGTACCCGAACTAAAAGATACCATTTACAAGTTGCTCCAAAAAAGTGTTTATGCTTTAGTAAAGGTGGGATTAGATAGGTCCCTTGTCCCTTGCCCCTTGTCCCTTTCCCCTTATCCCTTGCCCCTTGATCCCTCTTTTAAGTCCAAGAGCTATGTTTAAAACTCTATATAAGGAGTGTGTGTGTGCTTGTAATAATCATTCAGTTTTCAATCAAGTCTTCTTATTCTCTCTTTTAAAGTCTTTTTAGTGTTCTTGTAAGCTTTCTCTTGTTCTTGTGTGTTCTTGTGTGGAAAACATTAATTTTCAGTTTGAATCAAGTATTTTCATTTTCTTAAGTCTAATCTCTCTTCTTGCAAAAACCGAGCATGTTCTACAACTCTAAACTAATGTTTAAGAGAGGTAAGAACATGATTTGTGAGTAAATCACTAAGGTTTGGGGTTGGGATGTTTATGGGGGTTGAAGGCTAAAATCTTGGGTCTTTTCTTGTTCTTCATCTAATTCTCTTCTTGGATTTGGGGGGTTTTAAAGTCTAGAGATTCTCAAAGTAGATCTCTTTAATCTTAGGGATTTCCTTATCCTAACAAGACTTAGGAAATCCCTTAAAACCAAATCCAAGAGACTAGCTCATCTTTTACCAAACGCCATGGATGCTTAGGGAGCTAGTTAAGCCATCTTTTAAGATCCAAGCTTCATGTTCTTCACCCTTTCTTTCCACCAAACATCATGGGTTAGGAGGAAAGGGTAAAGAAAGGATTTACACCACACACCATGGATAAATCTAGTCATGACTTCTTAAGGCTTAGAGATAGCACTAAAGTGTTTAAAATTATGTTTTTAAAACCCCAAGCTCAAATTTTCAACCTCCCTAAGAATGAATCCCAACCTTGAATTTGTTTTTAATATTTGAAAACTAAAAACCTATTTCCTCTTGTTCAAAGTTTAATATTTTTCCCTAAAAATCTCCTAGATAGCTTAATAATGCAATAGAGTCTTCTAAATTTGTAAAATTGTGATTTTTGCTATTTTTAGTATTTCAGAAATTGCCTCGAGTCTTATGTTACTGTCTGGTATTGGCTTAGTAGTCGTTAGATTTTTAGAAATAGTTTTTGAGATTCTTGTCACTTACCTAAAAATTGCCTAGTTTATCCGGTTTTAGATTTTGATTTTATAAAATTAGTAGATCGGTTGTTTAATCGTTTAGAAGTCATCTAGTAGTTTTATAAACTTTCAGTAGGGATTTTAAAATAGTTTTCGTGGCTGATAATCACTGCAAGTAATTTTCATAGGATTGTTCCCCAATTAACCCAAATTTTGCTTAGCTTTACTTGAACTCTTGTATTCTTGGTACCTTTCACCACCCCAATTTGGATTGACTCCTAAAGTACTACAACAACAAAACTATGCTTTAGGTTTGATTAAACTTGCTAAAAAAGCTAGTCATCAAATGGCGCCGTTGCCAAACTTGGGTTTTAAGTGAAAGTATTAGGATTTGGAGCTTAGTGGAGACTAAGTTCTTATTTTGTATTTGGTTACTAATTTCTCTACTTGTCTACTTGTGTTTTCAGGTATATGAACCTGAGGTCTAGAGGTGACAACAACTTACTCACGCCACTAGACAACATCCATCAGCTTGGAAGTGCAAGGCATATGAGAGAAAGACTACTACTCGAAATTGAAGAGTACCATCAAGAGGTGATGGCTGACCACGACCAGGTTGAGGATCTACCTCACCATGCTGTTGCTGGTAGGGGTAATGCAAACCCCTATCACCCTTCAAGGGCACCACGGATCATTGGTGCAGGCGATGCACCAAACATCCACACCAATCGGTTCGGCATTACTCCACCACCGGTGCAAAACAACAATTTTGAGATCAAGCCTTGATTTGTCTCTATGGTCCAGAACAGCAAGTTCCATGGTCTAGCAATGGAAGACCCTCTTGAGCATTTAGACAACTTTGAGCAAGTTTGTGGAGTGATCAAGATCAACGGTATCTCCGAAGATAGCTTCAAGCTAAGGTTATTCCCATTTTCTCTTGGGGATAAGGCTAGGCATTGGGAGAAGACACTTCCTCAGGGGACAATCACTTCATGGGTTGATTGCAAGAAGGCCTTCCTGTCCAAATTCTTCTCAAGTACAAGGACAGCTCACCTAAGGAGTGAGATAAGCGGTTTTGCACAACGGCAAAATGAAACCTTTAGTGAAGCAATGGAGTGCTTCAATGACTACACCATTCAGTGTCCTCATCATGGTTTCACAGAGGAGACACTCTTGAGCACTATATACCGTGGAGCCTTGTCAAAAATTCGCATGCTATTGGACACGGCAAGCAAAGTAAATTTTCTTGGACAAGATGTGCAAGAAGGAATGGAGCTTATTGAGAACCTGGCTTTGAGTGATGGTAATTATTCTGAGGAGTATGAGCGAGCACCAAGGGGTCATGAGCTGGAAGCACATAAGAAAGAGCTGAAGTCACTCCATGAGAAAATAGACAAGATGATGCTTGGGAGCCAAAAACAAGTCCACTTTGTTAGTGAAGCTTCAGATTTGTATGATAATCAAGAGGCAAATAAAGAAGAGTTTGAGGAAGCTCATTGGGTGGGTGGCCAAGATTATCCCATGCCACAAGGCTATGTTCAAAGGTATCAAGGCAACAATAATTTGTCTTATAGAAGTACCAATGTGGAGAATCCAAAGGACCAAGTGTACCCTCCACAACAANCATGCTTATGAAATTTTATTTAATTTTAAAATCCTTATCTTTTCAAATTTTGTTCTTTATTATCTGTTTTTTTACTTTGAGGAGGCTTTAGCTTTTCAAAAAAAATATAATATTATTATTTTCTTCTTTCTTCTTCCCCAAAATAATCAAAACCTTTGTCTAATATTATATAAATTTTATAATAAATAGATTTAAACTAATTAATTATTAATATTTTTTCTCTTTCTTCTAAGATCTATTTTACAATATAATTGATTTATATTTAAATTTATATGCATGTAAAAAAGTCTAATAAACAAAAACAAAATATTTGTTTTAAATATTTATATTCATAACAAAATAAAAAAATAAAAATATATAATTTCTACTTTAAACAAAAAAAATATATATGAAAGCAACAGTTTTTACAGTTTTTGTTACCTATCATACGTTCAGAAATATATAAAGTAACAGCCACAATTTTTAAAGTCAAAATCTATACATCAAAAAATATACGGTCACAGTCTACAGTCACATCTCTTTCATGTTTATATCCAACAAAACACTTAATCTCTTTGGTGGGTATATCCAAAGGAATTGAGTTTGATATCTTGAAGTTATTCCGCAAGTTTCAGTGATATCATTCAACCATTCAACTTCTATCCTTTACTCAACATCAGAGTGTCGATATTAGGGAAGATCCCATTACCCCCCTCCCCCACATGACGAACCCGAGATATGAAGTTAACCACCCCGAAGAACACACTTCCCTCATTTGCATCCTGCAAAATGCTCCCGAACCGATATATATATTTCTAATAACTACATAATACGAAATTTGAAAAACATTCCCTTATATATATATATATATATATACTAAATTATGATACGCGTATTTATAATAAGATATTTTAAATTCGAAAAAAATTTAAAAACAAAATTTAAAAAGAAAATCAAATTACACGTGGGAAATCTTATTTTATTTTTATTTGTTTTTAATTAAATATTATTAAATATTTCTAAATTTTGAGAATTTTATATTCCTGCATCAATTATGATTATTTCTATATATTTTACTACTTATATATTTCATTAACCATATTTGACTTTCTTAATTAAAAATAATTATTACACATGTTAAAATTTGATTGATTGACTCACATGCATCGCAATTATTTTAACTTAGATTGTGATATGTGTANTCTGCTACATAGCCGTCTGGGAATTTAACCTCATGTTTGACCCATTCAAGTAAGCATTCTTTCGCTTTTGAAGTCAATCTCCAAACAGGAAACGGAGCTCTCCCTCGATCATCTACATGCAATTCTGTTCGAGAACAAAATCGTGCAATATCTAATCTTGACTTCACTGTGTCTTTTGATCTGTCTTTAACATTCATAACAGCATACATGATGTTATCGAAAAAATTCTTCTCGATATGCATCACATCAAGATTGTGTCGAACCGTCAGATCAACCCAGTATGGTAGCTCCCAAAATATGCTTTCTTTATGACAATTGTGCCAGTTCCCGTAGCCATCTACTTTTTTTTCATGGCCATTCCCACCGCATACCGATGTTTTAGGTGGGTTCGCATGCCTTATACGCTCATATAAAACTTGTTCACCAGTCAGAGATTGAGGAGGGTAGTCTTTCAATGCGTGCTTTCCCTTCAAAAAGTTTATCTTATTCTTCCTTAACGGATGACTTATAGGAAGAAATATTCTGTGACAGTCAAACCAACATGTCTTCCTTCCAGCCGTCAATTGAAAAGCTTTTGTATCATCCATACAAATGGGACACGACAATCTTCCATGTGTCGTCCATCCCGACAACATACCATATGCCGGAAAATCGCTTATAGTCCACAAAAGAACGGCTTTCATGTTGAAATTTTGATCTAATGATATATCATATGCCTCAGCTCCGTTATTCCATAACTCCTTTAGCTCATCGATCAATGGCTGAAGGAAAACATCAAGACTGGCTCGTGGATGATTTGGTCCAGAATTCAAAACCGTAAGAAACAAATACTCATTTTTCATGCACATATCTGGCGGTAAGTTGTATGGAGTCATGATCACAGGCCACAACGAATGATTTTTTGACATCCCAAAAGGATTAAAACCGTCTGTACATAATCCAAGATAAACATTTCGTGATTCTTCGGCAAATGTAGGATGCAAACGTTGGAAATTCTTCCACTCTGCCGCATCAGATGGATGACACATTACGCCGTCTTCTGATTCATGCTCAGCATGCCATCTCATCGACGATGCAGTTTTCTTCGACTGGTACATTCTCTTTAATCTGTCAGTAATAGGTAAATACCACATACGACTGAACGGTATTTTAGTTCGTCCCTCACTAGTCTTAAATCTTGGTTTTGCACAGAACTTGCAAAGCTCCAAATTCTCATCTTCTTTCCAGAAGAGCATACAATTATCTATACATACATCATATGTAGAATACGGCAATCCTAGGTTTCGCATCAAAGTTTATGTCTCGTAGTATGAACCAGCTGCCTGATTTCCCTCAGGTAAATACTCCGTAAACAATTCAGACCACGAATCCATAGAACTTTCTGTCTGATTATGGTCTGACTTGATGTTCATGAATCGAGCAGCCAAAGATAACTTTGAATGACCTTCACGACAACCATCATAAAGTGGAGTATTTGCAGCATCTAACATATCATTAAACCGTTTTGCCTCTTGGGTAGGTTCTTCATGAATATTATTATATCCACTTTCATGTTCATGATACTCATGATGATTAAATGGCGTGGAACAATGAAATGCATCATTCACCATCTCAGCATATATATTTCCCCCATCATATTCTGGTTGTTGACCATCACTAGTAAAATCTACATTTGCATAATTACTACTTGTTCCTCCCCCAAGCACATCATAATCTTCACCATGTTCACACCATAAATAATATCCAGGCATAAATCCTCTACTATGCAAATGCTTCGAAATTGTACTTCCTTGTAAAAATTTTGAATTTTGACATTTTATACAAGGACAGTAAAATTTACCTCCACTACTTTGCGCTATTGATTGGCTACTTGCAAAATTCATGAACTGATCCAGCCCCGCCAAGAATTCATCGGAGATATTATTAGTTTGTGGATCGATTCTATTATACATCCACTCTCGTGAGGAATTACACATTATTTTTTTTCTCTTCTTTCTGTTTTCTCTTGTTTTTTTATTTTTCACTTTTCAATACAAATGAAATAAGGGCGAGGTTTATATATAGTGAATATATTTGTGACGATTTTGCGACCCCAAAACAAACGTCACAAATTAGCAACGCTTTCGTCACCCTTTCCCGACTACTTTCTGACAATCATATAGAGTCGCAAAAGTTCGGTACGCCACTTATTTTTCACGTTTTTACCAACTTATTATCCGACTAAAATGCGACGCAATTATAACTATAAATATCGGTCGCAAATTAGTCGCAAATTAACAACGCTTTTGCCACCGTTTCCCGACTACTTTCTCACAACATTTAGAGTCGCGAAAATTCGGTACGCCAACTCCCCCGCTTATTTTTCACGTTTTTTACTTACTTATTATCCGACTAAACTGTGACCAAGTTGCAACTATATATATCGGTCGCAGAATAGTCGCAAATTACCGACTATTTTTGTGACGAAAGTTTCCGACGAAAAAAGTTATCGCTAAAGCGTCTTAATTTGGGATAGTTTTGCGACTAAAACAATGTAGTCGCAAAAGCGTCCGTAAATCGTCATTCAGGCGCGACTGATTTCCGACTATTTCGTTTAGTCATAAATTTATGACTATTGAGTCTCGGTCGTCTGCTCAGTCGCTAATTGATCAGAAATGCGTTACATATTCGTCACAAATTTTTGCGACTAAAACTGGAGTCGCAAAAGTTAGTCACAAAATCGATGTTTTCTTGTAGTGTCTCTTAGTTGGGTTTCGAAGGGGGTTTCTCAAGGGATTTTATGGTTTGATTCAATTAGGTTGTTAGATCGTAGGTAGTATACTCTTCACTGCTCTTCGTTTGGATTCTTTCTTATTGTGTAATCTTTGACTGGCCACTTAAGGATCGATTATAGGATCATTAGAACCGCGTGAGCGCTGAATCTATTGGCCGGATATAGTTTTAAACGAGCAAGCACCGAATGATGCTTATGCATATCGGCGGTGCACTGTGAGCTTCATTGAACCTAATCTTATAGCTGATCTTGCTGCGAAGTCGCTACCGAAGGGGAGCGGACGAACAGTTTAGGTTTAGGTATTTGGTTTTCCGAAAGGGAGATGCGACCACTTTCGTATTTGAGCTTAAGAACCAGTAGAATTGATTTGCCTAGGTCAAGTGTTTCAATTATAGAACCATTCCGTAAAACACCCGAGAGATCCCTGAAACCCAGCGTTCCGTTTTATAGTTTTACAAACCCGTTTTATTCTCGTTTTGTCACTGAATCGTCATCCCCAAAATCAATCTTTAATCTGATCGTTCTCATTTGATTTTCTGTTTTAGTGATTTGATTGAAGCATCATAATCTCTGTGGTTCGACACCCTAAATACTACAACGCACATCTGTGCACTTGCAGGCAATAGGGTTATAAATTTAAAACTCGAAAACAGACTCTAATACCTGTTTCATCACACGGCCTAGCACCTTTGTCTCTCGACACTTAGACAATTTCCACAATATTTACTCGGTCCAACCATTTTCACTCGGCACTAGCCACGGTACCGTCCATCTCTCACGGACACAGTCACTGTACATACATTAATCACAGACACGAACTAACCTCACTCGAATCAGAACGTATATACAACGGCCATCCCATGACCCGCACGACCATAATCGGGATTTCTGGTCGCGGATGCTACAACTCTCCCCCACTCAGTTTGGATTCGTCCTCGAATCCGGTTCTTCCTCAGGAAGTTACTCAAACCATTTCGGGAACTTTGTACTCATCATTGACTCTACTTCCCAAGTAGGTTGCTCATCGCCATTACAATCCCAGACAACTTTGATCATCTTGACCACTTTACCACGCTTAACCTTTTCTTTCCGGCCAACCACACAGATCGTTCTACCTTCCACGGCCAGATCCTCTTGCAGCTCCGGAGGTGGTTTAGATATAAAATTTTCACGTTCGGTCACGTGCTTTCTCAGCTGCGACACGTGAAACACATTGTGATAAGAACTCATTTCCGGCGGTAAGTCCAACTTATAAGCCACTGCTCCAATCCTTTCCAGAATCTGGTATGGCCCCATGTACCTCAGACTCAACTTAGCATCAAACGTTACTCGGCTTTTCCCTTTGTAGGTCATAGCCTTCAGATAAACCAGATCGCCCTGATAGGGCTCAGGTTTTACCCTAATAAAACTACTGCAAGTGCACAGCAAATGCAATCGTAGTATAAGGGGTATCGAAATCCCAAGGGAAGTAGATGCTACTCTAAGGTTTCTAAATTCAGATTATGCTAGGTAAAAAGATTAAATTAAAAGACAGAAATTAATTTAAAAAACTTTGTAAATTTAGGAGACAAAACGCTAGGTTCAGGGAAATTCTCAGGTGATCTAAATTTCAGGTCTAGACAGAATGTTAGGAATTATGAAGAACTGTTCTAGAACTCGAAACACTAATGTAAAATCAACCAACTCTCGCTGCGAAGATTATCTATGTCTAAACCCTAGAATTTCCAAAAATCCTATCAATTCAAACAAGCATTAAATTTCAGGTTCGATTTTCACAAAATCCCTAAACCAAATCTCTTTGCGAAAAGGTATTTTGCTCATCTAACATTAGTTCAGGCAATTAATAATACTCTCGCATCTATTAATTAACCTAAGATCAGATTCTAGGTCGCAAAGCTAGAATAAGCATTAAACACAAATCCAGATGAAGAACTCTAATAATTTTATCCTAACAATTTAATTCAACCTAACCATTCATCAATGAAACTACTCAGACATGATTAATGAAACAGAAATCATTATTTGAATAGAAAGCATAAAAGAAATCAATAGAAGAAAATAAAGGAGTTTCAAATCTGCTCTAAAGGAGTCAAATTCTTCTCTCCAAAAACCTATACTTCTATGATTCTTAAAGTATGAGATTATGCCTAAACAATGGCTGAAAAACTACATTTATAGGCCTAGGTTCGCATCTTGAATTCCTTGGAAGATTAGGAAAAGTCTTGGAGATTTTCTTTTCTTCAAAAACTGGAAACTTCTTTCTTCTAGAAATTGGAAATCCTGGTGTCGATCGACACTCATCGTGTTTCTTCAATCCGACTTCATTTCACTAAGCTCCAAAATGTATCCAAATCTCCAATTTATCTCCAATTGTACCTGAACCTGTAAAGACTCTATAAAGGCTCGAAAATAGCCGAAAGACTCTATAAAAAATACTTATATCATGGTCTAAAATGGGTAAAAACCATGATATATCACGCCCATATCGAACTCTAAGTCCTTACGGCGCTTATCGGCATAACTCTTTTTCCGGTCTTGAGCCTCTTTCAGCTTAACCTTCAGAAAACGAATATTTTTCGTAGTCTCCTCGACTATAGCGGGTCCTAACTCACCCCGCTCCACCACTTGGGTTCAACATAACGGTGTTCTGCACGGCCGTCCATACAACGCCTCATACGGAGACATCTCAATGCTCGTTTGGTAACTGTTGTTATACGCGAACTCAGCCAACGGTAGATGACTATCCCAGTTACAACCCCAGTCTAGCACACACGCTCTCAGCATGTCCTCTAACGTCCTGATGGTCCTCTCAGACTGACCATCCATTTGCGGGTGATACGCAGTACTCATGTGTACCTTCGTCCCAAACTCTTCCTGAAACTCTTTCCAGAATCGTGAAGTAAACTTCGGATCACGATCAAACACAATGCTCACTGGCACGCCATGAAGTTTCACGATCTCATAGACATACAACTCCACCAGCTTAGCCACTCCATCCGTCTTTTTCATAGGTAAGAAATGAGCAGACTTGGTTAGTTGATCCACAATGACCCAACTCGCATCATGCTTATTCTTAGTCCTCGGTAAACCCATCACAAAGTCCATTGTGATCATATCCCATTTCCATTCCGGCATTGGTAATGTTTGCAACAAACCACTCGGAAACTGGTTCTCGGCCTTAATCAACTGGCACGTCGGACAACTAGCCACCCACTTGGCTACTTCCCGCTTCATCCCGACCCAATGATAGCACCTTTTCAGATAGCGGTACATCTTGGTCATTCCCGGATGAACAGAAAACCTTGACTGATGTGCTTCCTTCAGGATCTCTTCCTTTAACTCTTTCACGTTAGGAACACACACTCGGCCATTCAACACAATCGTCCCATTGTTTGAAGTTTGATACTCGGTCTTGTCACCTTGTGACAACTTAATCAGATTCCCATCCTCCTCTTGAGCTAACCGGATCCTTGTTAAAAAGTCAGCCTGATCCGCAGCTCCCAAACCCAACGGTTCCGTATCCTCAGTCAGAATGTTCAGCCTTAACGTCCTAGGAGATTCACAACTCCTTCCACATCTTTAGCAGATGATACACTAGCCCTTCTCCGGCTTAATGCATCCGCAACGAGATTAGCCTTTTCCGGATGATAAGCTATCTTCAGGTCGTAGTCAGCGACTAACTCCATCCATCGTCGTTGCCTCAGATTCAGTTTAGGTTGAGGGAAGATGTACTTCAAACTCTTATGATCGGTAAACACCTGAACCTTCCCACCATACAAGTAAGATCGCCATATCTTTTACGAAAACACTACGGCCGCCATCTCCAAGTCATGTGTATGATAATTCACCTCATGCTTCTCGGCCGGAGCCATACGGTACAATGCCTTAGACACTGGAGCATTTCCTGGCTCAAGTGTGAAC
Source organism: Alliaria petiolata (assembly GCA_020283515.1). Taxonomy (NCBI): domain Eukaryota; kingdom Viridiplantae; phylum Streptophyta; class Magnoliopsida; order Brassicales; family Brassicaceae; genus Alliaria; species Alliaria petiolata. The sequence continues at coordinate 416,425,157 of JAHZTW010000001.1, forward strand.
GGATCTGAACGAGTCGGGGGCATTCCGGACAAGTCTTGGAAAACGTCTTCAAACTCTTGCACTACAGGAATGTCCCCTAACTCCACGTCTGATCTAACTTCAATCGAAGATGTCGTCGCCAGATATGCTTCACAACATTTCTCTAACATTTTCTCCGCTTGCATTGCCGACACAACCAAGCTACCAGAAGTCGGTCTAATTCCTTGGTAAATCTGAACTTGGTCATCCCTCTCGAACTCCACCCTGCCTCGGTGACAATCCAGATGCGCCTTGTGCTTACCGAGCCAATCCATTCCGAGGATGACATCGTAAGACTTCACCTCACAAATCACTAAGTCCGCTGGCATATTGACCTCGCCAATCCAGACAGCAATGTTGCGAACCGTCCCTAGCGAGAACATCACGTGGCCTCCAGCCGCCCTCACTAGTCCGAACTCTTCCCCGGGTTCCTTCTGGAATCCTCCTGTCCCAATCATCCCTGGGTTGACAAAACAATGACTCGCTCCAGAGTCGAACAGAACATGGGTTTCCACCTCACCCATTAATAAGGTCCCTACACATTCAATATTTGGAATGCTAAGACACTTAACAGAACACGCAGACACAAACAAACTCAGAAAAATGTAAGTACTAAAACTTACCAGTGATCGGTCGAGAAGTGGTCGGATCCACAGTCCCGTCCGCGGTCGCTGCATACACCCTTGGCATGATGGCCTGCCTCTTAGCCGGTGGCGCCAGTACATCTCCTGCACGCTTAGGCTGAGTGGCCGCTTGCCCAACTACTCCGGACCTCGGACAATCATCCTTGTAATGTCCCGGCTCTCCGCAAACGAACCACACAACAGACGTGTTAACTCCATCCGACACTCTCACCAACCTCGAGTCTGGCTCAGGACAATCACGAACCCTATGCTCCAAGCTACCACAACGATGACAAGCTCCAGATGCACGCCTACACACGCCAACATGCACCTTTTCGCAAGATCCACACACGCTGCGGTTCCCACTCGACTTAGCTGGAACATTCTTTCCAAACTTGAGGTTCTGTCCTCCATACACTTGACCACTCCTGGCCACGGGTCCAGCCTTAGACAAAACCTCCTATGCTTGTCCATTCTCCAACAAAGCCGCTTTCTCAACAAGCTCTGTGACCGTCGCATAGTCACGCACCAGACAACCATTATGTAGCTCGACCCTTAGTCCGCTCATGAACCTTCGGATCAGCTTTTCCTCCGTATCGTGGTCACGTCCCACATACTTGCGTAACTGGTTGAACTCGGTCGCATACTGCCGAACCGTCTTGGTCCCTTGGCGCAGATACGGAAACTCAGCCTCCAGCTGATTGTAAGCTTCTTGGGGGAAGTACTTACTTTGAAACATCGCAGAAAACGTCTCATACGAACAGTTCAGATTCACCAAACGTTCTGTGGTCCCTTTCCACCCGGTATGCGCAGTACCCTCCAGGTAATGCACAATATGTCCCTCTTGTACTCCTCAGGACATCGGATAGACTCGAAGTTCCTTTCAAGCCTCATCCTCCACTCATCAGCCTCAATAGGCGCAGTTCCTCCAGCAAAGAACTTGGTTCCCAACCTCTCCATATGATCCAGAACCTTGAGGTAAGACGGGATCGCCATAACCTGATGCGCTTCCTCCACAACCACATTCCCAACGTTCTGTTCCACCACTTGTGGTGCCACGGCCGGTACCACTCCAGGTACATGCGCAACCACTAGTAAACGTTCCAACACTTGAGCTAGCAATCCCAGCACAGCCTCCAGCCTGTCTCGAACAGTCCCCGCAGCATTCGCAGCCACGTTTCCAGCTCCACCCGCAGCTGCATTCGCAGCAGTCGCGTTCGCAGCAGCAGCAGCCGCAGCCTCAGCCGCAGCCTCGTCCGCCGCAGCAGCCTCAAACTCATGCTGGTTCTCAACCGCATTCCCAGTTCCAGAACTCCCCGAGTTCACAGCACCATTCAACCTTGCATTCCTTATCCTTCTCGGAGCCATCTGAAAGTCAAAACAGAACCGGTTAGCCCGAAGCTAATACCAGACAAGAGTTCCAAACTCCACAGAAACAACAGACCGCTAGACTCGGCAGTGAAATGTGGATATTTCTAACCCCAACTATACAAATGAAATATATGAGAATTGACCATGCTCTGATACCAACTTGTGGCGACCCAACCCGATAATCCTATCCGGGCCAGCCGTCCCGAGTCTGACTCACGACCAGAACACATACTTAGCTTAATTTTCAGATTTTTCTTAAGCATAAACAGGTTCGATTCATAACAAGCTCATTCTCATTGCATAATTATTCCAAATACAGATATAACAGAGGTTCATAAAACATAAACTAACTTACCGAAATTCGTTCTAAGTCATAACAGAAATGCAAAGCCAATTATCCAGAACAACTCATGATATATAAACCCCCAAAACCCAGTCCTAATCCACTTCTTTCTTCACTGCCTGCAAGTCCGCCTTCAAGACTAAACGTCCCGGATAACTTCTTTACCTGCACACTCAACACAAATGAGAGGTATAAGCATTACCATAAATGCTTAGTGAGTTCGGTCATCCCGTACCACCAGGCCAATACCAGAAACGCAATCATACAATAGTTATACAGTTAACTTTATCACTTAGCAAGCAAGCACATAAATTAGATATGATCATCTACCCTAACTCGCGAACCATGACTTATGGTCTCGGTTCTGCTCTGGCGTGAATCACACATCACCCAAGCAAGAGACTCGATCCGACTATCCAAACGAGCTAGTTAGACATCATGTATTCTCATGGTTCACACTTAACCAAATCAGAATCACAGAAACACATCGACCTTGCTAAGCCGAAACCACTAACTTACAAAAGCAATCAATGAAAATCAGATAACCTAGCAATCCTACGATTCTTGATCAGCCACAATCACGCACTCACCTTAGACACAAAGGCAAACTTGCAGTCGGATGAAACTCGGTGATTACTCGGTCAGAAACAAAGATAGTCGGAGGCACATGCGTTCTCCCGGCTATCGCTACGGCTAACTTGCGAGATCCAATCTCCTCTCGGATAACTTCCTATCCGATAACTTTTCCTCGAACCAGAATCTGAATCCTCTCGGAAAAAGCACATAATAGACAGATTAACTCGATGTTACTTGGCAGAAACTCAATAAAACTCGTGACATCCCATCACTTACCGAAATCTCTCAGACGGATTCTCCTTCTCTCGGATAACTCTCGATCCGATAGAACAACTCTCGGATAACTCTCGGATTTCTCGGCTAACACACACCTACAGTCAGATATTTCGATTATCTCTCGGTGAAAACTGATCAGAACACAAATCTCACGGTGATAGTTGACTTACCTCGACTATCTCTCGGATATCGGACCAATCGCTCGAGTATCTCGCGATCCGATCGGGAATCCTCGACACAGCCGATCCTTCTCTTGGTAAATCGGCTTTTCTAAGTCGACTCTTACGGTCAGAATTCCCAGAAACGGAATAGAACTCACGATCTCTCGGAGAACTCAGAAATCTCACGGGAAAAATCGCTTCTAGGGTTTGCTCTCGGGATATTTCTCGCTTCCTTCACGCGGCCACGGGATAAAACCTTTATATACATCCGCAAAACCCTTCTAAACCGACCAACCACGATTTAACCCACGCAGTTAACTTTTCTCTCAGTCCAAATCAAGTTATCTCGGCCGAACCGGCCAACTTTCCTTTTTCTCTTGGCCAAAACTCAAACAGCCGTGATAAATATTCCATCTTGAAAATACTCTATCTGGGCCCAAGACAAAACTTTGCCTTTGCAAGATCTTTCATTTCAAACTGATAGGGCTCAGGTTTTACCCTAATAAAACTACTGCAAGTACACAACAATAGAAATCGTAGTATAAGGGGTATCGAAATCCCAAGGGAAGTAGATGCTACACTAAGGTTTCTAAATTCAGATTATGCTAGGTCGAATAATAAGAATGTAAACTAAAGCAAGAAATAAACTAGTAATCACAAATTAGGGTTTTTAAATTCAGGAGACGAAACACTAGGTTCAGGGAAATTCTCAGGTGATCTAAATTGCAGGTCTAGACAGAATGTTAGGAATAATGAAGATCTGTTCTTAAACTCGAAACACAACAATAAAATCAACCAACTCTCGCTGCGAAGACTTTCTATGTCTAAACCCTAGAATTCCAAATCTCTTTGCAAATCCTATCAATTCAGACAAGCATTAAAGTTCAGGTTCGATTGTTCACAAAATCCCTAAACCAAATCTCTTTGCGAATAGGTATTTTGCTCATCTAACATTAGTTCAGGCAATCAATAATACTCTCGCATCTATTAATTAACCTAAGATCAGATTCTAGGTCGCGAAGCTAGAATAAGCATTAAACACAAATCCAGATGAAGAACTCTAATGATTTTATCCTAACAATTTAATTCGACCTAACAATTCATTAATCACCTTTGAAAAACCCTAAACCTAACAAGCAAACTACTCAGACATGATCAATGAAACAGAAATCATAACTTGAATAGAAAGCATAAAAGAAATCAATAGAATAAATAAAGGGAGTTCCAAATTTGCTCTAAGGAGACAAATTCTTCTCTCCAAAAACCTAAACTTCTATGATTCTTAAAGTATGAGATTATGCCTAAACAATGGCTGAAAAACTATATTTATAGGCCTAGGTACGAGTCTTCAATTCCTTTTAAGATTAGGAAAAGCCTTGGAGATTTCCTTTTCTTCAAAAACTGGAAACTTCTCGATTCTGGAAATTGGAAAACCTGGTGTCGATCGACACTACATGGTGTCGATCGACACCTTGCGTGTAATTCCAGTCTTGACTTCATCACTTCGTGACTTCATTCCATTAAGCTCCAAAATGCATCCAAATCTCCAATTTATCTTCAATTGTACCTGAACCTGCAAAGACTCTATATAGACTCGAAAATAGCCAAAAGACTCTATAAAAACACTTATATCATGGTCTAAAAATGGGTAAAAACCATGATATATCAACTCCCCCAGACTTAGCCTTTGCTTGCCCTCAAGCAAAACAGAAACTTAGAATGAAGTAGAAGTTTGAAAACAGGAACTTTCGAGTACTTCTTCAAAACGCCACATTGATTAACACTTCTTGAATCCACATGATATAGAGCCAACCTTAGGAAATGTTCAGTGTACTTACCACAAGTTTAGCAATCTCCCAGTTCAAATCCAGATCCTTTCCTTGGTAAAAGAATCGAACTCTATCATTGGTAATGCCATAGAACTTTTCTGATTCTTTCCCTTCCTTAGTGCCTGAACAAGACATTCTCATACAGCTCCCCTATTTTCTCTTCCCTTAGTCAACTGCTGCCCATTTTCAGGGTGTTCTAAGATCTTTTCATTGACTCTTCTTATTCTTTTGAAGTCTTGGGAAATAGTGCTACTCTCTACTTGTGTTCCTTGTGAGGAGACAGGTTCAAGAGCACTCACTAATATTGTTCCTTGTGAGGAGACAGGCTCATGAGGTTCTTTGCACTATTCCTAGACTTAGACTCTTTTTCTATCTTTTCTTTTCAAGGGAAGATCAAGGAGAGACTGCAATGGCTTATCTGTTCAGACTGAAAGAGGAATCAAGTTCTGCACATACCTAGTTCTTATAAGGGGATCTGAACTCGCCCTGTTAGACTGATTCTACTTGCAGCTTTCTTCTTAGTAAGACCTGCAGTCAACTACTATATCAATGGTTCTTTCAAGTGTTAACTTCATGTGGTTAGTTCCTAGAAAAATTAAAAATTTCAACTGATTTTGACTCAATAAAACAAAGTTTTTGACTCTCAAAAGAAAACACAAAGTCAGCAATCACCTCTCCCAAACTTAAACAACACTGTCCCAGTGTTATCAAGCCCAAAGTTGGTTAAAAGAAAGTTTAGAAACAACTTAAAAGACTAGATAGAAGACCTACCTTTGTGTGCGCATGGTGTCGATCGACGCTATAGTGGTGTCGATCGACACTGGCCTGAGTCGAGTCCAATGTCGCCTTTTTTCAACTGAGTGAAACTACGACTTAAGTAAAACCAAAACAAAATAAAAAGAAAAACGTACCTAACAGTGGGTTGCCTCCCACTCAGCGCTCGTTTTCAGTCATTAGCTTGACTGTGTCGGGGTTCAGACGTCTGGTGGATCAGAGGGTGGCATGGAATGCTTCGTGGTGGTGTATAGGCATTAAGTGCATGAAAATGACCAAGGAAATGAGGAACATCAGCAGGGTGGGACTTGAATTCGGGTGGTACACTTCGTTTTTCTGCAACATAATCAAAAGAAACACCAAGCCTTCTACGAGAATATCGTTGCTTGCATAAGCGTGAAATAGCTTTTGAACCTTTGGTATTCTTATTGATAAGATCAGGGGGTTTGGAAATGATTCCAGGGAGTGCGTACCTTTGCTTCCTTCGAGGTTTCTGATCAATAGGACGTGGAGGCATCTGTTTGACCATATAGGATGGACTTGCATCATTGGAAACAACTTCTGGTATGATCCGCGAAGGGTGTAGATCGACACCACATCCTCAGTTCGAATTTCTGCACTTTTTCTGCAATTCAGCTCTGCAATCCTTGCTTCCATGATGAAAACGTCTTCCTCCATCAACTTGGCATTGATTATAGCTTCATTTTTGCCCATAGTCCTGAAAATATGATTATTTCCACTCCAATCTTCAAGCTCCACAACTTTCTCAAAATTTCCATCCAATGCCTCAGGAACAGCCTCTTTATTCACTTGGTCTTTAAAATCCAGCTTTTCTCCAGCGATCACAGCAATGCAAGAGATGTGTTTGGATGTGCAAGTAGTAGGGATAGCTTTGTAGAAGACTCCTTTGTCAACATTAGAGAAGGATATTCTCTTATTCAGCATGTCTACAACTGCTCCCACTGTGGCCATGAATGGTCTTCCAAGAATAAAAGGCATGACAGAATTCTTGCTCACTTCTACCACCTGAAAATCAGTAGGTACTAGACAATTCCCCATTTTGACAAGTAAGTCTGGAATTGTACCATATGGGACTGTAGTGGAAGAGTTGGCAAACTCGAGGGTCATGTTTGAAGGTTGAATGTCAGCAATTCCTAACCTCTCTGCAATGTCCTTTGACATGAGGTTAACACTAGCACCAGAATCGCATATAGATTGTTGAAACTCAACTCCTCTAATGGAGCATGGAACTACAAACATTCCGGGATCTTCAACCTTAAGCAGCTCCTTCATTGGCGGTGGTGTACCCCTTGCTTTGTTGAAGAGTTCTTCAATTTCTTCAAGACTCTCTCTGCAATCCTTAAAGAAAACCCACAAAGGATAATCCTCCCAAGCTTCAGCAAATGAGATCGCATTGGAGATCCTTCTCACCTTTTTGTTGAAACCAGCCAGTTCTTTCGCACTAATGGGCGGCCTTAGGTGTTTGGTAATAGGAGGATATGGAACCTTGGTCTTGTACACTCTTTCCTCTCCAGTTTGTGAAGCTTTAGGCGTGTCTGTCCAAGTCTGGGAAGGATGTCGATCGACACCCAGCTGGTGTCGATCGTCACTGCTCGATTTCGGTCCGTCAGAGCTAAATGTCTCGAGTTTTCCTAGTGGTGTCAATCGACACTTAGTGGTGTCGATCGACACCTGCTCTTCAGCCTGAAATTCCACGATTTCCTCAGCATTTAGACCCCTTTTCAGCACTGGTTGAAAGCTTCTTTCACTCTGGATCATGATGGCATTCACATGATGTCTCGGATTTGTGTCCGTCTTTCCAGGAAGAAATCCCTCTTGTCTCTTCAAAGCTCCAACAATTTGAGCAACTTGAACATCCAATTGCTTCATATGAGTACTTAGAGACTCAATTTTCCGATTAAGATCCGTGTACAAAGCATCAATTTTCCCATTGAAATCCACTGTCATCTTCTGCTGTCCTTCCAGAATCTGCTCTATCATAGACTCCATCTTATTGTCTTGTGCAGGAGGCTTCTGGTAAGAAGAAGAACCATAGCTTCTCTGGAAGTTGTTGTTCTGAAAAGGCTTCTGGTAAGAAGAACCATAGCTCTGCTGATTGCCAAACCTTTGACCTTGAAATCCAGCACCATTGATGTAATTGACTTCTTCTTGCTTTGGCTCAAAGGTCTCTACTTCTGCAGCAAACTGAACTTGCCTCTTTCCCACCAAAATGTTGTGTACGCTGTCTAGCTTCCTGTTAACCTCAGCTATTTGGCTTCCTCCATTCACTCCAGCGTGTTGTCTCCTCTCAAAGTCTGCATTCTTGGTGCTGTTACAAGAGGCCAAATTCTCTATAAGCACCATCGCATCGTCTGGATATCTGGTGTTGAAGTTACCATTTCTCGCACAATCCAAAGCCATATGGTACCTCCATTCAATCCTTCGGTAAAAGATTCCGAGGAGCTGCGGTTCGCTGAAACCGTGATGTGGGCAGTCCCTCTGGTAAGATTTGAATCTTACCCAAGAAGCTTTGAATGCTTCAGTGGGTCCTTGAAAAAATGCAGTGATCTTCGTCCTCAGCTCTTCAGACCTTGCGTCATCAAAGAAGTTGCATAAGAATGCATTCATTTTCTCTTCCCAAGTGGTCAAGGATCCTGGATCAAGCTGCTTCAGCCAGTATGATGCATCTCCAGCAAGCGAGTAAGGGAACAACTTGCAGAAGAGATAATCATAGGACACTCCATTAGCCTTGATGCTTGATGCGAGGTCCTCAAATCTCTCAATGTGGTCCATTGGATGCTCATTAGGAAGACCATGGAAAGGATGCTGCCCCACCAGTGTGAAGTAAGCAGGCTTCAGCTCGAAGTCGTTCCTCTGAAATGCCGGAGGACGGATCACAGCTCTATTAGCATAGAACTGGTCTGGGCGGTTGTACTCGCCAAGTGTTCTTCCACGTCCATCTTCTGCTGCTTGTATTGCTGGATCGACGATGACAGCGCCAGCCTCATCAAGTCTCTGGCCTCTGGGATTCCTTCTGTAGCCTTCTGCGTCTAACAAATTGCCTTTAGCGTCGCGATTCAAAACCATAGGCTCAGCCATTGTCGTCTGCGTTGGGTGTCGATCGATGCTATTGGTGTCGATCGACGCTTGTGCAGATCGACGCTTCGTACGTTCCAAACGGCCAAGCTCCTGGTTCAGTGCGACAAGTTCCTTCTCTTTGTTGCTTCTGGTACTGGGCATGCACCTGAAACCAAAGGTAAGAAACTAAATTAGTAACAAAAATAAAAATAAAACCTAGTCAAAATCCTAGTACTAGATTCCGTAGGAAGCTATTACTTCCCCGGAAACGGCGCCAAAAACTTGATAGGGCTCAGGTTTTACCCTTATAAAACTACGGCAAGTGCACAGCAAATGCAATCATAGTATAAGGGGTATCAAAATCCCAAGGAAAGTAGATGCTACACTAAGATTTCTAAATTCAGATTATGCTAGGTCGAATAATAAGAAAGTAAACTAAAGCAAGAAATAAACTAGTAATCACAAATTAGGGTTTTTAAAATCAGGAGACGAAACGCTAGGTTCAGGAAAATTCTCAGGTGATCTAAATTGCAGGTCTAGACAGAATGTTAGGAATAATGAAGATCCGTTCTTAAACTCGAAACACAACAATAAAATCAACCAACTCTCGCTGCGAAGACTTTCTATGTCTAAACCCTAGAATTCCAAATCTCTTTGCAAATTCTAACAATTCAAACAAGCATTAAAGTTCAGGTTCAATTGTTCACAAAACCCTAAACCAAATCTCTTTGCGAATAGGTATTTTGCTCATCTAACATTAGTTCAGGCAATCAATAATACTCTCGCATCTATTAATTAACCTAAGATCAGATTCTAGGTCGCGAAGCTAGAATAAGCATTAAACACAAATCCAGATGAAGAACTCTAATGATTTTATCCTAACAATTTAATTCGACCTAACAATTCATCAATCACCTTTGAAAAACCCTAAACCTAACTAGCAAACTACTCAGACATGATTAATGAAACAGAAATCATAATTTGAATAGAAAGCATGAAAGAAATCAATAGAAGAAATAAAGGGGTTCAAAATCTCTCAAGAACAGAGTATAGGATCTATCTCCCCAAAAGCTCTCTAAAATCTCTCTCTAAAATATTGTGTAGCCTAAACAATGGCTGAAAAACTATATTTATAGGCTAAAACACGAGCTGGAGCACTTTTGTAAATAAGGAAATCTTCTGGGCAAATTTCCTTTTTCTTCAAGACTTGTAAAATCAGGCGGTTTTAGGAATCCACGATTGGTGTCGATCGACACCAATTAGTGTCGATCGACACTCATTCCAAAATCTGGCTCTCTGACTTCATCATTTTGCAGCTTCTTCCACAATGCTCCAGAATGATCCAAAATCTCCAATTATGCTACAAACGTAGTCCAAACTGCAAAGACTATAATAGGACTCTAAAAATACCAAAAGACTCTATAAAAAGACTTATATCATGGTCCAAAAACCGGTAAAAACCATGATATATCACAAACTGATCTTTCATATGAGTTCTTGCATCATAAATCTTCTTTTGAGTTCCAATCATGTTCACAAATCCTGATGCAGATTTCTTTATAAACAAACAAGGACATATCGCATTGTTAACGTAACCTTAACTCAACAAGTACTCACTTAAGTGATTATACCACATGCGTCCGAATTGCTTTAATCCATAAAGTGATCGCTGGAGTTTGACCGAACATAGCTCTTTAGATGCTTTAGGCATCTTTGATCCTTCAGGAATCTTAAATCCTTCAGGGATTTTAATGTATATGTCACTATCAATTGAACCATATAGGTATGTAGTCAAAACATCCATCAGGCACATCTCTAAATTCTTAGAGGCAATTAGGCTTATTAAGTACATGAATGTGATTGCATCCATGACCGGGGAATATGTCTCTTCATAATCTATTCCCGGTCTTTGAGAAAAACCTTGCGCCACAAGGCGAGCTTTATACCTTGTGACCTCATTTTCTCATTTCTCTTTCTTAAAAAGACCCATTTGTATCCGACCGGCATTACATCTTCAGGTGTAACAACTATCGATCTGAATACGTTCCATTTATTAAGGGAAAATATTTCATTCATCATGGCCACTTGCCATTTATCCCAGTCAGGCATTCTCTGGCACTCTGACACGGAACTTGGATCTAGATCATCATTTTCATGATCGATCTCATTGGACACAGAAAAAGAGAACACATCATCATCTTTTATTTCACTTCTAGCCCATAATTTTCCACTTTGGGCGAAGGAGATGGAAATCTCATATTTTTATGTTCCAGATTCGTCTTGCGAACATATATCTTTACTTGATTCTTCAGAAACCTTATCACAAATGTCTTCAGGACATTTGACACAAATGTCTTCTGGACATTTGACTTTATTCGGTTCTTCCGGAACCTTTGCTCCCAATTTCTTTCTCTGTCGGGGATTTCTATCTTTTGATCCCATAGGCCTCCCGCGCTTAAGCTGAACCCTCGGTTCGTTTGCTCTACTTACATCAATATATTCTTCAAGAACATTTACACTTGACGGAGCATTAGTTGCAGGTGTATGAGACATCGTCACCCTTCTCGTATCTGTGAACGCATCAGGTAACTAGTTTGCCAAACTTTGCATATATTTTCTGAACTTCCACCTCGCGTTGATTAGTAGGAGGATCAAGATAAGGTAAATAGTGTGTACACCAGGTGATATCATTTGGGGATTCTTTCAATCATCCCCCTAACGCAAGGAATTCACTTTCATCAAAGTGGCAATCGGCAAACCATGCCGTGAACATATCACCAGTTGCCGGTTCAAGATACCTAATTATACTTGGTGGCGAATACCCGATATATATTGTCAATCTCCTTTGTCGTCCCATTTTTGTTCTTTGTGGTGGCGCTATAGGGACATAGACCGCACACCCAAACACACGAAGATGGGATAGATCTAGCTTATGGCCAAACGCTAACTATATGGGGGAATATTCATTATATGCACTTGATCTAACCTGGACCAATGTCCCAACATGCAATATAGCATGTCCCCACACAGTGATTGGAAGCTTTGTTCTAAAGATTAAAGGTCTTGCAATCAACTGCAACCGTTTAATCAAAGACTCATCCATGCCATTTTGTGTATGTAAGTGCGGAATCGGATGTTCAACATCGATTCTCAAAGACATACAATAGTCATTAAAGGCCGCTGAAGTGAACTCACCAGCATTATCAAGCCTGGCTTTCTTTATGGCACAATAAGGGAAATGCACTCTTAACCTGGTTATTTGGGCAATGAATCTTGTGAAAGCCATATTTCTTGTGGTCAAAAGACACACATGTGACCATCTGCTAGATGCGTCAATCAATACCATGAAATATCTAAATGGTCCGCACGGTGGGTGAATTGGCCCACATATATCAACATGTATTCTATCTAGAAATACAGGGGATTCATTCCCAACTTTGGCTGGCGAGGGCCTACTTATGATTTTTCCTTGAGAAAATGTCTTACATTAAAACTCCCCCGAATGAAAAATCTTCTGGTTTTTCATTGGGTGGCCACTCGAATTTTGCACAATCCTTCTCATCATGACTGAACCAGGGTGGCCTAACCTTTCATGCCACACTTTTAAAGTGATGGTAAACAAAAGGTTTACCACAACATGTGATTCAGCCATGGTTATATTTGTGCAATATAATCCGGAGGACATCATTTGTAATTCTTCCAACTGATGTTTCCTCTCCGTTGTAATGCAAAGATATTCAATGCCATTATTATTAGTAGTCTCAATACGATATCCATATCTCCGGATATCTCGGAAACTTAATAAGTTCCGCTTAGACTCAGAGGAGTATAATGCATCTTGCCCTACAAACTCTGTACTCCTTGGCATTGAAAAACTCGCTCTTCCAGAGCCTAGTATAATCTTTGCAAAACCAGTTATAGTACTCACGATTCCGGCAGAGACTTTCATTTTGAGACATAAGAAATACTTTTTATCCCTAAGGATTGTATGTGTCGTAGCACTGTCTGCTAGAAAAGTATCTCCATCCTGAATCTCAAATTATGACATCTTCTGGGCCACAATATTTGTAAGAGATGCAATAGTTAATCAAAAACATCAACTTATAAAAAGTTAGTATATTATATCAAAAGCCTTTTGATAAACAAAACTTTATCATATACTTTTGTTTACCATATATACTATAAACCAGATTAAGTTTATTTATTCAGGTCTTTTTAACGAAGACATAATTATCGATAAGTTTCTTTAATTTCGTTGATTCTTCAAGATCAACAAGAAAATTAAGATGAGTATCATCACTTAAGCCATCAAAGGAAGTTCCAGCTTCATCCCAGATGAATTTGGTCTCTGCATCCTTTTCTTTGATCTTTTGTGATTCGACATACAGATCGACTAAATGTTTTGGCAAATGACACGTGCGTACCCAATAATATTTAATGCCGCATATGTAGCAAGCGTTTTCACCTTGACTTTTTACGTCCCAACCATCATAATTTTTCCACTTTCGTCCCCCACACTTATTTAAGTGGATACCTCAACATTCTCTCATATGAATGCAGTGAACCCAGTTTGACGAGAATGATGGTTAATCATCACGAGTTTATTATATTATTAAGCTACCAGGAGAATTTACATCAACTCCGAGCTTTGGGTGAAATCTCTCTCCTGAAGATTCAACCACTCATTTCCAAAGATCTTCAGGATCTTTACTCTTGATGGATTCATCTTATAAACCATCATAAATATGGTGGCGTAAAAAGATCATGGCTTTCGCCTTATCTCATCTAGTGTCGTTTTCGACTTATCAATAATGCTCAAGAGATCATTTCTCTTTACATGCAATCTTGCATCTATTGCCCAAGACATATAACTATTTTCACACAAATCAAGGGCAGATATCTCGAGCTTTGTCAAATTTAATATTATTACTGAATAACAAAAATTTAACCCATTTAATTTTATAAAAATTTGAGCATAATAACGACTTAATAAAAGATAATAATTTAAAGAAATATGAGGAGGCAGAGCCTACCATTCAATTGCTTGCAGAAGAGTTTTTAAAACTACCACTCCATAAATAAATAAACAAGGATGAGAGTTTTAGCCTCCCACTCCATAAATAAATTAAATGCATGGACATAAATTAAATAAGGAGGAGGTGCTATCCTTCCACTCCGTAAACATGATCTAAGGAGACATAGTCATCCATGTGATCATATGATCGTGAAGGCATAGCCTATCATAACAATACGCTCGGAGAAGGCAGAGCCTATCACCACATCATAACAAATAAACGAAGAAGGCAGAGCCTATCTTCCCATAAATAATAAACTTGAATTGAACACAAATAAATCTTACCTTACTGGTATAAAGACAAATCTGATATACAGACAGATCGAGAGAAGTTCGTGATGATAACGTGTTGTAAACTAATGCTCTCTCTACTTGTAAACTATGCTTTCTATATGAGAGAAGCATAAAGAGTTTAAGAGAAAATTCTAGAGAGAGAGTAGAGAGAGAGAGAGAGAGAGAGAGGAAGAGAGATGAACAAAAGAGCTTTCATTTCTCCAAAACTTATGTTCTTACAAAGAGTAAGGTCAGCTATTTATATAAGTTTATTACTTAATAGAGAAGTAATGATCTTATCCATTCGTTGATCTTATCCAGTTTTTGATCTTATCCACTCGTTGATCTTATCCATTCGTTGATCTTATCCACAAGATGATCTTATCCACAAGTTGATCTTATCCAGTTCAATGATGAAGGATGGATATTCATAAACTATTTTTAACAATTTTTAAATTTTACTACGTTTTCTGTTAAGTCAACTTCATTTAAGTCTCCAATTCATATCAAAGACCTTATGATACAATTTTAAGAGATAACAAACTGAACAGATTATGGAAGCAATACTTCATTGCTGAAAACCAATTGAAACTCGAAATCTAAAAGTATGACCAAGGAAAGATGAATAAAATATAATATCCTATATGTAACTTTTTCTAATACAATTTATGATTTTCATGCAAAGCATAGAAGAGGCACGTAGTCAACAAGTTCATGGAATCAACTCTCCGAAAGTACGAATATTATAATTCTTTTAAGGGAAAAAGCAACTTATTCAAGCTAAACGGATTGGGACAGAGCATTGACATCATAAGCCACCTTCGAGGCTTTGACTACAAAGCTTGACAGAGCATTGACATCATAAGCCACCTTCACATTTTACTGCAAAAAGAAAAAAAAAAAAGTAAAAGCTTGTCTTCTAGCAATAACAAATCAACATGGAAGAGAATCAGAATAGTTTTAAGCTCACCTCAACTAGTTCAATATGTTCACCTTATCTCAATATGTTAAATATGTTCACCTTATCTCAACTCTCGTTGGCTAGGGCATTCAAGCTCACCTAAACTAGTTACATTCGATTAATCAAGTGATATTCAAGCATGATGAGGACATCAAACCAGTAGCTGAACTGGAGCTCCATCAAACGTGCCACTCAAGCCATCTAGGATCCAACCAGGACACATGCGCTTTACATGGAGCGTACAGAAGTAACCATGAGGATTTAAGCAACAAATCAACTTGTTCCATAAAGTTGATTCATCAGAGGAACAGTAAGAAGTGGACCAGGTCAATAGGACCTCGCACCGAACCGGAATTAAATTTAAAAAACAGGTGATTCCAGACTATCCGGTTAGTGTAGCTGCCGCAGACCAGTGTCCAATGATCGATGCCTACAACTCAACCACGAAGATTCAAAGCATGAGACCACTTGGAGAACATTCTCAGTTCATCTAGAGCATGCCTCGAAGTGGAACCAGCCCAAACTGATTTCAGATGAAGGAGTTATTCATCTTAAAGATCGGGTGAACCTAACCTTTCCTGATTTGGACATGCAAGCGCTTAACGGAGGATTCCGACAAAACCAGAGGGAATTAAGCTATGAACCGACTTGGTATGTAATCGTGATTCAAAATGGAAGTTCAAAGAATTGGATTCATGGCAAACACGGTTCAGACGTAAAAGTTATGCAATTTATAAACTAGAAGATCCTCGACTTGCTTTATTTGGAACCTTCCAAGTTTGGAAGACTTCAAACATATCTTTGGCGACCAGGCGATATTTTGCATTCAACACATTCACATTTGGAGCCTTAACTCTTCAACGGCTCTCTTGCCAAAGCTGCTACGATTTAGACAACTTCTATGAAGACTAGAACATCCAATAGAAGCTCACATCTTCCCTCAAACCGTCCAGATACAAGGAGACCTCACTTTACACATTATTTTGGCTGATTTGCTCATTATGTTGTCCAACGGCTAGTTTTTATTCAATGATTTTATTTTCTTTCTTGTTTTATTGTTTTAGAACGTTAGTTAAGTCTAGGGGTGGGCGTTCGGATTTTCGGATAGGATCGGATCGGATATTTTGGGTTTCGGATATTTCGAGAGTCTAGCTTTTGGTACCGATCGGTTATTATTAGATTTCAGATCAGATTCGGTTCGGTACCCTCCGGATTCGGATCGGTTTGGATATCATATTTCGGATCCGGTTTTTTTGGGTTGGGTTCGGATTCAAGTATTTTTATCCGAAAAGTAACCAAAATATCTAAAAATAACCAAAATATTTCAAAGTTGTGAACAAGTAAATAAAATTTCCGAACAAAAAAAAACAAGAGATAACTGAGTTTTGAAAACAATTAAAACGAAATTAAACATCCAAAAGAAACAAGAAAGTGGAGAAACAAAACTAAACGTCAAGTGGCTTCCTGATATCTTTCTTTTTCACGTGACATTTCTGCAAATTACATAAACACAATAACGATTACAAAAAGTCCTTACACTGATGTGTAATTCGTAATTCAAATGATAATAATTTCAAACATCAAGCAAGAAACCTTCTAAGCACAACACCAAGAACGCACAACACCAAGAACACAAACTTAGCCAAGTCATATACTAAAAGTTAAAAGTTCAAGTGAGAGATAGAGAGAGCAAGTTACCTTAATGATGGAGGAGACATTTAGAAGATTTTTAATAATTTTCCTTTTTTAATAATTATGTTATTTCCTTTTTTCTTTATTATGATTTTTTTCCTTTATTCTTAATATTTACTTTTTATGTTTGGGTTTCTTCTCTATAAATAGAGAGATCCTAGGTTATTTGTAAGACATCTTATTATTAATTAATCAAACTTTGAGAGCTTTGAAAGCTTTTCTCTTTTCTGGTGGATTCCAGAGTTTTATTTCTCAAATTTGTCGATTGCAAACTTGATTTAAATCTAGGTTTAGCGCTTGCTATTCATAGCGTTTTCCGACTGCGTTAATTGCTATCAAAGCACGCCTTTTCCTTCTCTTTTTGAAGCTTGATTAGCTATGGAAGATCAATCATTGACCAAAGCAGTCTTTCAGGGTATTACCGAGGCTTTTACCACAGCCCTAACTGCTTTGACCCATCAGATGGCGACTTTGGCGGCTGAGATCAGAAACGTCAACAACAAGAAAAATCAGCAAAGAGACAGAGGAGGAGAACGAATAAGGGCCAACGAAATTCAGCAAAGAGATAGAGAAGAACTCGTTAGGGTTCAACATGGTAGAAACAATCGTGTTGTGGAACTAATTAAAGTTCAACAGGGTGGAAACAACTGTGCTATTATTGTCATAAATTCTATTTCTGATGATGAAGAACTTGTGGAAGAAGAGATAGTTGATCAGGAAAATCGACAATTAAATCATGATTATCAAGTAAAGGCTCATATTCCATTGTTCTACGGAACTATGAGAGTAGAGGAGTTTCTAGATTGGCAGATCAATGTTGATAGATTCTTCGATGTCATGGGTCTCCCTGAGAATAAACAAGTAAAGATGGTAGCAATCATATTGCAGAAGACTGCTGCTATGTTGTGGGAAAAACTTGTTTTGCAAAGGCAAAGACAAGGAAAAGGGCCAGTCAAGACTTGGCGCCGAATGAAACAGCTGATGTTGGAACGATTCTTACCAGAAGACTATGAGCGGATTCTCTACAAGATATCATTCAAGAGGTACACACTTAAGAACAATTTCAAATCAGCAGGCTAAAAGGAAAATAGTGCAGTGAACAAAAGGGTGCACAAACTTGAAAAAACATGGGCGGAAGAAAATGGTTTACTAGATGAACCATACCACGAAGACAAAGAGCCAGAGACACCTGACCCACTAGAGGAGTACAAGTGTCTTCCATCACTTTCAGTTGACAGCGTGAAACCAGCACAAGGTGTCCAACGAGAATCAAACAACAACACTAAACCGTTGGAACAAGTTTTGAGGACAAAACTTTTTGAAAAAGGAGGATATGATGAAATCATCAAATCGAAACCCATTCAAAAGGTTGAAGACAAAGTGGCAAGTGCTTCTTACCTGCTGGACACACCAAATACTCATAAAAAAACCAGCCCAAATAAAGAGAAGATCAACAACATCAAAGACAAACCACAAGATCCACACGAATGCAAATATTGTCCAAAAGTAGAATCCCACGAGCCCAAGATGAATCAACCACGCCCCAAGCCAACTTGGCATGTATTTTTAAGACTATCAAGAGTCCATACATATGGAGACCCAAGAAGGAAGAGCCTATACAAACCCACAAACCTACAATCCTTCCAATGACCCGAAAGAACATATGTGCATATCTTGAAGGATTCTGGCCGAACCATGAGGAATTAAGCCGAGAGCCGACTTGGCCTTTATTATTGACCCATCAAGGAACAATAAAGAACAAAGACCCGATCCATTCTGGTTCATAACTGACCAGAACCACCCTACAAGCTCGGTTGACTCTAAACGGGTATATTTATGGATTTTCCATAAAAGGAACTATGCAGGCTTATGTGTAGCATCCAAGAGACTTTTTCAATCATCTAGAGGCTCTTGAGAAGTCATTCAAGTGCATCGCCATGAAGAAGACCAGACGGATTCCCTTGTGCTCACACTTTCCATATATGGAACCAAATCGAGCAACTAATGTTAAAAAGGTAAATCTTCTTGATTTATTCGACCAGACTGAGTTGGAGATCGTCCAAACCTTCAAGAAACTTCCAAAGATTCATGGTTTCATGCCCAAGATGTCTAGATACAAGGAAACTCGCATTGTACTTGTTTGGCCAATATCGAGCAATAAGTTCAATGATAATGCTTATGTTGTCCATTCAAGGTGTTGCAGAAAATAGATGATAATGCTAATGTTATTCTTTCAAGATGGGGTTCTTTATCCATAAGAGAACTCGAGGTCGAGTTCTTCAGAAGTGGATGAGTCTGATGCTGGAGACATTTAGAAGACTTTTAAAAATTTTCCTTTTTTAGTAATTAAGTTATTTCCTTTTTTCTTTATTATAATTTTTTTCCTTTATTCTTAATATTTACTTTTTATGTTTGGGTTTCTTCTCTATAAATAGAGAGATCATAGGTTATTTGTAAGACATATTATTATTCATTAATCAAACTTTGAGAGCTTTGAAAGCTTTTCTCTTTTTTGGTGGATTACAGAGTTTTATTTCTCAAGTTTGTCGCTTGCAAACTTAATTTCAATCTAGGTTTAGCGATTGCTATTCCTAGGGTTTTCCGACTGCGTCACTTAACACCAATACATCTTGTCTTCTAGTCCAAGTTGATTTTTCCACAGAACTCTGAAAAGAGATAAAAAAAAATCAGAAATCAGAATATTAAAATTTACAAGTGTAAATCGAAAACTATAAAGAAAGATTCAAAGTAAAACAAATAAGAAAAAATCACTTTTTTCAAGTTCTGTGTATAAATCAGTATCAGCAAGCAGAATAGAGTTTGTAACAACTCTTTTCTCACTTAATTTAATCTCACTCTTCATCCATTGCTCAGTGCACATCAAGACCTCAATCATGTAGTGCGTTAAACAACTTCTATTAGGATCGACGATTCGGCCACTAGTACTAAATGCACTGTAAGATGCAACAGAGGACACTTGCATTGCAAGAACATCTCTAGATACAACTGATAAAATCAGAAACTTCCCCGTATTGACCTTCCACCAAAACAAAACATCATACTCAGTTCCAAGCAAAGTATTAGGATTTTCAACCGCATATTTTAGATATATATCTAACTCGTTTCTTGTCTCGTCAAAGCCTATTTCATTAACCATTTTATTGTAAACAAAGTCCATCCTTTCATATCTTGGATCATCATCCACTAAATCCATATTTTCAGCAGCTGAAACATGATCGTGGCCACTAGATCGAAGATAAAGTCTGAGTCGACTGAGATGCTGGCAAAGTTGATTCCTTCTTTAACTGAAGACTATACTCATCAAACATATATTTCATAACATTACCCAATGTTTGAAGCATCGCTTTATAATCTGCAGGATCTTTGCCATAAAGTCTCTCAAAGCAAAACTTAGCAAATTGCATTTTCTTAGTCGGATCAAAGACACTAGCAACAATCAATACCATATTGATGTTCTTCATTCCGTCCCAATACTTGTCAAACTCTTCTCTCATATCATCGACTTTAGCTTCTAACTCTTTATCTATACTATTGCTCTTGTTCATTAGATTCCTCTCTATAGTCACTATCTCTCCATAGCACTTATAAGAGAAAATTTATGTAGATGCTGAGACAACCAAAGTAGAATTGTAGAAAATGAGTAGAAATTGTACTAACCTCTTCACAGCTCTACAATCGTCAGAAAGAGGAGGTCCAATCCTTCTTTTACCATTCTCAAATTCCATAAAATTGTCATTGTAGAGCTTGTCTTCAAGTTCCATTTTTTCAAATGCAACCTTAAACTTATAGCCTGTAGCAACATCAAATATATTGAATTCCACATTGTTCTGACATCCAAAGGCAAACTCCCTCTACTTATCTTTCATGTGTCAACCCTCTCATAGTTTAACCTATTTGTAGACGCCCTCACATATTGCACTGCATTACGAATGGCTAAGACATTATCATCTAACTCAAGCAAACCGTCCTTGACAATCAAATTGCTAATATGTGCACAACACCTCACATGCATAAGCTCTCCATCTAATACCAATGCCTCATTGTTCAATAACTTGAATTCGCTCTGAAATTTCTTGAGAGTAGATGTGTTGAAGTGGCATTGTCAACTGTGACGGTGAATATCTTCTATATTCCCATTCTGCCAAACACTCAAGAAGATCTCTCAATATGGTCTTCCCTTTATAATTACGGATGTACTTGAACCCGATTAGCTTCCTCAATTGTCAATTTACATCAATAAAGGGCACAGTGATCACCATATAACTATTACAGGTAGGCTGAGCAACCCATATGTTAGTATTAAGTGACCTAGTTGCTTATTGACTGTAATATATTCCTTAAGAGCTTCTTTCTTTTTCTCATACATCTTCACAATGTTTTTCGTAGCAGATATTCTTGAATGGAGAGTGTAGAGATTGACCTTATCGCAGAACCATCTATAAGCCAGAGATTCAACAAATGCAAGTGGCAATTACCCCTAACACTAGCATCCCTTATGTAGCCTCTTTGAAAACATCAAACGAAACATTTGCATCATTCATACTTCCATCCTAAGAAATGACTCTTGTGTCTTAAGATTGACTCTCTTTCAATATCTTGAACTTCATGCAGCTTAACAGATGCTTCTGCAAGTTAGAAGTCACTTGTGAAGTGGCACAACCAAAAATTGGCAGACAATGATCACATTTGCATTTGTCATAATTTTCCTCAAATTTTGTGAAGTTATCCCACACGAGAGACCTTGTATTTGGTGCCTTCTTTGGCTTAGGTGGCTTAGAAGTAACTCCACTTGTCTTTCTTTTCCATCGATTATCAAGCACTTCTTGAGGTTTTTGAGTTTCACCATCTAGAAATGATGAAGAATCCATCTACAAAGAAAAAAATAGAGTGAAGAAATCAGAGATTGTATACCACCAGTTTGAACTTGAAACTTAAGAAAATTATATCGGAGATGCAGTAATGACAAATTACTTCAACAACACAAGACCAGTTTCAGTTCATATTGAGTATTGACAAGATAATAACAAGAACAACATAACCAAACCGCAAAAACGATAAATAAATAAAAACAAGGAGAAAAGCAAATGTATTGAAGTACGAAATTGATTTCAAACAAGTTGTTATAATGGGTCAATGATCCAACTAGTCAACTATTTGACCAAATTCCAAATTAAATTGAACTAATATCTAAATTTCGGGAACGTATATCAAAGTCTCAAACAATTGTAAACCCTTGTCTAAAAACTTTTCTTTTGCTTTTCTTACAAGAGGTACCTTAATTTTTGCAGAGGCTATGGAGGTCACAAATAATAGTATAAATAAAACTAATGAAAATGTAGGACATCGAGACAAAAGGAATCACTGCAGACAAGAGGAAGCAACAACAAATGCTTCTAATCGCAAGAAAAATAGAGAAAAAGTTATATACATGTTTCATGAGAAATCATTCTCTTTCTGTCGTTCTCTTTCTCTTTCTCTCTCTAAGTCTATATATTGTGGATCAAATTAACTAAATGATTAAAGGATTCCAGATATTCGGATTTGGGAATCGGTATTTGAGGGATTAACGGATTTGGAAAAGTTTCTATGATTGTTGCTTCAAAATCGGAATTGAGGGGAAGTGTATCACAAGAAATATCCAACAAAGGTAAGAGGGACTTATGATTTGGATACAAAAATCGGGTCTTCGGGTATTTCATTCGGGTATCGGTTCGATCCGAGTATTACCCGGTACCCAAAAATCAATAACAAATGCAACCGATCAGATATTATAAGGGATCCAAACCGGCCCGGATCGGGTATTTTCGGGTCGGGTATTTTCCCACCAATAGAAAAAACTACTCTTTAAAAGGAAGTCACGTCAGCAATTGTATATAAAGCTCATTTCGTCTTGTAAGAGCTCTATATAAAGATCATTTCGTCCTTCGTACAAATTAACCATCATCATTGAATCAAATAAACTTTAAATTTTCTCTTACAAAAGAGTGTCTTTTGTGTTATTGTCCTTTCAAGCCCTTGGTGAGAAGCCATTGTCTTGTGTAATTGCGTGTATATTAACTTGTGAGATTCAATCCATGTTTGATCTCCAGTTAGCTACTCTATATGTTGCCGTAAACACAAGTTAAGATGAAGAACACAATGGAATCTCTATCAGAGCAATCTTATTTATCAAGCCATGAATTCTCTATCGAATTAACCCTTAATCCCAACGATTCACTACACGGACATGATTAGTAAAAACATAGCGAAAACAATAGAAGTCATAACCAATATCATAAATAGATAATCAAGAGTGACTATGATTTTTTTCTTCGTCCTCTTCTTCGATTTTGCCCGGTTAATCGTTGAACTCTCTGTTTGAGGAATCCACTATGTTCCGTCGAGTGGATTATTTAGTTTATGTAGGTCAGATTTCTGGATTTTTCTCAGAGATTTTTTCTTCGGGTTAGGGTCCGAACATTCATCGGTTTGTCAGCTTAAGTCTTTTTCTTCATCTATTCGCTATGGAACAAGTACATAGGAAAGGAAAAAAGATTGTGATTAAGAAGATGAGGTCCCTCTTTCGGAATTGATTCGGGGTCTGAAACTTCTTGATGCGTCCTTCCGAGTGGTTTCCGTGTTACGACACAGCCCAGTGCGTCTAGGGTTAGTCCGACTCGACTTAATAAAGAGAGCTCCGTATATCGGGATTTTATTCCTAGTGATGACCCAGACGCTGAAACTGAAGTGGACCTTAACGAAGCATATATAGTGGTAGAGATGAGAGGGACCCCAAAATAATTATCGTGCCGAAGTGATCCCTTAATGAGAAAACGGACGTTCTTGGATGAATGACGAACATCTTCGTGAGTTTAGAACACGATGCTACTTTCCTGACGAAGTGGAGATCAGGATCCCCCTCCCAAATGAAAGGCCTCAGAAACCCCTTTTGGCTACTTTTGCATTTATGAATTTTTTTTACCGAGTTCAGGCTCCGCCTCCCCATTTCTTGGTTTCTCCTCGAATACTGTGAGTGACGAATAGTCCCTATCAGTCAGCTCACACATGCCGTGATACGTCATATGGCCTGCACCTCGGCCTTAGCCATCTCGGCGGGACTTCCCTTCGATCACGACTTCTGCGTGAGAATTTCTATTCTCAAAGGCAGTGGGAAGGACAAAAACCAGAAGCTCAAGTATTTTTACACAATGATGAAGTATGGCATCGTTGGAGGTGATCCCAAGAGAAAAGTGAATAATTGGGTTATTTGCTAAAAATTTTCAAGATTAACAGGGTTTCGGTTTGTGGCGTCGAACCTAGACTTTTTCATGACTAGAAGTTTAAAGCTGGTAGATTGAATTCGTCGTATGATTTTGTGTGCAACGAGAAACAATCATGGCTTTGATCCTTCCAGCATTTCAGAAAAAGTTTCTAAACTCGCCGAATTGAGCCGTCATTTCTGGCAGGAGAAGGAGAAAAGATCCTTCAGAGAATAAAAGTTTCTAAACTCGCTGAGGTCAAAGCTTGAGGTCAAGCAGACGCCGAAGTTAGGTCGGTTACTATCTTCGTTGTCAACTTTCTTTTCTTTTAGGTTCATTAGTTTCTGACGATGTAGATCTTGTCTTGTTGTTTTCACAGCCACTCCCATCGATGTTGCTATAAAATCTCAATCAACGTTAATTAGGAAGATGGGTCTGAAGAAAAAAAAACAGACATGTCGTGGTTGAGATTAATATTCTGGAGGAGACCTCCGCGAAGAAATCAAAGGTGAACCCTCCTATGGAGTCATCTTAAGAGGACTTCGCTGGTGGCGTAGCGACGTCAGTCATTAACGCTGAACATGCTGCCGATGCTAAGTAAGCTCTGTTTTCACGACTTTTCCTCTGATGTAGATTTTGAATATTCTAATAGTATTTTTAACATGGTCGAAGCACTTAGAAAATCGAAGTAGGTCGTAACAAAGAGGGCAGCGAAGGAGAAGAAGGCGGAAGAGGCCCGACAGGAAAGATCGGCTGCTGAGGCCGAAGTTAAAAAGAAAGCTTCTAACAGCGCAGCTCGCGAGCATGCGGTTCCTGCCGAGGAGCCGATTCTTGGCCAAGACATGCACAATGACTTTGTTCCCGTTTTTGCTCCTGCTACGGAGGCAAGGAACATGGATACTACAGATGCCGCTACTTCGACGGGTCTTCAAAACGCTGGAGAAGGTGAAAAGCCAGCAGATGCTCATCCTCGGTCTAACACTGAGCTGGGCAGGAAGCCAATGCAATACGGCGACGTCTCTGAGCCCAAAGAAGACAGGGACAATTGCGACCTTGATAACAATCCGAACGGGTTCAAACTAAGGTGGGACAGCGACTTCCCAGGCATGCAAGACTGGATTTTCTGTACTAATCTGGCATGGAAATGCAAGTCAAAGCTGTGGTGGGGGTGCTCCCGTTAATCAGTTGAAGCACTTCGAGATTATTCTGTCATGGCTCACAACTTCGTCCAAGTTTGGAATCGTCCTTTGCCCCTTGTGATTTTTTGTAACAAGTATTTTAGTTTACTGACGAGTGTCCATTCATTTGATTTTTCCAGGGTCTGGATCTCAGATCCATGCTTGCTGAGTCATACGACCATGAGCTCGCACTTAGACAGAAGGGCCTTAAGGAAGAAAATGACAGCATGTTCCGGCTTCATGGTGCTGAAAAGAAAGCGAAAGAGCTCGAAGCCAATAACGTGAACCTCTAGATAGAGGTTCCAGAGCTTAAATGCCAAGTGCTAAAGAAAACTCGGCTCCAGGCCGAAGTGGCCGATCTACAAGCCCAAGATCATGGCTCTTGAGAAGAAGACCAGCGAGGATGCCCAAAAAGCGGCTGTTGAGGAGGAATGACTTCGTCCGTCTCGAGAAGACACTGCTCGGTTCATTGCTGATCGAATCTATGAGAACTTCCTGGCCTGGTACGGCTTGAGGGTAGAGCGGATGAAGGAGGGACACCGTGGTGGGCATCGTGAGAAACGAAGGGATGCTGGAGTACCTTCGCATGATGCAGAACCAGGACTAGGACATTCCGCCAAACACGATCTCTGCCTTTGAGGAAAATTTGGTGGACTAGAAAGCTAAAGGTGATGCCTCTGAAGAGATCATCATCTCCGATGAAGAGTTCGCAGCGCCGAGCAGGTTTGACCTTCTGCTTCGCCTCAAATTTGATAACGACTTGAAGAATAATCTTCATCAATTTGGTTCAATGCGTCGGTCGTTCAGACCTGTTCTTGCAGATCTTATCTAGTAAGCTTTGGAAGCAACTTTAAGACGAGCTGAGGCCGAAAAAACTCAAGTGTCTTGAAATGCAGCTGTTTCCGTCGAGGTTAGGAAGATGACGACGAAGGTTGTTGAAGTGACAGGAAAACAATTCTTCATTCATTTTAGTTTTCATCTTCTTTATCTATTATTGCCGCTCAGTTCGGCAAATATTTCTATTTATAATAACATTGACCAAGAGGGTTTTAATCCGCTTTTAATAAAGTGACATAATATTATAAGACTTCAATCAAAGTATTTCTTCAACTGTATTGATTTTCTCGAATGTTTCGATGCCAAATAAAGATTTCTCCTCTTTACTCTATGTCACGTTGTTTTAGCAGAAATGCTTTCATTGCATTAGACTTTCGCGCCATTATTTTAGGTAATTAAATCAGAAGAAGTGATTAATTAAACCAAAAGAAGTGTCAAATTTATCCAGTAATCTTTAGACAAAGGAATCAAACTATGTGATTCGTTGAATTAAACGACATAATGAGTTTATCTAGTAATCCTTAGATAAATAGCTCAATCGGAGTTATAATCTTGTAATCTTTCAGAAATATGTGAACCGATGCTTTGCGGTTATACATTCGAGAGGAATCTGCTGAAGTGAAAACTTGTCGTGACGAGGTGTTTCGCGATGCTTTCTTAGTTTAGAGAATTATGACAAGTCAGTGCTTTTTTGACTTGTAGTGCGGGGCTATGCTTTTCGACCGGGGTGGAGGCGAGGACTATCTGTTCGACTTATACCGTCTACGATTTCTAAGTCGAATACAAAACATGCGAGGCTAACTTCAGCCAGGATTATTTTGTATGGCTTAGAACCGTGCGAGTTTCAACCTCAACTTTCATCCTTTAGACTTTGCAAGTAATTAAATTGAACCAAAGCCTTAAGAGGTGGTGATCAGTCCACACTAATCATTCTGGTGCAGGTCGAACGTTTGGCCAGAATGTCGACACTATTCTAAATGCATTCGTATAGAATAGCTTTGTTGGAGAAGACATTGTTCTTGATGATACTTTCTGTGATGCCGATCTGACCAAATATTAATGCTTTGATTTTTGCAAGATGCTTGATGCCGAGCTGATCATATATCAAAGAATAATTTTTTTATTAAGTTATAGCTGAACCCGGTTAAAAGTTGCCTACGTATCCAAATTGAAATCAAGCCATTCATAGTTCATTGCAATACGAAGGGAATAGCTCGATAGATGAGCTTACTATTATTATTATTATCTTGGTACATGCCGATCTAGGTGATGGAGTTCCAGGATCGCGGTACCTGTTCTTCCAGCTTAGTGATGCTTGGCTTGAATTCCCTTAATGATGCGGAGGATGTGGATCGGGTTCTTTGCTACTTCTGCATGCCTAGGTGGTTCGTATCTTGCGCTCACTAATGAAACATGCTCTGGACATCTGTTAACTTCCTCGCAACGTGAAGATTCCTGTCGAGATCGACAAATAAGGTTTTAGCCTTTTTAGCAATGTTCCAACACCATAAACCGAAAGCAGTACAGCATATGGGGTATCAAACCATTTTGGAAGCGTTAGTTAAACAAATCGGTCATATCGGTGTCATAAGTCAAGCTCGAAATAGATAAAGGTTAAGACTTTACTACCAAAAACGACTAAAGGATTGATCTTGTGTCACTCAAGACCATAAATAAAAGAACTTTAAAGACGCTAAGCAAGAAATAGATATTTAAGCGGTAAAAAGATAAACTGTCAAGATAAAAGAAGGATCTTGATGAGTTTCAAGAACTAAGTGACTCTCGGTTTGACTTATCAAGCTAAAGCTTTTGGATCACATCAAGAATTGGTCTTTTGATGGTGATTCTTAGGTAAAGGGATCCTCAAATCGTTTAGCCCATGGCGTTTGGGTCTAAACTCTTTGAATCTCTATCACCATAGATTAGCTCTCGAATAGTGGTACAATAGAAGAAACAAGCATCTACAACGTCCCTATGGAACCGTAAGACTCTTAGACAGATGGTTAGTCTTAGCCTAAGAAATCGAACTCTTGTTCATGGATCCGGCTAAGCAAGCACGTGGCGTTCGTGTCAAGCCGCATGTGGACTTTAGACTAGATGGCCAAACTAGACTAAGCTTTGGGAATGATAAACAAGAAAGAATCTAACTTTATGTTTTAGCTAAGCAAGAAATATAAATCCGAGAGACCCTTGGTTCTTTCAACCCATCAAAGTCCTAAAAAGACTACTCACAAGCCATTTGAGAAACCTCAAAATCCATAAGGATGAGAGGATAACTCATAAGCTGCAAGACAAACAAAAACAAGAAAAAGAAGAAGCTTTTAGAAAATAACACTAAGCTATATGACTTAAAACTTCAAGATTGCATAAAAATCAAAGCTTTTTACAAGCTTCAATGGCGAAAATACAAAGTCTCGGTTCTTGAAAGAGAAGACAGAAATTAAAAAGTAGAAAGCGTGATGAAAGGATAAGAGTGGGAGAGTAGGTATTTATACACAAAAGAGGAAAAACATAAAACGTTGGGACCACTTTCAAGAAATGGTACTATTTTGGACTTTAGCGTTTCGAGCTCAAGTCGTTGTGAGCAAGCCGATATGCTAACTTTTCTGATTCCTCGGGCAGTCTTCATATCGGGCAAGTGTTTCGGGATCATGTCGTGAAGGCTCGCCTTCCTTGTTACTTGAATCGGGTACTTCCTGTTGCCTTGCTCGATATCCGTCTTCACGGCATCCTCTTGCTGGATCTTCGCCTCGAGATGTTCCTTTCGGGACTAAGTCGCTGCTACTATTCTAAATCGGCCTCTAGGTCGTGATCCATACTCGATATTACCGGCTCATCCTCTACTTGTGATCTCCCTCCTTGGTTTCTTCTTCGGACCATCCTAAGCACCTGAGAACACACTCCAAACATGCAAGACTATGCAGAAACTTAGCCTAATGCATCTAATCCTAACATGGATGAAAATGTGATGAAAGCTAAGATGAAAGTGCAAGAATGAAATCCTAACTAGCATAAAATGTGTGTTAAAAACATGCAATTTACAGAGATATCAGAGATCGAGAATTTCATGCATTGGTGATAAGTTGATATGATTACTTTCATCTCGTAAATCTAAGGTGTTCCTAGAATTGCATTATAGATTTTCGGTTTATCCATGACGAAACTTCATCATTTTTGAAATGCCGCCAATGTGTACGGGCAAACGAATTGTGTCGATGCTGAAGACGGACTAACTTGTGAATCCAGTGAGGGGCTTCTGAGTGGCTTTTATTGCCTTGTTGTCAATGCCCATCTTTTTGAGCGTTTCTTTGAATATGAGATTGATTGTGTAGCCGGTGACAACGAGAAGTTTTACCACCTCGCAATCTTGAATGTGAAGTTCGACCACAAGTGGGTCATTATGCGGAGTATGAAGTCCCTCGGTGTCTCTTGCCGTGAAAGTGATTGTGGCGATGTTGCTAATTATACGAGGGTACTTTCAAGATGCTACAACTTTACTCTCGTATTCTTTGATAGCTCTTAATGCGTCATCGCGATCGGGTAGACCTCCCATAATCATATTGATCCTACGCTTCGGCGGTGGCGGGGGTCGTCATGATTGCGTTATCTATCATCTCTGTCGTGGGGAGGTCCTTGTTTGTCTCTATCCGGACCACGCTCTTAATCGTTTCTATCTTCTCTCAGCAGCTGGCGGACTTTCTTCGTCTCTCTTCTGCTGCAGGTTATCGTTGATTATTGTTACGACCTTGGCGGTTATTGTTATTGGCATGTCGGCGATTGGTGTTGTTTTTGCTCTGGTTTCCTTGTCGTGACCAATCTTCCTCGATTTCGATCTCACCATCGTAGTATTTCCCCATTAGAGAATCCACGAGGTGTCTGCATGTTGACGCTGCATGGCCAATTTGCCCATGAAACTTACACAAGAGTTCATGGTTATTGTCACCATCGGAGGGGATAGGTCGGCTGGGTTAAACATCGTTTTTATTCCACGTGTTCCACTGTTTCTCGGATTGTGTGTTGGCTACGTGCGAAGATGGTTTATTTCTATCAGGAAGAGGTTCATGATTGTTTTCACGGGTCTTTTCTTTGGACACCGTGGGCTTGGTTACTCCATGCTTTTTGGCATGATAAGCTTTTTCCTCTCAATCATCATGAATGTTTGAGCCCGATGCCACGCGTCTTCCAAGGTTGCTGGTTCGTTGAGCTGCAGATCCTCCTTGAATTTAGATTAATACCAGAGTCCATTGCGAAGTGTTTCTAGAGACAATGTATGGGGGATGTTACCATGAGAGGCAGCTGCTGTTTTATTTTTTTGATGAAATCTCATAGGGACTCTGCTCTTTCCTGTGTCAACGTGAACATATTGATAGTATGCTTCGTCATATACATCGAGTAATTCTTAAGGAAGACGGTCGAGAGATCGTCGAAACTCAGAGGTTCGAAAACCACTTGAGCACATCCTTGTTGAGATGCTCAATGAACATCTGTAAATAATTTGCTTCGTGCTCCTCTGGAGTATCAAACCGTTATCTTTGCATAGCGATCGAAAATCCAGTAAGCCACAAATGCGGGTCATCGTTTCCGTTGTAATGTGGAAGCTTGAGTTTATGGCTACGCCGAGACATACACTTGTAATTTCCAGCGAAAAATAATTATTATGTGTATCAGCGAGGATTTTAGCGATCTCAAGTGCTAAACTGGTCACAAGATGCATCTGCGAACCTAAAGCATCTGGTCGTTGTTGCAATTTGACGACTTCGGGATCGATTTCCTTGACTAGTGCTTCGTCAGTTCGGCAGGTGGTATTAGATCTATTTGCCTCGGCGTTAGCTGTGGTTTCTCCTACAGTTCGGGCGGCTGGTGTATTGCCGAAGAGTCTCCTACCGAAGAGTCTTCCATCGTATGTCACATTTGTCGAGGCATCCATCAAGATTATTTACTCCTGGTTTTTTGCTTGCTGAGACTGTAAGCCAACGAATTTGGAGCTGATATCCTGAGTGATTGGCTGCAAAGTTGGTTGTATCGCAGCGGTGTGATCGCGGGTGAGATGGAAGTCGGTTTTCCCGTGGCTGGTGGTGGAGGTGGCGTGCGATCGCTGATGTTAACGGGGATGCCTTGCTCATCAAGTCATGTGCTTTGCTCGGGCTGATTGTTCGTATTTTCCGGAGGAGACGTCCTTAATCTTTGGTTAGTAAAAACTTGTTCTCTATTCCCCACAGAAGGCGGCAATTGTTGAACCAGAATATCACTTAAGTAAATAAGCGATATAAGGTTGTGGGTTTAAGAGAATAATTCTTATTAATGCTACAAAGCTTAAGATGTTACAAAAGGTATCTTGACAAGAGAGTCTTGCCAATTCGTAAGAACACAAATGGATTTAGGTCTAGAAAGCATGTGATTGTAAAGTCTTGCTCTTGAGCTCTGTAACAATTTTGGATGTCCTTAATGTTGTGAGGAGCCTGCTATTTATAATCGAAGGATTCGGTTCCTTTGACTTCCTTTTTCTTTTCTTTCTTGGAAATCCTCATGTTTATCTTCGCTCTTTCTCTTATCTCATGGAGATTTATTTTTCTCATGTGTTTTTCTTTTACTTTAGGCGGTTTTAACTTGGTGGGCCTTGTCTTGATGGGTTATCATTAATGGGGGGAGGAATTTTTATGGAATGTGTTCATTCCTCCTCTAATAGTCTCTTGAAGGTGTGGACGGTCTCTAACTCAGCCAGATTGAATAAATCACGAAGATTCACCCATTTAACATTAGATGTTCGATTTAGTTCCAGATATGGAAAGTGAAAGCACAAGGGAATCAGTGTTATCTTCTTCATGTTGGGGCACTTGAATGACTTCTCAAGAGCCTCTAGATGATTGAAAAAGTCTCATGGAAGCCACACATCCTACTGCATAGTTCCATATATGGAAAGTCTATAAATAGACCCGTTTAGAGTCAATCGAGTTTGTAGAGCGGTTCCGGTCAGGTATGCACCAGCATTGGTCGGTTCTTGGTTCTTGGTTCACTGTGGATGCTGCAATGGAACAGCAATTGCTCAAAGATGAGGAGTACATGAGGTTTGTTCCATATTCAAATTCTGTTGGGAGTATTATGTACTCAATGATTAGAACCAGACCAGATTTGGCATACCCTGTTGGTATCATCAGTCGCTACATGAGCAAGCCGATCAAGGAGCATTGGTTAGGGGTAAAATGGGTGCTGAAATACATTAAAGGAACTCTGAATACGAAGCTGTGTTACAGGAAAGGCACTGAGTTTATTTTAAAGGGCTATTGTGACTCAGATTTCGCAGCGGATCCAGTTAGAAGGAGGTCTATCAGTGGTAGGTATTCACACTTGGTGGAAACACAATCAGTTGGAGGTCAGCTCTGCAGAAAGTAGTCGCTTTATCCACTACAGAAGCTGAGTATATGTCTCTGAATGAAGCTGTAAAGGAGGCTATATGGCTCAAACGATTGCTTAAAAACTTCGGTTATGAACAGAAAACAGTTGATATTTTCTGTGACTCTCAAAGTGCCATCGCACTGTCAAAGAACAATGTTCATCATGAGAGAACGAAGCACATTGAAGTGAAGTATCATAAGATCCGAGACACAATTGCAGACGACATTGTGGATGTGCTGAAGATATATACATTGACTAATCCGGCAGATATCTTCACCAAGATCTTGCCCGTTAGTAAGTTTCAAAGTGCATTGAGCTTACTACGAGTCAAGGCTGAGTAATCGGACTCAGGAACCGGGATCGGAATCCAGTATACTAGAAGGAGAAGTCTATCTAAGTCTCAGGTAAATTCGCTTGTGTTGTGTCTGTTTGATCTCTTATCACTAGGTGGAGTTTTGTTGAATATAGTGGTAAAAGATCAAGACAATTCTGTACAAGAGACAAGCGTGGAGAACAAGCTGTGCCAGGTCAGATTTTACAATGCCTCGGGATCGAGCTGCAGGACCACAAGATTATCCGTTTGCTACTGCCATAAAGGAAAAGCAGGTTTTGTCTTCACTCGTCAAAGTTGGAGATAAGGGCGAGTTCAAATTGTGGTACACGCCAAAAGGAGTTTAATTGGCTGAGGCCGAGAGGGCTAGGGTATGTTTGATAAAGAGTATAAATACTAAAGGCACATGAGAGAGATAGACATGAAATTAGAACAGTGAGAAAGCTTTATTCAAAGTATAAGCTTGTTTGAGTTTTCAGAAAATACAGAGAGGAAGAGAGAAAAGCCTAAGAGATCTTTGTCAAGGGGTTGAGGGTTGTTTCTATCTCTTGTATATCACAATCTTCTAGTGGATTCCGGGAAGAGATCCTGGCGAGACGTAGCGACCCGAGTTTATGGGCGTGAACTCGTTAAAATTGCTTGTGTGCTCCCTTTCCATTTTCGCACATCCTCTGTTTTTTTCTTCTTGTTATGTTCTGTTATTATCTCAGTAACATCTCAGGCTTGGTTTGTGGTGATTCAAGTCACTAAAAGCGTCACATTTAGACCGTAGAATCATAACAACATGGCTGCTACTAAGGACTTATCACGGCCCCTCTTTGTTTGTAATCACTCGGCTCCAAAACGACCCAGCATAAGCCTAGTCGTGATCACCAAGACGCCAACAAATACTTTCCATAAACAGAGGACCATCCACAAGCGAGGTAGGCGTTTATTTGAATTCTTTATTTTAAAATGACAAACTTCCTTTTCTTTGTTTTGCAGGATATTGATGCACAAGGTTTAGATTCTGCGTTTTGAGTTTTAACTTTATAACTCTTAATGCTTTCAAGTGCACATATGTGCGTTTCTAGTACTTAAGGTATCGATCCACATAGAATCTACGTAAGGGTGCAAGAATCAATAAATGGTTAATAGAGCTTCTAAGACAATGGGGGGTTTGGAGTTAGCGTGTCACGGTTGGTAGTATTGAAAGACGGAAATTTAAAAGCGATGAAAAAATAAACTAAGATAAGCGAGAATATAAAAATGCAGAAGTAAGGAAGGGAGGGAAACTAAGCAAAGCAAAACGAAAATTAAGAATGCGGAAAGTAAATATGCAAATGAAACAGTAAAATGAAATGTTGGGTTCTTTTGTGAAATATCTGATGGTCTAACTATATCAAACAAGAATCAAAAGCAAAGAAAACGAGACTAGGCCTATTTTCTCTAAATTTGAATCACGATTTCATGATTTACCTACTTTCGTAAATTAAATCGTCTATGTTCTAACTACTCTGTAAGTATGATTTTGTATCTTACGATGCAATCAAACACACAATATATGATCGATTTCTTTATAACACTCACGACGATACGTAAGTATGCTTTCGTATCTTACGACGCAACCGCTCGCCTAAGCAAGATCCAGTAAATAACGTTAGCAGCTTTAAATAATCTTATGATCAATTTCTAGTTAGCTACGCTAGATCCATGCAATAAAAAAAACTTGGAACGAAAGAAATTCATAGAATACAGCAATGCAACCTTAAACATCGAATATAGATAGGTCTTCAAGTCTTCTTTGGCGTCACTTATGGTTCTCTTGAAGAAAACGGCCAATGCGCTCGAGTGGGTTTGCAAGCTGGCTTGATATATACTTTTTGGGATGCCCAGCAGTCTGAGTTCTCAACTATCGGTGAGGAGCTGTTTTTCTGGTTGGTGAAAGCCGGAGGACCGGCCAAATGGCCTATGGCCGATCGGCGAGCTTCCGGCGGACTGGTCCAATAGGGCTTCTTGTGCTTCATGTAACTTGAGATATAACCATCTGATCGTCCTCAAACCACTTTGGCGTGAAAGATAGTAGATCAGATTATCTCGTGTCCAAAAATCAGCTTGATCAAGATATGGAAAGGCCTCCGTTTGATGTTGAACTTTTGCCATCTCGCGCATGTTTCTTGCTCCGTTTTGTATCTTTTTTGCTAAGTTAACCTGAAAAAAGTCTTGACCATACAAATACTCTAAAATAACTATTAATCCATGTGAAACCGAGTGAAACACTTATTAAAGTTCTCACTTATGATGGGTAAAAACGGTTAAATATCGATGTTTCCGTTTATTTATAGTTTTAGACCCTAGAAGTTCATGGTTAAAGAGTTATTAATAAATCTCCCTTACAACCTTGTATGGACACACTTTTTTTTACCTAATCAATAAAACGATTATTTTTTTTTAAGAAAACACAGCCACCGAGTTCATAGAGCATTGTGTGGATTCCCCTTTGTTCTTGAGTTCAAACCGTGACTTATCCCAACCTTAATCATCGGTTGTGTGGCATCCTTCGATCAATCCCTTGTTCTAAACAAAGAGTGCCTTTCAACCAGTTGTTTGGAATTATCGGCCATCCCTCACTAAGATAAAGAGACCCTGTCGGCCAGTTATCTAAGTCCATCCATTGTTCCCAATCTGACCATCATCTTGACTTGAGTAAATAGTGCCCTTCAGCTAGTTAATAAAGTCCCCATTGTATCACTTGTGTGAGATCTCTCGGATCTTACATCATTTTGTTATCAGAGCTCATACGTTCATACACGAGGTTATATATTTCCAATTTTTCTAGATTGTTTTTTTTAATTCATTCATTCTCTTAACTAGTTGTTTTTGTTTAGATTCATCAAAGAAATGTCATAAAAATTATGTTTCTTTCTGCTTTTTGTTCCGTCATTCATCTACAAAACGAAAACCCTAAAACGTTGATTAGCTTGCATCCATTTCTAAAAACAATTTAGTTTAATAAATAAAATAATTAAATTAATAATTAAAAAATGTTCGTGCTCCCGAAAATCAGCATCACACCGATATGGCTCTTCCAGCTACTCTGCACGCTCACCTGCAATAGAGAGAGATGAATAATTTGGATTACTCAGTAAATGTGAATCCTAGGGCCCACTCAATCCATCACACACATTTATTGTTACGGACATATGCAAGTCCTAAGCTAAAACTCACAAGCAATCATCACGTCCTACCGACACACCATTACAACAAGGATCAAGTCCTAATACACTACGGTGTCCCTGCATCCATTATGGCTCTGGGAATCATCCCATTTGTCCTTGCAGCACCCGGCTCGTCAGCCAATCCTGAACTATGACCGCCCACACAAGGCCCTTCATCACAGCTGATAGGGCTCAGGTTTTACCCAAATAATCAACTACTGCAAGTGCACAGCAATGCAGTTGAAGTATAAGGGGTATCGAATCCCAAGGGAAGTAGATGCTACACTAAGGTTTCTAAGTTCGAATTATGCTAGTTCGGATTATAGGAAATTAAAAACTAAGCAATTAAACAAGTAAATAATCGGATTTTAGATGGATTAAAGTTCAGGAGACTAAGGCGCTAGGCAAGGGTAATTATCAGGTTGAATCCAAGAATGCAGAATCTAAGTTTATTAGGGATTTATTAAGAACCGTCTAGAACTCGAAACTCTAAGTTAAAACCAATCAACTCTCGTTGCAGAAGTTATCTATGCCTAAATCTATAAATCACAAATCTCTTTGTGAATTTAAACAATTAAGACAAGCAATAAGAACAAGTTCGATTTGTTCACAAAATACCTAAATCAAATCTCTTTGCGAATAGATATTTTGCTCACT
Source organism: Alliaria petiolata (assembly GCA_020283515.1). Lineage (NCBI taxonomy): Eukaryota > Viridiplantae > Streptophyta > Magnoliopsida > Brassicales > Brassicaceae > Alliaria > Alliaria petiolata. The sequence continues at coordinate 416,462,058 of JAHZTW010000001.1, forward strand.
TATGATTAGTTCAAGTTACTAATAATGCTCTCGCATCTATTAAATAACCTAAGGTTTGATTTCTAAGTGATCAATTCAGAGAATCAAGTTAAGCACAAATCAAGGTGAAGATCCAATTGATTTCCCTAAAAGTTAACTCTTCATCAAACCCTAAATCACCCTAACCTAACTAGCAAACTACTCAGACATAATTATGCAAACACAAATCATGGTTGATATAAATTGCATAAAAGAATAGAGAATGATACAGGGGTTCGAAATCTGGCTCAGATGAGTTAGAATTGTCTCCCCAAAAGCACAGGATCAATCTCTCCCTAAGTCTCAAAAACAGAAAATAATGATAAGGTATATGGCTAAACAATGCTTGAAAACTATTTATAGAAGGGGATTTTTCGTCCAGGGGCAGACTTGTAATTTCTTCAAACTTGCTCTCTTTCCTTTTTCTGATTGGAAACCGTCAAAG
>JAHZTW010000001.1:416463700-416513401 GCA_020283515.1 Alliaria petiolata
CATTTAGTATAAGTTTCTCATCATTTAAGAGTCTAATATAGCATCATAGTGTTGCATTTTATCATTTAGAGTCCTAGAGTGTTTTTGCATAGTCTTTGCATATTTTGGTGCATTTGGAGTCTTGATCAGGTGATAAGGATGCTATAGAAACATGAATGGAGTTGGAGAAAGATGGCATAGCAAAGGAAGGGCAAGAAATCATCAAGAGGAGGAAGAGAAGCAGCCAAATTAGAAGCAAAAGCCTTGAAGAAGCATATCAAGCATTTAGAGGCGCAAAATGTATGTGTTCGGACGAAGGTCTTACACTTCGATTCAGACTCGGATGCCTTCTTAAGAGTTGTAGAGGATCCAGTGAGATTTTTAGTACCTTTAGAATCAAGTCATTCGAACCTCTGGTTAGAAAGTTACATCGATTTTAATTTGGATCGACGAGTTGGATCGACGAGCTCGTCGAACCAAACTTCCAAGACGACGGATCGATGAAGGACGCCGAACCAAAATTCCAGGGGTTTGGATCGACGACTTGGATCGACGAAGTTCGTCTATCCAAACCCAGACGAATCCCTTTTGTCATTTTTATGGGTCCCTCCTTTAAATACTCTTTAGACCTAATTTTTATCCCAAGTGTTTTTTCTCTATTGTCTTGTCAAGAACTTTTTAGCCACTTTGAGAAAAGTCTTGTATTTTGTTTGAATCTTTTATGTTTAATGAAATTTGATTCTTCTATTAATATTTTCTCTAATCATGTTTAGCCTTTCATTTACCTTTGATTTGATGGGTTTAATCATGATTAGTGAGTAGTTCTTTAGAAACTTGGGGATGAGTTAGATTTAGGGATTTCTAATGGTTCAATCTTGCAATCTATGTTAGATTCTTTCATCTCTCTTCTTATTAAGTTGTTCCTAATGCCAAATAGCTAATCTATGCTATTTTTGGATCATAAGCATTTCACACACCCACCAAGTGTTTGATGAAATGCTTGAACCAACTTTCTAAGAGATTTACATTCCTAGCCTAAGACATTAGTTGCCTAGGGTGTTTATCATGCTATTTAGACTTGTGTTTAATGCTAGCTAATCATTTTAATGCTAAAACATCATTAGTTCATTAGGGTGATTAGTAAAGGGATTATTACCACACATAATGGATTAGTCTTTATTAAGTGTTCTAGGCATAGAGATGGTTTGTTTAGTTGCTTAAATGATTGCAAGGTTGTCCATTTGATTGCCCAAATCAATGATTCCATCCCTAGGTTTAGTTTTTAGTTAATTAGTGATCTTGATTAGTAGTTAATTGCCTGATTAGTGCTTGATTAGTATAATTAAGGTTTAGTTTCATATTATTGAACTTGTAGTGTCTCCCTTAGCTTGTGGTTTGCTTTTAATAGTTCCTTGTTACTTGAATTTCAATTTTGTCTTAGCTTAGATAGTTTCATGTATTCCTAGTGTTGTTAATCTTAACCCCTATGGATTGACATCTCAAATACTACAATGACATGAGTAGTAGAGATTAATTGAAGTGGAAAAATCCTACTATCATCTGGTCGCCGTGTTTAGCTTTCGGTAATCGATGCACATTCGGTGTCCGGTTACTGTCCTTGTAGCGATCATCTCGTCTTTGTCGCTTTTAATGACTGTAACTCCTCCTTTTTTCCGGACCACGTAGACCGGGCTTACCCACGTGCTGTCCGAGATTGGGTATATGATCCCTGCTTCCAAAAGTTTCATTACTTCCTTTTTGACCACCTCCATTAGGTTCGGGTTGAGTCTCCTCTGTTGCTCGACTGAATTTTTAGCGTTTTCCTCCCAGTGAATCTTATGCATGCAGAGGTCCGGTGATATTCCAGGGATGTCGTCTAAAGAGTAACCTATTGCTCTCCTGTATTTTCGCAGCTTGCAGAGTAGCAAGGTTGCCTCGACGTTGTTTAAGTTAGAGTTTATGATCACCGGATAGGTTGAATCTTTTCCCAGGAATGCGTACCTTAGCCCGGCCGGTAGCGGTTTCAGCTCAACTTTCGGCGCCTTAAGTGGGTCCCAAGGGTCTGGAATTTTCGTCCGAGAGTCTCTTGGTGGAGGAGGCTTGCGTTCTTTATCTCCAAGATCTAGGAAGCGGGCAGGTCCGTCGTGTGGTTCGGTCTGGTCCAGCATCCTTTCACAGCTTTTAGTCTCCTCGCGACTTGGGCAGCTTGCGGCGTTCGCGGTTGTCAGGGCCACCACTAGCGGATAGTCCATAAGCATCTCCTCATATATTTCTTACACAGCTCCCGCGAGTTCATAGATACAAAAAACCTGCCCATCCAAGGTAGGTTTCCCAAGATCTTTGTTCATATCGAAATTCATGACCATATTTCCCAGGTGTAGTTCTATCTTTCCTTTTGGAACGTTGATAACGGCTACTGCTGTAGAGAGGAATGGGAGACCTAGGATGAGTGGGTCTCGCGGTTCCTCTTCGATATCTAGCACCACAAAGTCGGTCGGGATTGCGCAGTCCCCCGGGCTTTCTGGTCGATCGATCCGCAAGAATTAGGATGATTCTTGTGGGTAGGAATTCATAGTATCCAAGGCGTGTTGCTACAGATAGTGGCCTCATATTGATTCTTGACCCTAGGTCGCATAGAGCCCGCTTAAACACTTCTTCTCCAACTGAACAAGAGAGTACAAAACTCCCTGGGTCCTCACGTTTCCGAGGGGGATGGTTTTGGATGACTGAGCTGTATTCTTGCGTGATCATCATGACTCCCTCTTCCATTGTGAGAGAGTTGGTAAGGATACTCTTCATGTACCTTCTCAGCGTAGGGATCATGGCGTAGGCTTCCACAAAAGGCAGTCTCACCGAGAGTTGCCCTATCAGCTCCTTCAGTCTCGCTTTTTCTCTCTCTTTTCTAGGCGTGCTCAGACAGCATGGATAGGGTGCTTTGGCTGTGTGGACTTATGCCGGCGGTGATGGTGCTCCTTCTTCTTGTGGGCTGTCTTCGGTCGTGGCTTCCCCATCGACGCCGCCTCTTCCTTCGTTTCAGACGGTTCGTTCTTCTGTGCCGCTGTCCTTCTCCTTCCCCACTGTTTCTTTATCTTTTGGGAATTCGGGTTCTTTGTAGGTTAAACCGCTTCTAAGCTCCACTGCTTTTACTGTGTCTTAGCAGCGTCTCCCCCCTTCGTCTTCCCTTTCTGGTTTCGCCATTTTTCTTGCTCCATTGGTCAATCTCTCGTTTTCTCTTGCCACTCTCCGTATTTCCGAAGCGAGGTGCTCGATCTTACCATTCGTCTCATGGCGGATACGTTCGGCCTCTCTCTTAGCATCGCTTGAGGTTCTCTCGAAAGAATTCACGAGTTCCCGTATCTTGTCCTCAAGTCTATTGATTCTATCCGAATGGTCTTGGTGGATCGAGAGGTCGAGTGAGTGGTTCATTCCCATTAGATCTCGGGTTTGATGGCCACCATTATGACAAACTATGCTCCTTTCTAAGTTTTTGTGATGGGGGTTGGGGTTTCGGCAGTGCCTTGCGTCGACGTCATGGTTCGAGTTGTAACGCATGCGGATGTCTTGTAGTTCTCGGATGGCTTCCGACTGTTGTGTGCGTTCAGAATCCATTTTAGCCAGTGAGCCCATTATGACCTTCAAAGGGTCATCCTCGGCTTGCTCTCTGTGGCTCGCTCCATGCCCAGGATCGTTCAGGCCATTGTACTCACTAGTGGCCAGATTGGTCACCAACAGTCGCGCTCCTTTTACTGATTTTGATGAGAAGTCTCCATTGCTTGCAATATCTAGCGCGGCTTGGAGTTTTCTGTTGACTCCTCGGTAGAACGTGATGATCACGTGTTCATCGGTGAATCCGTGGTGCGGACAGTCTCTTTCATAGCCCTTAAATCGCTCACATGCTTCGATAAGAGTTTCACACCTTTCTTGTTGGAATCCTTGTATCTTGTTCCTTAAGAGATAGGAACGGGATTTGGTGTAGAAAAGGTTCAGGAAAACTTTTCTGCATTCTTCCCAGGTGGTGATGGACGCAGGGGCTAAGGATCTCAACCACTTGCTGGCTTTTTCTCCTAAAGAGTAGGGAAACAGCATGCATCTTAGGTAATCTCCACTAATCTTGGAAATGGCGCAGATTCATTCGAATGATTCAATGTGCTCGATGGGCTGCTCTGATGGTTGCCCTCGGTACTGGTTCTGCTTAACCAGGTCTATAATGCGTTTCTTGATTTCCAAATTGTCTACTTATGGTAGTGTCAACCGAAAAGGGTTTCGGTCTTGGAAGGACTTGAGGGGTGCGTCGAACTCTGAGATTGCAGGCGTGTCCTCGGCGAACGTCTCGTCTTCGTCGCTCAACAGATCTTCTTCTTCTTCCATCCGTTGTTCTCCGTTTAGACTAAACGGATCTTCAAGGGCTTCAGGGTCTCGAACTTGATCCCCCTTTAGAGAAGTACCTGCAAGGCGAGGAATTAAACGAAAAGTTTAGTAATCGTTATATCGATCTTTCGGTCTATGATTCGTGAGAAGCAAATCAATAGTCCCCGGCAACGGCGCCAAAAACTTGATGCAACAGGTTTTAGAGTCTGTTTTCGAGTTTTAAATTTATAACCCTATTGCCTGCAAGTGCACAGATGTGTGTTGTAGTATTTAGGGTGTCGAACCACAGAGACTATGATGCTTCAATCAAATCACTAAAACAGAAAATCAAATGAGAACGATCGGATTAAAGATTGATTTTGGGGATGACGATTAAGTGACAAAACGAGAATAAAACGGGTTTGTAAAACTATAAAACGGAACGCTGGGTTTCAGGGATCTCTCGGGTGTTTTACGGAATGGTTCTATGATTGAAACACTTGACCTAGGCAAATCAATTCTACTGGTTCTTAAGCTCAAACACGAAAGTGGTCGGATCTCCCTTTCGGAAAACCAAACACCTAAACCTAAACTGTTCGTCCGCTCCCCTTCGGTAGCGACTTCGCAGCAAGATCAGCTATAAGATTAGGTTCAATGAAGCTCACAGTGCACCGCCGATATGCATAAGCATCCTTCGGTGCTTGCTCGTTTAAAACTATATCTGGCCAATAGATTCAGCGCTCACACGGTTCTAATGATCCTATAATCGATCCTTAAGTGGCCAGTCAAAGATTACACAATAAGAAAGAATCCAAACGAAGAGCAGTGAAAAGTATACTACCTACGATCTAACAACCTAATTGAATCAAACCATAAAATCCCTTGAGAAACCCCCTGCGAAACCCAACTAAGAGACTACTCAGACATGGAATCGGAATTCATTATCATTGTAATAGGTAAAATCTCAATGGTTTAAAAAGAAAATAAAGTAGGTGATAACGATGCAAAGAAAGTGTAGAAAAGAGATGAAAGGGAGTATCAAATAGGGCGACGAGATTGGGGACTGGAGAAGACGGCTTTCGCTCCTCTTCTCTTCCTCCTTGGCTGCGGCGCTCTTCTTAGGTTAGGTCTTGGTGGCTGGATTCGAACTCCCAAAAAATAAGAGCAGCAACGTGTATTTATAGGTCTTTATGTCTTCTTAGGCGTCACTTAGGGTTCCACAAAGTTTGGTGGACATCAGGCTTAATTTGGGCTTGAAAACGGGCTCGGGAACGTCACTTGGTCTGGCCGCGCCACGGGAGGTTCATGGGCCGGCCATTGGTCTTCTGAGCTTTCCTGGCGCGGCTATCCTTCTTATGAGGATTCATCTGACGGGCCTTCTTGCTTCCTTCGTATCTTAATATCCAACCGTGGGATTGGACTCAAACCGCTTCGAGGTGAAAGGTAGTAGTTCAGGCTATCTTGTCGCCAAAATTCAGCTTGATCCCGTGGTAGGAAGGTCTCCGTCTTGTGCTAAACTTCTGTCCAAAAAGCTCATGTTCCGAAAATGTCCGTTTTGCTCCATTTTGCCCCCTTTTTCCTAAGATTTCATGAAAAGAGTCTTGAACATACAAATACTCAAAAACTACTAAATATACATTAAAACCTTAGTGAAATACTTATTAAATCACTCACTTATGATAGTAAAAACGGGTAAAATATGCATGTTATCACCGTGGGCCGTGGTTTTACTCGAGAGAATGTGGTTTATCCTAGGCGAAAAAGTATTTATCACGGCGGTTTGGGTTTTGGCCGAGAGAAAAAGCAAAGTTAACCGGTTCGGCCGAGATAACTTGATTTGGATCGAGAGAAAATTTAACCGCATGGGTTAAATCGTGGTTGGTCGGTTTAGAAGGGTTTTGCGGATGTATATAAAGGTTTTATCCCGTGGCCGCATGAGGAAAACGAGAAATATCCCGAGAGCAAACCCTAGAGGCGGTTTTTCCCGTGAGATTTCCGAGTTCTTCGAGAGATCGTGAGTTCTGCTCCGTTTCTGGAAATTATGACCGTGATAATCGACTTAGAATAGCCGATTTACTGAGAGAAGAATCGGCTGTGTCGAGGAATCCCGATCAGATCACGAGATAGCCGAGCGATTGGTCCGATAACCGAGAGACAGTCGAGGTAACTCAACTATCACCGTGAGATTTGTGTTCTGATCGGTTTTCACCGAGAGATAATCGAGATATCTGACTGTAGGCGTGTGTTAGCTGAAAAATCCAAGAGTTATCCGAGAGTTGTTCTATCGGATCGAGAGTTATCCGAGAGAAGGAGAATCCGTCCGAGAGATTTCGGTAAGTGATGGTATGTCACTAGTTTTATTGAGTTTCTGCCGAGTAACGTCGAGTTAATCCGTCTATTATGTGCTTTTTCCGAGGGGATTCAGATTCTGGTTCGAGGAAAAGTGATCGGATAGGAAGTTATCCGAGAGGAGATTGGATCTCGCGAGTTAGCCGTATCGATAGCCGGGAGAACGCGTGTGCGTCCGACTATCTCTGTTTCTGACCGAGTAATCACCGAGTTTCATCCGACTGAAAAGTTTGCCTTTGTGTCTAAGGTGAGTGTGTGACTGTGGCTGATCTAGAATCGTAGGATTGCTAGGTTATCTGATTTTCATTGATTGCTTGTGTAAGTTAGTGGTTTCAGCTTAGCAAGGTCAATGTGTTTCTGTGATTCTGATTTGCTTAAGTGTGAACCGGGAGAATACATGATGTCTAACTAGCTCGTTTGGATAGCCGAATAGAGTCTCTTGCTTGGGTGATGTGTGATTCACGCCAAAGCAGAACCGAGTCCATAAGTCATGGTCCGCTAGTTAGTGTAGATGATCATATCTTTTTTATGTGCTTGCTTGCTAAGTGATAATGTTAACTGTATAACTGTTGTATGATTGCGTTTCTGGTATTGGCCTGGTGGTACGGGATTACCGAACTCACTAAGCATTTATGGTAATACTTATGCCTCTCATTTGTGTTGAGTGTGCAGGTAAAGAAGTTATCCGGGACGTTTAGTCTTGAAGGCAGACTTGCAGGCAGTGAAGAAAGAAGTGGATTAGGACTGGGTTTTGAGGGTTTATCTATCATGAATTGTTCTGGATAATTGGCTTTACATTTCTGTTATGACTTAGAACGAATTTCGCTAAGTTAGTTTATGTTTTATGAACCTCTGTTATATCTGGATTTGGAATAATTATGCAATGAAAATGAGCTTGTTATGAATCGAACCTGTTTATGCTTAAGAAAATCTGAAAATTATGCTAAGTATATATTCTGGTCGTGAGTTAGACTCGGGACGGCCGGCCCGGATAGGATTATCGGGTTGGGTCGACACAATATCCCTCCAAGATTTTTTTCTTCTTATACTCAAGAGCTCGAGGAAAATAAAGAAGTGAATGTTCAGTATGTTCGATCAAGTGACAACGCAGCTGACCTCTTCACAAAGGCGCTTCCTACTACGACATTCAAGAAGCATGTTCATAGTATTGGAATGCGGCATCTACGAGATTTGTGAAGAGAAGATGAGATCCACCCTTTCCAGAGGGAGTTTGATGTTGTTGTACTCTTTTCCTTTGTCATGGTTTTTGTCCCACTGAGTTTTTTTATGGAAATGTTTTTAACGAGGCAGAGCGCAACTTCACAGTGATGGATACTCAAGTGGGAGCATTACTGCACTCTTTTTCCCTTGTCATGGTTTTGTCCCATTGGGTTTTTCCATGATAAGGTTTTTCACGAGGCAGTACGCAACACATCAATGATGATTGATAATAAAGGGAGAGTGTTAAAAATAGTTTATGATTATATATTCTTCATCATTGAAGTGGATAAGATCAACTTGTGGATAAGATCAACGAATGGATAAGATCAACGAATGGATATGATCATTACTTCTCTATTACGTAATGAAATTCTATAAATAGCTGACCTTACTATTTGTGAGAACATAAGTTTTGGAGAAATGAAAAGCTCTTTTGTTCATCTCTCTTCCTCTCTCTCTACTCTCTCTCTAGAATTTTCCCTAAAACTCTTTATGCTTCTCTGATAGAGGAAGCATAGTTTACAAGTAGAGAGAGCATTAGTTTACAACAAAATCTTACTTGTAGCAGAGAGTTGTGTTTTCTGTTTTTTGGAATTTGCCTCAAAACATAACATATTGACGAGTTTGGAAATCTCTTCGACTAAATGATATTTTATGTCCTGAACCTGTAATCACAATAGATAGCAGTGTTATAGATTTTTGTAATACATTATACTAAATAAACCGAAAACGCAATAGCATAATATAATAAACTTATCAACTTACGAATTGTTACAACACTTACTGCTCATCCCGAAGTTCAAATTCAATATTTTTGGCTGGCTTGTTATTGACTTGTAAATTCTCCATTTGACCAACATTAACTATATGGCCAAAAATATCTAAGACAAAGAAAAACAAATAAAAATACTTGGTACTATGAAGGAAAATATAATCTCTAATATGATTGGATATGTGAAAAACCTACCACAGAAAATGCAATAAATCATAAAAATAGAATTAACATAAAGATTTATTGGTAACACTTTATATACACTACAAAATGATTTACCTCTATGTCGAATAAAATCATTTTGAGAGTTTCTCCTGATGAGAAGACATATTGCTTCAATGTGTGCATGATTTTGACTTGAATTCTCCAGGTCGATTTGAAAGACTTGATGTTTTTCAGTGGAGTGATTGGAACTTTGGAAGCCATTTTGAAAGAGTTGAAACTGTTATTTGAGAGAATGTATGAATGTTTAGACTCAATGTTGAAATGGTATTTATAGAGTATAAAATAGGTTAAGTTAGGTCTTCTGATATGATCATGGACAATATACATTCGGAACACAAGCTTGTACCAGAGGAAGGAGTGGATATGCTTAAGCTTGTAGCTGAGGAGGAGGAAGATCAAGAAGTTATCAAAAGCCCCATGACCTGTTCCAAGACTAAGGCATTCCATAATGCCTTAAAGACATTGATAAATCAGATACAAGACGGTCCATATGATGAAGAAAAGGCGAGACATATCACTTTGATATGCACTCAAGCCGGTGAATGATAAATGGGCTAGTAACACATTTTGTGCTCTTTTTCCCTTAAAGAGTTTTGTCCCAATGGGTTTTCTCTTTAAGGTTTTTAACGAGGCAAGTGTGTTACTTTGTCATTGCCCATTTGATCATTCACTTGTCCAAGCCCATTCTTTCTATCTTTCACAGCTTGGAAGTTCATAAGACACTTGCTACACTTAAGTCGTTTTTATGCTTTGTTTTATTTTCAACCTTTGGTCTTTGTCTTGCATGATCAGTCAAGATTAGGATGAAAGAAGGGGATGAGTGGAAAACCGCATTCAAAACCAAGCATGGTTTATATGAATGGTTGGTTATGCCATTTGGGCTATCTAATGCCCCTATTACTTTCATGCGCTTAATGAATCATGTCCTTAGAGCATATATAGGCATCTTTGTGGTAGTTTATTTTGATGACATTCTTGTTTATAGCAAAGGTCTAGATGAGCATATAGAGCATATCAGGTTGGTTCTAGATTTGCTTAGACAAGAGAAACTATATGCTAACCTCAAGAAGTGTAATTTCTGTACTTCTAGTCTTGTGTTTCTTGGTTTTGTTGTAAATACAGATGGTGTCAAGGTGGATGAGGAGAAAGTAAAGGCAATCAGAGAGTGGCCAAGTCCTAAAACCGTAGTAGAAGTGAGAAGTTTCCATGACGTAGCTGGTTTTTATAGACGATTTGTAAGGGACTTCAGCACTATAGAAGCTCCACTCACTGAGATCATCAAGAAAAACTTTGGATTTAAATGGAAATCAGAGAAGGAAGAAGCTTTCCAGAACCTAAAAGAGAAGCTTACTAATGCCCATGTTCTTGTTTTACCTGATTTTCTAAAAACATTTGAGATTGAATGTGATGCCTCATGTATAGGCATTGGGGCAGTTTTGATGCAGGAAAGGCAACCAATTGCTTACTTCAGTGAAAAGCTCGGTGGTGCTACTCTTAACTATCCTACGTATGCTAAAGAATTGTATGCCTTGGTAAGAGCTCTTCAGACGTGGCAACATTATCTTTGGCCTAAGGAGTTTGTCATCCACACCGATCATGAGTCCTTGAAACATCTAAAAGGACAACAAAAGCTGAATAAGAGACACGCGAGGTGGGTTGAGTTTATAGAAACGTTTCCCTACGTTATCAAATATAAACAAGGTAAGGATAATGTGGTTGCAGATGCTTTGTCCAGGAGGTATACTCTTCTCTCTACTCTAGAAACTAAACTTCTCGGATTTGATCAGCTTAAAGAGTTATATAAGCTAGATGATGATTTTTCAGATGTTTATGCTGAATGTTCTAAGTATCCTTCGGGTAAATTCTTTAAACAAGATGGGTTTCTCTTCTATGAGAACCGTATGTGTGTACCTAACTGTTCTATGAGAGATTTGTTTACCAGGGAAGCACATGGTGGAGGCTTAATGGGACATTTCAGTATAGCTAAGACTTTGGAGATCATGAAAGATCACTTCGACTGGCCACATATGAAAAGAGATGTGGAACGAATCTGTGGGAGATGCAATACTTGCAAGCAAGCAAAATCTAAGGTTCAACCTCACGGTTTGTATTCTCCTTTACCTATTCCATCTCATCTGTGGCATGATATATCAATGGACTTTGTCTTAAGGCTGCCTAGAACTAAAACAGGAAATGACTCTATCTTTGTAGTTGTGGATAGGTTCTAAAAAATGGCTCATTTCATTGCTTGCCATAAGACTGATGATGCATTACATGTAGCCAATCTTTTCTTTAAGCAGACAGTTCGCATTCATGGCTTGCCTAAGTCCATTGTTTCTGATAGAGATACTAAGTTCATGAGTTTCTTTTGGAAAACACTTTGGTCTAAGCTAGGAACTAAGTTAATGTTCTCTACTACTTGCCACCCACAGACTGATGGCCAAACTGAGGTTGTTAAAAGGACTCTAGGAACTTTGCTTAGAGCTTTGATTAAGAAAAACCTTAAGTCTTGGGAAGATTGCTTGCTGCATATCGAATTTGCATATAACCATGTTGTGCATTCTGCTTCTAAGTACTCGCCCTTTCAGATTGTTTATGGGTTTAATCCCATCTCTCCTTTGGATTTAATGCCTTTACCTTTGAGTGAAAGAGCTAGCTTGGATGGTAAGAAGAAAGCGGAGTTGGTGCAAGCAATACATTCGGATGCTAAGAAGAATCTGGAGGAAAAGACTAAGCTATATACTAAGCATGCGAATAAGGGCAAGCATAAGATGGTGTTTGAGGTTGGAGATCAGGTCTGGGTGCATCTAAGAAAGGAAAGCTTTCCATCTGAGAGAAAGTCTAAGTTGATGCCTCGGATTGATGGTCCTTTCACCATAACAAAAAGGATCAATGACAATGCATACAAGCTGGACCTGCAAGGTAAGTATACGATTAGTTAAAGCTTCAATGTTACTGACTTACTTCCTTATTTTGCAGATGAATCGGATTTGAGGTCAAATCCTTTTAAAGAAGGAGGGGATGATATGATCATGGACAATATACTTTCGGAACTCAAGCTTATACCAGAGGAAGGAGTGGATATGCTTAAGCTGGTAGCTGAGGAGGAGGAAGATCAAGAAGTTATCAAAGGCCCCATGACCCATTCCAAGACTAAGGCATTCCATAATGCCTTAAAGACATTGCTAAATCAGATACAATACGGTCCATATGATGAATAAAAGGCGAGACATATCACTTTGATATGCATTCAAGCCGGTAAATGATAAATGGGCTAGTAACACATTTTGTGCTCTTTTCCCTTAAAGAGTTTTGTCCCAATGGGTTTTCTCTTTAAGGTTTTTAACGAGACAAGTGTGTTACTTTGTCATTGCCCATTTGATCATTCACTTGTCCAAGCCCATTCTTTCTATCTTTCACGGCTTGGAAGTTCATAAGACACTTGCTACACTTAGTCATTTTTATGCTTTGTTTTATTATTAAACTTTGGTCTTTGTCTTGCATGATCAGTCATGGGATGAGTTTGACTCATTGCATTCATTGTTTCCATGTTCCTCATCTCTCTTATAACTTGGCCGAGAGATGAGTTTAGTTTTCATCTTTCTTTTTAATAAAAAACCTTTTATAAGAAGATCATCTCTTGGTGTGTAATATCCTTGAGAACCCTGATTGAATCTCTGGTGCGTAATATCCTTAGATCCATTCAGTTTGTATACAAGAGCCATCCGCATCTTGTGTGTGCTTCCCATCTTTCACTCTTCCCCCAAAATTCACCAAATCGTTTCAACTTCAAGTCTTCCGCAACAATCATTCATCTCATCGGATCAATTGGTGTATAAGTTAGCTTGCAAGGTTAAGATCATCGGGATAATCATATTATCTTCAATATTGACAGAGGATGTTTCATGGAGATTGATAGATATTCGAATTTAATTGTAGTTGACGATGAAAGCAAACAAATTAGGCAGCTCGTATATTAGAGTATATACTCTCCATTGAATTTCTAATAACTGAGTTCATTGCCAAATGAATATATGGCCGAGATTTACTCAGTTGAAAACACATATTCTCATATTGGTTTTATATTCAAATTTTTCTGAGATTTCCGATGGTAAATTGTTATATAGTTTATAGAAGTTTGCGAGATTTACGAAAGGAATATATGCCAAGATATGCTCAGTTAAAAACATATATTCATATCTTGGTTTTAGATTCAAATTTGTCTGAGATTTCTGATGGTAATATTATTATTTCCGTTTCTGTTGTAACATGTAAAAGGAAAGATGATAATTGGTTAGAGATTTCCGATTATCTCTATATCATTTCTTTTAATAAAAAAGGTAACAAAATCAACCAAGCAAACCAATGAAATTATGAAATTTCATTTTCAAGTTCGATTTGATTTAAATGACTTTTAGGATATGAGTGTTATTAAAATGGACTTTGGGTCGGGTCATGTTTGCAACCGAGTTGACTCAGTCGGTTTTATCTCAAAAAGAACCTGTTTCCAAACTTTTTTTAAGTATTAACCTAAGTGACATAGATTTTAAATAAGGCTGCAACTGGATGTGTAATTTGAGGGATAAAATTATATGGAATGACTTATTCCAGTGAATTCCACAAAAACGTTACCATTTAAATAGAATAAAAAATAAATCTCATTCCATTGGAATAGGTGGAATAAATGGAAAAGAAAAGGAATATAGTGTAAAAATATTCCACACCTAAAACATAGATGAATAGATGGGATAAAACATGAAATAATGATAATTTCAATTGAAAAAAAAATATATAAATAAATTTGAAAGCTGTCCACAACAACTTTGAATAGTCAAATATACGTACAGATTTTTAGGCAGATTTGTTTAGATTTTAAAATTTAAAAGTAAGGTCATCATCATCTTCCGCCTTTTAAAGGACTCTTCTCTTACATTTACACATCACATCTATAATCTGAAACTAAACGTAAAGGTAAACAACAGTAATATTGCTCGTCTTTTTATGCTTAATTTCTGAAATTAACTTTTGTTGTTACATGGAATAACAACTATTTTTCTCGACAGAAACATGGCAAGTAGATCAGGAAGTGGTAGCAAATCAGGCAACAGAGGTCGGCCTAATCGCAAAGATAAGTCAATTGATGAAACGACAGCAAACCAAGAAGGCAATGGAAGTCGACTTAATCACAAGGATAAGTCAATTGATGAAACACCAACAAATCGTGAAAGATTGGTATGTACTTTGGTAATATGATTTTACTTATCTTTGCTATATTAGTAGTTATATATAACATATATTTTTATAATTATTATATTTTAGTACAAATATTGGATTTCAAGAAAAACCGAAATTTTGCTGAGCCTCGTGAACATTGAGTTAAAAGCAAAGGACTACACTATAAGAATGCCAGACAATCCTGGCAAGCGAAGAGTAGAAGAAAAATACTATGAAATGACCACATACAAATTAAGAAATGGAAGCTATATATGAACGTCATGAAGGAGATACTCGATATTATCCTTTTTCAGTGGATTCATAGGAGCATTAGACGGGACACATGTACCAGTTATGGTTACCCCGGGAAAAGAATCCATACGATTCATAAGTCGGAAAGGAACAACGAGCCTTAATGTTTTGGCCATGTGCGACGCAGATATGCTTTTTACGTATTGTTTTGTTGGGATGGCAGGGTCAGTTCATGATGCCCGAGTCTTAGCAACAGCAATTCGAGATGATCCTATGTTTCCCACACCTATGGAAGGTAAATATTATCTTGTAGACTCTGGATATGCCAATAGTCGAGGTTACTTAGCTCCGTATAGAAAGCAACGTAATTGTGGTACAAGGTATCATCTACAAGAGTTTTTGAATGGTGAAGCGCCACGAAACAGCAAAGAGATGTTTAACAGATAGCATGCATCCAACGTACATTTGGAGTTTGGAAAAAAATGGAGGGTTTTAAATGAGTTTCAAAGGTACAATATTTCTGTACAAAGGCGTGTTATAATTGCTACAATGGGACTTCATAATTTCATCCGTCGGAACAAATTGGAGATATTGATTTTGAGGAAGCAGACGCAGGAAATGATGTTCTACACAGTCGCCAAAATACTAATGATGATACAAATGACGATCAAAATGTTCGAGTTGAAGAAAGCACTGAAGCTGGCACTTATATGAAAATTGTTCGTGATCATACTGCTAATGACATTTGGATTGCAAAACGTCGTTAGATATTAGGTCCATACCTAACAGATTATTTGTGTTTTATTTTAATTTGGTTTGTTTTATTAATTTTTTAATAAAAATATATGCATATGTCATAAACATTTTTAATATTCATTCCATTCTATTCCTTAAAATAGTTACCATTTAATTAACAAAAAAAAAATTTCTGTAATTATTCATTCCATTCTTTTTTTCCAATAACTTCCTTTATTCCATTTCTTTGTATTCCATTATTTTTAATTCCTTTTATTCATAATATTCCTAAAACTAATTACCAGTTGCAGTCTAAATGATTTTTAAAATATTTTTATAAATGTATTTTTCAAATAATATAGTAGAGAGATAAGATATAAGATGTTAAAAAAAAGTATAAGAAAGTAATTTTTGTCAAATTCTAAGTGTAATGATTACTTACTATATTTTTAAAATTAGATTAAAAAACATTTATATTGAGTTTGGTTTTTGGTTATTGGGCTAATCGACACGATTTTTATCTCTAAAAGAAAGAAAATATTTTATTACTTAAATAACGCCGACACAAGCACGCACGATAGAATCATAATTCTGATACAAGAACCTCAGCCTTAATCATTTGAAGGGCCTACTCACAACTCACAAGGAATCAGTGTGACGATAGAAAGAGAAATACTTAAATTGTAGCAACTTTCTGTTGGAACTTGGAAGCGGAGATTGAGATTTTAACGAACCGTCCTGCAGTTAAGTCGGACCTCTTTACCATTCCCACTGATACTACTCATCTTGATCATGGATTTCACAAAAGCCCTGTCGTACTCTTCCATGGAACTCGCATACTTGGCCACGAGTTTCTTAGTAGATGGCGTTGTGAGAAGCGCTTGGTCGGATGAGAAGAGTGACTGGCCTTGCATAAGCATCTTGTAGTAGATATTGTCGAATGACGTTGTGGTTGCATCCATGGCCGCTCCAGCGTTCTTCACTTTGTTATGGGCTGGGCAAATTCCGTTCAAGCTGGCCGCGAATGATGGGTTTAGCGTTGGGTCAATCTGTTTCTGTGTGTTGAAGTTGTGGATCCTATTCTGGAACGATGAGCAGTGGGCGAATCCTAATGTATGTCCTCCTGCCATTTAGTTAAACATTCCGAATTTGTACCATTAACACAAAAATACATTCCGAATTTGTACCATTAATACAAAAATATTTAAGATCAACTCTAACTATAATTCTGTATTTGTAAATTACGATACAACCTAGTGCCTTAACGGTTTAGATGGGCGCCTAAATGCCAATTATATTATTAAAAAATAGCCAATTATATTTAGGATTTATATTATTATTGTCCCATATATTGCATCTTTTAGCATTGTTTAGTAAAAATATTGTAAGAAAATATATTAGGCGAACGTCTAGGCCAATATTTGTAATCATGGTAAAGTGAAAACGAGAGAATGTTTAATACCAGAGAGAACAACAAGATCGTGCATAGAGAGGCCTCTTTGACCAAAGTTTTGTTGCAACTGAGAGATATTAAAAGTAGGAGCTGGTAGTTGTCTTGTTTCTATAGCCTTTGATATTCTTCCATCTTTTCTCCCTTTTGGCACATTCCATGTAGGCCCTCCTGACTATAATTTCATTCACACAAATAATTAGGTGGTTCATTAAAATCATCAAATAAAATTATCATTTGAATATATATATATATATATATATATATATATATATATATATATGAGATGGAGTGAGACTAACGAGAGCGACTGCATCCCTTGCAGCGAGTGAAAGGATATCGGCACAAGAGACGACACCGGGACATTGCTCTTCTAATGCCTTCTTTGCATTGTCAATCACATAAAACGCATGGAGTGAGATGTTAGGAGGTCCATCTTTCTCTGCTTTGTTCTTTCCCTTCGAGTCCAACAGCACCGACGCGTCACATCCCTTTAATCATTCAAAATATTCACCAACAACGTTATTTCTATAGTATATAGACACACACACACACATATATATATATACAGATTATGATGGAAAGAATGTGGTGTGTAAGTAGTACGTA
This sequence comes from Alliaria petiolata, assembly GCA_020283515.1. Lineage (NCBI taxonomy): Eukaryota > Viridiplantae > Streptophyta > Magnoliopsida > Brassicales > Brassicaceae > Alliaria > Alliaria petiolata. The sequence continues at coordinate 416,480,854 of JAHZTW010000001.1, forward strand.
CTCTGACGAAGCAGTCGTGGAAATGCATCCTCAAGAGAGCGGCAGGGACAGTTTTGTCATTTGACATGGCATTCTTGACTGCACTGGTTACAATGTGGTCTGCTTGTGGACATGACTGGTCGTAGTAGTGAGGACTGAGTGCTTCAACGTCGAAGAAAAATGCTAGGATGACCGTGAGAAGGAGATTGAGCAAAAGTGCATTCATTTCGGCAAACGTTTCAAAATCTTAATTACTTACCAAACAAATTTTTAATTTTTCTTGATCAAAAGAATGTATTTAGAGCGGATATTTTGGGTTGCTAGGTGATGGGGAATTAACAGGATTTTATAGGCATAGCTAAAGGTGTTTAAGTTTTGGGTGATGGAGTTGTTAGTGAGACGATAAGGTTGTTAAGCAAATTAGGTCATGGAGACAAGATTCGTTTGGTTGTGGTGGAGTAGAGTTTAAGCATTTGTAATTTAGATTCTTGAAAATGACAGATCAAAACGAAGGTAAAATCTGCAATAGAGCAATAATACGTGTGTGTGGTACGAGAGATATGTGACATATGTCTACGTCGATAATTAACGAAATTTTAAGAATGTAGATGGATTTGACATTTGAGATTGAACCTTTAATTAAATAACCAAGTAGAGTCGATTTGGTTGTGGGCTGGTGGAGTAGAATTTAAGCATTTATAAATTAGATTCCTGAAAATGACAGCCCAAAAGACAAAAGAAAAGAGTCCAATAGAACAATAATAGGTCAGATTAGTAACAGAAAAATGTAAGAAATTTTTAGAGGTAAGCTGAATCTTTTAGCGATAAACTAGAGTGATAAAGTTTATAAAATAATTGAAAACTGTAAAAAAGAATTGTAGGTCAAAACGATAAAAAAAAAATGAATGTAATAATGATGGTAACGCTTTCTGTACTACTTTTGTGATTGATAACTATTAAAACAGTATAACTTGTACAGCAGCTTTACGGTAAAGCTTTTGGCTACCAATCAAAGCCAATATTATCGAGGTAAGAATTTAACGAATTTTTAAGAAACTGATTGAATTTGACATTTGATATTACAACTCTAAACAACCAAGTCTGCTTTTTAAGACATTCAAACAACTAATAAGTATGTTTTCAATAATATGAAAAGAAATCCGGCCGAAACAAAGAAACAAAAAACAAAAAACACTAATTATTTTTTTATTGAAGAAAAGCGAAAGGCGCGGCGTCTCAAACGGTATATCATTGACTCATTTGTCCACATGTAGATGTTAAGTGGCTGCCTGTTTTTTTCTTCCTGTTGTCGTGCAGTGTTACCTATTAACAGTTTTTTTTTTTTTCCAATTTGTTAAACACCTGTTTTCGTTTTTTTTTTGTTTTTTGATCTAATGGACGAATATACATTTTATTAGGTGTCCTCAATGGTTTAGGTTCGGATTTCATAACTAATTTGCAAGACTGATTTATATGTTTTTAAACAAGTTAGAGTTTTGGTTTTTTTATACATAAACGCGTATTTGAATGTGGTTTAGTATTTAATTACATACAATGCTTACTACATATATATATATATATATAAACATAATTGTGAATTCGGGATGTTTGTTATACGATTGAGCGTATCCTATTTATATACTGTAACACCCATCTCCTACCACCTAGGACAGAGACAATGGTGTTAGGTCTCAAGTTTTTGTCCATTTGGGCTGTACAACCTGTTTTTTCCTTTGTATTGATTCTAAGATGTTCATAACATACAATAAACTGATACTAACGTCTTTTATAACTTGCAAGAAGGGAAAAGAGAGAACATGGTTAAATCATTTGGATTGTCTAGTGAAAATGAGATTTAGAGACTCATAAATTTTCCATAAATGACCTAGAATTCAAGGAGCAGTAAAAAAAAACTGCACTCAACGAAGACATGACAAAGGCGATGATAGTTTCAGGAAACTCACGACGAAATCCGATCTGATGGAGGAGGACTCTCTCCGGGATCTGAATCAATTGTACGGATTCGATTTAGTGATGCTTTTTAGTGGAGATTAAGGTATCAAATCAGGCCGAATCTCTTTGATTCAGTGTTGAAATCTCTGCACATATGTTTCATAGATTCGATTCAGTGCCCAACAGATGGGTAAGCAAATCTGTAAATGGATTCTGAAACAGATTTTGTGGATTTGGATTATGCGAGTCAGGGGGTCCAAATAAGGGATTAAGATCTGAACAACGACAAAAACGCTTCTTCGACGACAAAATATTGTTTGGATCACATATTTGAATGGGACCTTTTTGGTTATATTTGGATCTTGATGAATTATCAAAACTTTTATCTTGTTGAATTTGTTCAAGAATCTAGTCGACTAAAGGACTGACTGGTTTAAACGCCGGGTTGCGGTTATAGTGTGCGAATTTGCGGAAGTGGGCGATTGCTGTTAAGAACGTTACCAAGTGATTTGTACGATTGACATATCGTTTGAAAACAGGTGCGTTTATGGATGCAGTAGCGGTTAAACAATTAATTAACAATATAAACATTATATACTTATAAAAAATATAAAAACCATATATATTATTATGAGAAAATATAAAATTATTAGTTCAAGATAATTAATAATAAAAGCTATAAAAATAATATGTGTATAATACTTACATTTGTTTCTTACTTTTTTAGTTTGGATAAAAGTTATGATTTACATTAAGAAATTGTTTTTCTAGAGATTAAGATTAGATTATGAGAATTTTGATTGTTAGATATGTATGTATTAGTGATTGAAATAATATTTATCAAGAGAATTTTGGTTTACAGATCTTATAAATATAAAATTATGGTAGATCATTCAAGAATATTGATTAAAAAATATCAAATTATTTATATATTTTGTGATAATAATATTCAAGTCTTAAATTTTTTTAAACATTATAATATATATCCTAATTTAAAATACATTTTTTTTAAAAAAAGTTTTTAATTTTCTAATTGTCCGCCCGTAACCACAAACGCTCGTGGAAAGAAGCTTTTGATTTTGAGGCATCTAAAGCAGTTCGAATCGGTAGAAAGCATTTGCGGTGATTGTTGTAAAACACCAACAACCGATATCACCCGCAAAAGCTGCATTTGCGAGTGTTGGCATGAGAACCAATGATACGATCATGAGAAGCAACAAAGATGATCAAATGGGAGCTAAGCCTGAACCTGAGGAAGCTATGCTCGAACCTAAGGAAACTGAGCTTGAACCAGGGGATGCAATGGTTGAACCTGATGCGATCATGGAAAGCATCAAGAAAGAAGGACGTTATGCCGAGCTCAAACGTGACGACGAGCTCAAGCATATAACTTGTGCAAGGGTTAAGAAATTCAGAGAAGGAATTGGAGGATTACTTAATCAAATGATCACTCAACCAGTTCACGTGGGCTGGAAAGGAGAAGAAGTTAAAACTATTCTGGTTTTTAATTCAAACCTTATAAAAAGCTTATAAATCTGAAGTCTTATAAAAGCTTATAAAGGGTTGTGATCATTTGTACTATTTTTCCTTATCCTTGGTTTTTCCCATTGGGTTTTCCAGGAAATGTTTTAATGAGCCAATTGATTCACAAACTTTATAAGGCCCATTAATAAGCAAGAGATTTCGACCAAAGGAAGGGAATGCAGCTTAAGAGTCAAGGAGCCAAAGAGACATGCGCTGAATCTAGCGAAGAGTCATTCAACTCATTTATTTTCGGTCTTGGTATTTCTTAGTTAATGTTGCATTGTTTTTAACACATTTTAGTCTACTTTTCTACAAAGGAAGGGAATGCAGCTGAAGAGTCAAGGAGCCAAAGGATTCTTGTCGAGGCTGACCAGAATCGTATCAAGGCCTCGACAAGGATGTTTTAAGAAATACTTTATAGAAAACTAAACTAAAATGTGTTAAAAACAATGCAACATTAACTAAGGAAGACCAACACTACAAGAAAACAGCTCTGTTTTTGACAATCAAATTGGTCAAAAAATAGTCAGAAACAGGCATTCATGATCAATTTCTTACCAACATAAATTGGTCAGTGATCGCTGGTCGGAAATGAAATATGATCAGAAAATGGACAAAAATATTTTGGACAAAAAATGGTCAAAAATGTAATCGAAAAGTGGTCAGAAATCTTAATCAAAAAGTGGTCAGAAATTAAGTCAATAAATTTGATCAGAAAATGGTCAGAAATATCGGTCAAAAATTGATCGGAAAACTATCAGAAGTTTTGATCAAAATTCGGTTGAAAACATTTGGTCAGAAAATGATCAAAAATTATTTTTGATTCTGACCATTTTTGACAAAATATTTTGACGAATTTTTGACCAGATTTATATTTAAATATTTTAATCAAAATATTAATATTCTATTAATTTAACAATACCATTTAAAGAATTAATAAAATGATTTAAGTTTCAATAAAAATATTAATAGATCTAATTTTTTTAAAAACTTAATTTCCATACAAAAAGTAGAAGTACTACAACATTAAGAGTAATGCCTGTAAATTGTTTCAAAAAAGAACCTAAGATTCATTTTAGGTATCAATCCTAGGTGGAGGTGGTGGAAGAGTGATGCCCGGAAATTGTTGCAAGAGAAGATGCTTGATGTTGTGCGAGATGGGTCACCTGTTTGGCCTGGTGCATCGCCTGTTGTGCTTGCTCCTTCTCCATCATCACCATCTTTGCTTCTCGCTCCTCATCTCTTTTGGTCAGCTCATCAATCTGAGACTTAGCTACCCGTAACTCATCAATCACTCTTTGGATAGCTTGAAGAACCGCCATTTAACAAAGTCCTGAATCCGAAGCAGCGACCCTTAACAACTCCAACTTCCAAAAATATCAACGTAAATATAGCTTCAGTAATTCTGTAGTTGTGCTTCAGCTTATGAAAGCATATAAAAATTAAATATTACCTAAGTATATCAAGATCAAATTACTTTTATAAGAAGAGACTCAATTACAGAATCTGAGAGTGAGTTAGCAGGGACCGAGCCATCAAACCCAATATATGAAATTAACTATGATATCTCTGTCATGAACACTAGTAAAAAACAAAGTATGTCAGAGTTAAACATTGACCTAATTAATCTAAATTAAGAGACTAATTAAATATAAACAAGAGAAAGTTCAAGAGAATCAGAGTTTATTACATTCAAAGGCACCTTTCTACTTTCTAATTACATTATATGGTTCTTTCAACTACACACATACTTTGATCATATACAAAGTCATTTATACCCTTTTGACTTACAATTTATTTTGTTTTCCTTTTTTCTCTTTCTCTCCCCTTCGACGACTTAACGCTTCCTTCTCTCTCAATCTCTCCATCTCTTCCATCGTTTCTATGCTTGATTCCTCTTTTCAAGCATCTAATTAAACTTTGATTATTGCATTCACCTCACATATTTTACGGTGAAGACAAAGAATCGACTAGCTAGACGATGATTATAACGAGAAACGCATTAATCCGATCCAATTTCAATGATTAACTTCTCTATTGCCCCATGGTTGGATTTAAAGGTAACAAATCAATTTTAGAATTTTACTTTTATTGAAACTCAAAATTGCGTTTTGTGATTCATCTCTTTGAGGATTTGATTTAGTGAAACTGGTTTTGGATTTTTTTGTTTTTTTTATTATTGTTGACAGCTTTAAGCACTGGATCGCTTGGTGCATAGAACTTTACTGGGTAGGAAACCAAAGGAGAAAAGGAAGCTAATGGAAGATCTAATTCCACCTTTTGATTGTCTCCATGATGATTAGCATCACTATCATTCTAGTGTTTTTGTATAATTGTATCCATGAGATTGTGTCCATGAGATTTAAACATTACAATATGTCTAGCGACAGAAGGCTTCGAGTTGCGCTTATCATCAATAGGATTCATGTGTTCGAGATGCATTGGACAATCATCGATGGACGATATGTTTAAATATTGTCCATGGAAATATATCCATGTAAAACTTGTCCACCATAGGTTGTCCACAAGACTCTTGAATTATAGTGTAAAATGATTGACGCAATAGTGGTGGTTGACTGTGATTACTGATTTACCTATTTTTTAGTTCTTCTTAACATTGTTTGATGTATTTCTCATCTAATCTTTGTGTATTATGGCTTTTGAATCTTCTCAAGTGAAGAGAGGACACTACGAGATAAATTTCATGGACTAGTAGAGCAAAGATAGAATGAAGCGAATGAAGATTTTGGTCCAAGCAAACATGTCACAAATTGTTGGATGAAATTTGTATATGTGAGAACTGAGAAGATTCTTTTGAATAATGCAAACATGTCTTAATCTTCTCAAACGCGTCCACACAAATACGTACACATAAACGTATCCACACAAACATGTTCATAACCATTTAAGATTAGAAAATTATCAAATCAGGCTTGGAAATTATGTCTTCTGCTAATTTTTTGATCATCTATGTTTATTGTGGTCCAAGCAAACACGAACCAATCCACATCTGGTCGAAATGAGTTAATGTGGATTCAAAATATCATATATATTTTACATCATCTCACAAACATCAATACAACTTAATCCACACAACCCCATCCATGAAATACAGTACATCGTGTTCACAACAACATATCCTCGACAAGCTGTCCACGACAACCTCACATACATTTCATAAAACACGAATGGAACGGGATATAATGTCCACGAAAACTTGTCCACCAAAACTTGTCCACCAATACATCAATACAAATGTGTCCATGCAAGATTATTAAATCATTTAATCAGGTTTGTAAACTGCCTCCTGCAGATTTCTTTATCTTCTCTACTCATTCTGATCCAAGCAAACATGACACAATCACATTACCTAGAGATCATGTCAGAATGAGAAAATGTGAATAATCCATAACATCTTCACAAATGTGTCCACACAAACGCGTCCACCCAGTCGTATCCACACAAACTGTCCATGAATATGCAAGATGAGTACATCCCAAACATATCCACGATATGTTATCTATGCAAACATATCTATGCTAAATTTGGGATCAAAAAAGTTTTCACAAATTCTCCCAATTGAATATTGAATCGAGTGATTGTGATAAAACCCAAGCTATTGAATCCATGGTAAATAATTTTATGAGAGAAGTTAATACATATACATAGATCTTGTACCTTAATATTCAAACGAAGGTGATGAATGAAGAGAAGAAGAAGAAGAAGGTGAAAGAGAAGGAAGAGGGGAAGAAGAAGAAGGTGAAAGAGAAGGAAGAGGGGAAAAAGAAGGTGATGAACACTTTAGTTATGATATTGTTGGCGATCCATTACCTAAAAATCATTTAGCTTTCATTAAGGGTATGATTGGTTTTTCAACTCATCAAACACAAGACAAAGTCACCCAATAGCTAGAAGTACCTTTTTTGTAAGAAACAATTTTATAAGTGCCTTTATGTGTAAATGACTCAGAGAATCATAAACAGAATATACAACATCCCTAATATTATTTCCAGACTTGACCAAAAAAAAAATTGATAAAGTTAAAAGCTCACATATGGGTTTCTTTCGTCGGAGGTGGTGGTGAGTATAAGACAGCGGTCTGAGTAGGATTTAGATGACTGGAGTGAATTGGAGGCGAGCAAAGTTCTGACTCGTTGATTTGCCGGAGGTGGTGATGAGAAACGGCGTTCGAGAGATGAGAAGGGAGAGACGGATTGGTGGAACCGTTGTTTCGTTGGAGGTGGTGATGAGAATCGGCATTGAACGGAAGAGAAAGGATCATGGATCTGCGAAATCGCCGAGGTAGGGATGAGAAACGGCGTTTGAGAGATGAGAAAGGAGATAAAGAAATCTGTGGCATATATTTAATACATTAGGTTTTCTTATTAAAAATGTATTAAATTTCTGACCAAATGTCGACTAACTAATTAAGTAATTTTAAAATATAAGATAAGATCAGAAAGTGGTCGAAAACTATCGATTTTCGATCAAAATCTCTGTTAGACCATTTTTTATTTTTGGTCAGAAAGTAATCAGAAAATTTTCGTCCAACTTCTGACAAACACTATTCATCAAATATTATCGATCAATTTGTGATAAAATTTATACATTAGTAAAAGTTAGTCACTATATAGTCGGATTTATTTTCTATAAAATTTTGGTTAGAATATGGTAAGGAAATTTAGTCCAAATTCTGATGATTATTATTCATCAAATATTATCGATGATTTTCTGACCAAATTTATATATTAGTCAAAAATTGGTCACAAGTAATTATATTTATTTCATTTTAACAATTTGGTCAGAAATTTGATCAGAAACGGACCTGTTTTCTTGTAGTGCAAGACCGAAAATAAATGAGTTGAATGACTCTTGGCTAGATTCAGCGCATGTCTCTTTGGCTCCTTGACTCTTCAGCTGCATTCCCTTCCATTGATCGAAATCCCCTTGCTTATTAATGGGCCTTATAAAGTTTGTGAATCAATTGCCTCATTAAAACCTTTCGTGCAAAACCCAATGGGAAAAACCAAGGACAAGGAAAAAGAGTACAAATGATCACAACCCTTTATAAGCTTTTACAAGACTTCGGAAGACCAAGATCGAAAATAAATGAGTTGAAAGACTCTTGGCTAGATTCAGCGCATTTCTCTTTGGCTCCTTGACTCTTCAGCTGCATTCTCTTTCTTTGGTCTAAATCCCCTTGCTTATTAATGGGCCTTAGAAAGTTTGTGAATCAATTGCCTCATTAAAACATTTCCTGGAAAACCCAATGAGAAAAACCAAGGACAAGGAAAAAGAGTACAAATTATCACAACCCTTTATATGCTTTTATAAGACTTCAGATTTATAAGTTTTTTATAAGGCTTTAATTAAAAACCAGAATAGTTTTAACTTCTTCTCCTTTCCAGCCCACGCGAACTGGTTGAGTGATCATTTGATTAAGTAATCCTCCAATTTCTTCTCTGAATTTCTTAACCCTTGCACGAGTCATATGCTTGAGCTCGTCGTCACGTTTGAGCTCGACATAATGTCCTTCTTTCTTGATGCTTTGCATGATCGCATCAGGTTCAACCATTGCATCCCCTGGTTCAAGCTCAGTTTCCTTAGGTTCGAGCATAGCTTCCTCAGGTTCAGGCTTAGCTCCCATTTGATCATCTTTGTTGCTTCTCATGATCGTATCAACCAACCAAGTTCTAAGTCGCATAAAATCCTATATAAAGCTGATATAAGATCAAGGGGGTATGGTCTTAACAGAATGGTGAATCAATGGAATCAAACAGTTGGCTGTGCAACTCTCTATGTTTGATCAATGAATGGATCGATGTGAATAGATGATGGAATCCGATCTGCTGGTTGTGTAACTCACTTGATTGGATCAAGTAATGAGATGGAATAGATGGGGGGGGGGATGAAAGACGCCACAAAGCTTTATGGAATAAGCAATGACAAGTCTAGAACTCTTAGAGAAAGACTTCTCACACAATCTCAAGAACTCGGCTGTTAGCCCTTCTCTTCTTTCTTTGGCTTATTAGCCTCTTTTGATTTCTCTTTTTCTTTCACTAAGGCTACCCAATTCCTTTTACACTTAGAGCTACACTTTTTCTTTTCAAACACAAGATCCACCATTTCAAACTATGCTTCCCTTATTCTCCTTCCAAGCCTTTTTCATCCCCTTCCTTTCTACTCCCTTCCACAACTCATCATGCTAAAATGCAAGCATATAATCTATTCTACAACACCAAGCAATACCGCGACCCAAACCCCAATTCTCTAAGCCTAAAACTAGCCTCGATATGTGAGAGCTAGAATTTACATGAGAGCCTAAACTTGTCGTCTCAAACCTAACACTTTATGCTAAATTTAATCAAAAATAGGCCTCACAATCAATATCACTAGAAAAATTTGGCTTTTAAGGAGGTAAGGTAAGGTGGGGGTACTACTTGAGCTAGCAAGAGAGTGGTAGAGTGAATAAGAAAGCTCAAGTATGTCTATAATCCATGAATTCACTTTCAATGCAAGGCATGATATTTAATTGTCAAATTTAGGTTCAAGTGAGTAGAGTTGGCTATCAATTTCAAGGCCCTATTTCGACCAAAATCTGGTGGCTAGTGAAGTTGTCCAAGCATGGTTCTTCCTTACTTTCAAGATTAGCTCAAATGCAACAAAGAACTACTAACTAGGGCATTGAATTGATTACATGAGTTGGCATTCTACAAGGATTAGCTCATCGTTGCTCCCAATGCATATGAATGCAATTCTTACATGCAATGCAACGACTCAATCCTAAAATGCAAATGCAACATTTAAATGACTTTCTTCTTGGAAAATTTTCAAATTTTTGGTTTTTAATGCATGAATGCATGAGACTCAAAAATGCATGAAAGGAAAATAAGACTCACAAAACACAATGTCAAATCTCTCAACTTCTCCCCCAAACTTAAATTACACAGTCCCTTGTGTAATAAAAGTCTAGAGGAGACCTCAATCAACATGACATAAACACACAAAATTAGAAACTAAGAGAAATATTTACAAGGGAGGTGGAGGTACCTCAAAATTGTGAAGAGGAGGATGATCCTAAGGAGAGCGATTGGTTGCTCGAGGAGGGGGATCAACTTGGCTTTCTCTTCCTTGGCCGTGCTTCATAGGAGGAAGAGCGAGGTGGGTCTTCTTGGACCGGTTTCCTTGGGCGCATCTCGAATGAATGGCGCCTATCAAAGTCCGTTTCACTCTTTTCTTCATCCGCTTCCTCACCCGCATTTCTCGTGCCCTCTTGTCTACCCCTTGTGGAGGACTTTCCCTTGATGATGGTTTTTAGCCCTTTGGCCGTCTTCTTCAAGTCCTTTACCGTCTTACCGAGCTTCTTGATAGCCCTGTCTTGATACTTTCTCCACCTCTTGAGAAGACCAATGTGTGCATGGGCTTCTCTCAATGTCGGGCTTGGGATTGGGTCTATACAAGAGGCGAAGTAATACCTCTCGCTACCGTAAACTGGGCTCAGAGGTTGATACTCGACCTCCATGTCTTCTTCTTCTTCAAGAGCTTGGCTTGGATCAAAGTCAAATGTCCCTATCTTGGCAATGGAGTGGAGAGGGGGACTAATGGCCTGATTGTAGAGGTCCTCGTATGGGGGAGCGAAGTCGATGTGGGCAATGTCTTGGAAGGAGGTGGCTTGCAAGGGATACCCAAATCTTTGCTTCGGTTTTCGTGTCCACGCTGAACTTGTAGGCGAACCGTTAATCAATCTTCCCGAGAGAACCATGGTCCTCCCAAGGTAGAAGATGTCCATCCACTCGGGCTCTAAACCATCCGTCCCTAGCCGATGCCCACAAGCTTCTAGAATCGGGGTGATGATCCCTCAAATGCTGAGCTCGGGGTCCTTGTCATTCATAGTGACAACCCAATCTTGGTAAGAGAGCAGCTGCCTAATCAATAGGCTAACCATGCTGGTTCCCGTCCTATCCCCTCGGACTCTCGTGCCTCCTCTTGTGTGAAACCCGATGAACTTTGCAAGACCCATATCTAACAGTTCGAGCTCCTCCTTGGCCACTTTTCCGACCTCCTTCCTTGCATAGAAGGTGTGAGCAAGGGCTTTGTGTGCATACCTCAAGACCGGATGCCTTATCAAAGTCCCCGTGCTTCCCCCCGGTTTGAACTTGCCAACCGCGATTGTCTCCCACAATCCCTTCAGCTCACACTCATCAATAGTGAGCATCTTCGTTCTCCTCTCTCCTTCTGGGAATCCAAAGACCTCGTTGAGTTGGCGGAAGGTCATAGAGTACAGAGTCCTATGGATTTTGAAGTTGATGTACCCATGACCATGGAGCGGTGGCGAATCTTCACCATCATAGTAGAAGTGAGCGGTGAGGGAAGACAAGAACTCGCATGTTGCGACCTTGTGAGCGGGGCGATGATGCGGTGGGGTTTTTACTTCAAGTTTTACCCCTAAGATAGCTGCAAGTACACAGCAATCACAGTAGTATATTGAGGGATCGAATCCACAGAGATTGTTATTTGCGAAAGTCCTAGGATTTCTAACTTCTTTAAACCAAAGGGGAACTTGGGGGTGTAGTTTGTCACGGTTTGCAATAGTAATATCAAGCAGCATAAAAGGATTAAACGGTTTTAAATCAATGAATAAAAGGCGTTGGGTTCAGGGGTGTTCTCTGGGGTTCATGGATTGGATCTAGCAAGCAACATGATAGGTTCTAAATGATTTAATGGGTTAGGTTCTTAAGCTGAAACAGTCGACTATGACTACCCCCACTTTCGCGGATCTAGCCACCTGCGTTTGTGTTACACTGCAGATATGACTTCTCATCCCACGATGCAAGACAACCGCGCATACGTATCACTCACGGTGCGATCCGTTGATATGCCTAAGCATCCTACGGTGCGATCCGCTCGTTAACCTCTAGATCCAGACAATAAACCACACGTTCGTGTATCTAGTCGTCCTGGAATCAGTTGCTAATTGATCAGAGAAGTAAACATGCAATAAGAGAAACACATAAACGAAGATACCTAAATGAAACTCTATCTCTATCAACCTAGCGAAATCAATCCATGATTAAACCCCTTTGAAAACCCCCTTAAAACCCAACTAGATGACTACTCGTTCATGGGAACGAGAGACATCTTTGAGATATGAAAGGTGCGAATTGTATTGAATAAGAAACAAAGTGAGAAAACTTCTTCAAAGGAAATCGATTAAAGAGAGGTTTTCTTAAAAGTATTGAAAAGCAAAGAACTAAGAACAAAAGATGAAAGGGAAAGGAAGAAGAAGTAGGCGGCTGCAGAAGAATTCTCTCTCGAGGTCTTCAACTCCGGGGCTGTCGGACTCTCTCTCTCTCTCTCTCTTTTTGCGACGCAAAAGTGTTTCTGGAAGAGTTCTGTGTGAAGTCACGCCTCTTCTGAAGCCCTAAGGTCCCTTTATATAGGCTCCTGGTCTTCAGAAAGTGGGTCTTGCATTTTTAACCTTGGAAAATATCGGATAAGTGCAAATGGGCTCGGGATGGGCCGGAGTGGTCTGGCCACGCGAGCGACTAGGCGTGGCGCTGCCACTGGTCTTCTGAGGATCTGTGGTGCTGCCATCCTTCTTCTGGGGATGTGTCTGACGGGCCTTCTTGCTTCCTTCGTACTTCGAGATCCAACCGTGGGATTGGGCTCAAATCACCTTGGCATGAAAGACAGCTGAAAGGGCTATCTTGTCTCCAAATATAAGCTTGAACTTGTGATGGGAAGGTCGTCATCTGATGCTGAACTTATGGCTCCGAGCACATGTCCTTGAAGTTTCCGTTTTGCTCCAAAATGTGTCCTTTTTGTCCAATTTCCCTGAAATGACTCTAAAGACTAGGAAGCGTGGAAATCACTTTAAAACCGTTGAAAACCGGGTTAAAACACCTGTAAACGATCTTGAAATAATAGGTTTTAGGAGTAAAATATAAGTGTTATCAGGCGAGCCATGGTGATGAACTTGGTCAAACCCATGTTCTTGAAGAGAGTTTGGAAGTCCTCATAGATTCCCAAGGCACGCAGCATCTGCTCATGTGGGTACTTCGTTGCCTTGAACCGCATGCTCATAAATGCCTTGAGGAGTTCCCCGGGTGAGAGTTTCTTTTTAGGCCCCTCTTTTGTGACCTTGGCCTTCCCCTTGGAAGCTCTTGTGACTGGCTCCTTCCTTGTCCCAAGGGTCAACTGCTCCTCCTCACTAGTGACCTCTCGGTCCTCAACTGCTTGCCTCTTCCCTTGGCTCTTCGATGGCCTTGCTTGAGAGCTTGCCCCTTGTTTTGGTGCACCTCTTTTTTCTTTTCCCATTGTTCCTACAAGAGAGACAAAGCTTGTAGAGAGAGTAAGCAACTCATTTTGAAGATCAAATAGCAGCAACTAGTAAGCAACAAACAAGATTAATGCCAAAAATCCAAAAAATTTACCTAGTTTCACACTTAGCAAAATTTTGGCAAATTGGAAATTTTCAAAATTTTCAAATCATCCAAATTCGAGTGCTATCTATTGGGAATCCATAAGCATGACTAATGCAAACTAATGCAAGTGAAAGCCCCAAAATTTAACAAGGTTCAAGAATTGAATTTAAATTTTCGGACCATGAACACTTTATGTCAATTTTCAAAACTTTACAATGGAAATCCTAATGTAGCACTCGAAACCTACTCCCTAACCATAATCAAGCAATGCCCAAGCCTCTAATAATCAATTCGAACATCCATAATCAAAAATCCCCAAACTTTCCACCATTAGAGCAAAAGATGAAAAGCTCGGTTTTTAGATTGAATACCTCGTGAGTGGCTTGAAGGATGAATGAAATTGACCTAGAATCAATGAAAGCACAAGAAGTCTAGCAAGAGGCACTTGAAATCACTAACATCGCTTGAAAATCGAGAGAGGGAGAGCCAAAATCGTAAGTGTGTGTGTGGGGGGGGGCTAATTTTCGTGTTTGGGGTAGAAGAAGGGGAAGAACCGGTTTAATTCGAGTGAATTAAACCGGTCAATAAACCGGTCAAACCCCGTTGACTTACCTGGAAAAGGGGCGTATCGAGCTTAGTAGTTCGATACATAGCTCGATACGCCTGCAAACGAGGGTTTTAAAACTGTATCGAGTTAGATAGCTCGATACAGATGCCCGATACGGGGGTCGAGCTCTCCCTGGTTTCGCCTCTATCGACCTTAGTAGGTCGATACAAAACCCTGATATGGCTCTGCCAAAAGCCATGTAAGAGCTGTATCGACCTTTGTAGGTTGATACATAGCTCGATACAGTGCTAAAAATTCCTTGGCAAGCTTTTGTCCTTGGCTCAATCTCCTCAATCCAAACCTGTCATCCACAAACACTAGAAAACACATTACTGAATTAAAAGGTGCAAATATAAACAAAGATAGACATGGGAATGCCTCCCAAGTGCGCTTGTTTAAAGTCACTAAGCTTGACTTTTCAAACCCTTAGGTGTGGGGGTGAACAAGGAATGGAATTGGCTTTGCTCCTCCTTTCTTGATGTACATGGCGCTTGCTCCAGCTTGCAGCACCTTCTTCTTCTTTCTAGACCTCCTTGGTGGCTCAGCTTCATGTTCAACAACCTTGATGCCATCAAGCATTGCTAGAAGGCTCTCACCATCAAAGCTCGGCCCATTATACTCATTGTGATCAAGGGTTTCATCCTCACTCTTCATCACACTAGTGAGACCCATCAGCTGCTCCTTAGGCGGTTCTCCTTCTACTTCCTTAGTGTCACATGTGACTGTCCCACAAAGGTTCAAAATAGAGGGTTTCATAGGATAGAAGACCTTCCCATTCACATTCTTGGGGATCACTCTCTTGTTGATGAAGTCAAGGCTTGCACCAGATGTGTTGAGAAAGGGTGTCCCTAGAAGAAGAGGTAGCTTCGATGCTTGGACCATATTCATCACAATGAAATCATTTGGGTCTAGACACTCTCCAACTTTCAATGGATAGTCTTCTACAAGGCCTAGAGGTTGCCTTGAGGAAGCATCAACAAAGTTGATGTGTGATGAATACTTCTTCATAGTAGTGATCCCAAGGTTCTTGAACATTTCAAGGGACATAACATTGACACTTGAACCGGAATCACACAAGGCTTCTTCAACCTTCACGTCCCCAAGAGAACAAGAAATCAAAAAATTTCCAGGATTACCAAGCTTCGGGATAACCTTGGTTTCGTCCCTTGCCTTGCTTGATGAATCTAGCCCCTCTATCAGCTCTTCAACCTTCTCTATGTTGGCAAGCATCTCCTTTGTGAACTTTATCTGACCCTTGACTTGAGACAAACTCTCCACCTTGGGCAATGGTTCACCAATTTTTTCCATACTCCCTCTAAAGCTTGAGAGTACCTTCTTTTGTGCTATGTCAATATCAATTCGAGAAAGGGGAGTGGTAGTTTGTAGACAAGGAGATCATAAGCCTCAACTTCAGTCTTCTTAACCGCCTCTCTTTCCTTTTCAAGAACACTTGCTTGTGTAGGGGTCACATCCTCTTTGAACTTCTTTTTGCTCATTGGTTTGTCACAAACCAAATGGTCATTTTCAATGACCGCCTCCCCAACTTGGACTTCAATGTCCGCATTGAAAACTGCCTCATCATTAGGACACTCAAAGAGTTGCTTAAACTCAGTCACTGCACGCTCATACTCTTCCTCATCAATAGAGTAGATGGCATTGCAATATTCCTTGGGATTGGTCTCGGGTTTACCGGGCAAAGATGGTTGCGCTCGTGTAGAGGATGAAGCAATGCCCTTGTTGTTCTCTAGTTGCTTGACCTTGGAGCTCAAAGTGTCAAACTTGGAGTTGAGGTCATTGTAAGAACAATCCACCTTGTTGTGGATTTCAGCAATCTTCTTGCTCACATCCATGGCACTACTTGCTTGACCTTGTAGGATTTGTTGTAGAACATTCCTCACATCCAAATCTTGTGCAAAACCCGGTGGAGGACCTTGCTTAGACTGAAAATTCCCTTGGTTACCTTGGTTGTTCCCTTTCTAGTTGTTCTTGGGAACATAACCTTGTTGTTGCTTGTAAGGAATATAGAGCTTTTGTTGTCCTCCTTGTCCTTGTGGAGGGTGGACTTGATCTTGAGGATTCTCCACATTTGTACTCCTATAGGAAAGATTGCTGTTCCTATAGTTATTGTTATAACCTTGTTGATACCCTTGGCCACCAACATAGTTGGTCAATCCTCATTCATCTCTTGTTGGATACCTTGCCTCTCATCAAAATCCCCCACAAAGTGAAAATGCTTTTGTTGAGCTTGCAGCAACTTATCCATCTTCTCATTAAGAGATTTCATCTCTTTCCTCCTTTGGTCTTCATAAGTACCATCGTTCATTGATGACCTATCATAATCTTCACCATAGTTGTCATCACTTTGTGTCAAGTTCTCCACAAGTTCTAGACCTTCTTCTACATCTTTACCCAAGAAATTTCCATTACTTGTTGTGTCTAGAAGCATCATAAATTTGGGGAGAACACCACGGTAGAGTGTACTCAAGAGAGTCTCTTCGGAGAAGCCATGATGAGGGCATTGTGTAGTGTATCCCTTGAATCTCTCCCGTGCCTCACAAAAGCTTTCATTGTTCTTTTGGGTGAAGCTTGACAGCTCATTCCTCAGCCTTGCAGTCCTAGTGTTGGAGAAGAACTTTGCAAGAAAAGTCTTCTTGCATTGATCCCATGTTGTGATGGAACCTCTTGGAAGTGACTTCTCCCACAAATATGCCTTTTCCCCAAGAGAGAAGGGAAATAACCTCAGCTTGAAACCATCCTCGGATATCCCATTGATCTTGGTCATATCACATATTCTATCAAACTCATCCAAATGGTCAAGGGGATCCTCCAAAGCTAACCCATGGAACTTGTTGTGTTGCGCCATGTTGATCAAACCACTCTTGATCTCAAAATTGTTGTTCTCAACTGCAGGAGGTAGGATACCTTGGCGATTGGCGTGAGTATTGGGAGCATCTCCAGCCCCAATGTGCCTTGGTTGGCGTGGAGGATGTTGAGGCACTCGGCGAGCTTGAGCCTCATTCCCTTGAGCTCCTTGTTGTGGTCCATTACCACCTTGTTCTTGTGGATTATCCATTCCCAAACGCCTTAAATGTGCAAGGCGCTCTCTTTCTCTTCTCACAAAAGCTCCTCTTGTTACCCGGTGAATGTTGTCTAGAGGCTCAACTAGATTGTTGTGTCCACTAGATCTCAAGTTCATACACCTCAAAACAAAGAGAAAACAAATCAAGAGAGATTAGTAAGCAATAAGTGAAATAGAAAACTTAGTCTCAAAAAGAAGTAAAATCCTAATGCTTAAATCAACATCCAAATGGCAACGGCGCCAAATGGATAAGCGGTTTCTTGGTGAGACTTAACAATTACTCAAACCCACTCATGTCATTGTAGGTACTTGAGGATTAATCCATATGGATATAGTTAAGACACTAGGAATTCATACAACTTCTTAATCTAAGCTAGAAATAAAGGGTTGAAGTTTAACTAACAACCTAATTGATCAAACAAACCAAATCAAGCTAATTGACTACTAATCAAGATTATCAATAGACTAAAACGAATCCAAGGATGAGGTTATCAATCTAAGGTGTTCCAAGAATCAATCTTTGATGCCAAACAATCACAATATAAACTAATCCCTAGGCTTAGAACTCAATAGCTAGACTAATCCACTTTAATGACACTAATCCCTTCATTAATCATCCTAATCAAGAACTAAATTTCATTAGTGAAAAGAAAGCTAACAAGCATTACAAAACAGTTCTAAATTACCAATAAACACCCTAGACAATCACTTCCATGAGCTAGGAATGTAAATCCCTTGTTTAGTTGGTTGGGGAATTTCATCAAACACCTTATGGGTGTGAAATTCCCTAAGGCCTAGTTTTAGCATGATCAAGGCTAAACTAGCATTTAGAACACTAAACAAGNCACAATATAAACTAATCCCTAGGCTTAGAACTCAATAGCTAGACTAATCCACTTTAATGACACTAATCCCTTCATTAATCATCCTAATCAAGAACTAAATTTCATTAGTGAAAAGAAAGCTAACAAGCATTACAAAACAGTTCTAAATTACCAATAAACACCCTAGACAATCACTTCCATGAGCTAGGAATGTAAATCCCTTGTTTAGTTGGTTGGGGAATTTCATCAAACACCTTATGGGTGTGAAATTCCCTAAGGCCTAGTTTTAGCATGATCAAGGCTAAACTAGCATTTAGAACACTAAACAAGAAGGGAAATGGAAGAATCTAATCCTAGGCATCAAGATTAACCCTTAAAACACCCTAGATCTAACCCATCCTTAGATCCTAATAAAACTATTCACTAATCATGCTTAATCTCTTAAATCCTATGAAAGAGATAGAGATAAACATGATTAGAGAGATAGAAGATGAAAGATTAAAAGAGGTAAATACTAGATTTGCATAAACTTAAAGAAATGTCTTACAAAATCACTTAGAAACCAAAATGGAAAGTTTTCTAAGCAAAAACAAGAGATTAAAAGATACTTAGGAAAAATTAGGTATTTTCCTATTTATAGTGAACAGTTGACGACCCGGGTCAACCCGGAACAAACCGGGTATTGACCCGGTTTAGGTCTGAAAATCGGGCAGCGTATCGAGCTTGCTAGGTCGATACGCTGCTAAAGGTTTCCTCAAGGAGTGTGTCGACCTCAGCAGGTCGACACAGATGCCCGATACGCTAGTCTTCAACTTCGGATGAGATGTGTATCGACCTTAGCAGCCCGATACGTCGTCTTCAAAACTCCGGGTGGCCCGTGTATCCATCTTAGCAGCTCGATACAATGGTCCGATACGCGCACTCCGTCTTTCCTGCTGAGCCGTATCGAACTTGGTAGGTCGACACCAAGGTCGATACATTTCTAAAATTTGTCTGCTCCATGTTTGGCCCCCTTCTTTTCTTCCTCCTTGTCACCCAACTCTTCAAAGAGGTTCTCCAAGCCTCCATAGTACCTAATTAAGACTCAATATGCACAATATGTAATAACCTAAGCTAAACCTTGCTAAACTCTAATATGGATGCAATTTATACTAAAAATATCTAAATGAATGCATAAATGAATGCAAAGCTATCTAAAATGGATGCTAAAACATGCTAATTTATGAGTATATCACTCAGCAGCTTCTCCCATGTTTCCCTGTATTCACACAAAAACAACAAATAGATCAAGTGTAATAGTGTGGTATAAAGAGATTTTAATCAACAAAACCAGACTAGAAGCAATGAATGGTGAAACAAGTAATTTTTTTTTTGACTTTTTCGGTTTTTGAGTGAATGCAATGCTCAAATAAAAATTCAAATGAATGCAAATGATGCAAGGAGATCGTGAAAGTGCAACAAATGTTTAGCAAAACAAATGCAAATGATTTCTTTTCGTTTTTTTTTTGTTTTAAGTGAATGCAGAGATATGACAAGAACAAATCGCAGAACAAGAACACAATGAACAGAAACAAACGGTTCCTTCTTTTTTATGATCCTAAACAACTTAAACAGAAACTAGATGATATGAAGAATGATAAGAAAAAACACGGAATGCAACATGAACTAGATCTATATTTTTTGTTTTGAGTTTTTTCTGGAAATAAGAACGCAAAGCAAGTGCAGAAACAAGATCTAATCAAACGCAAGGCAATAACAGAAGCAAACAATTTTTTTTTTTGATTTTCTGAAAACAATGAAGAACATAAAACGAAATACACAAGTAATGGAGATAGATTCACCTGATTTGGAGCCTAAGCTCTGATACCAGATGATATAAGATCAAGGGGGTATGATCTTAACAGGATGGTGAATCAATGGAATCAGACAGTTGGCTGTGCAACTCTCTCTGTTTGATCAATGAATGGATCGATGTGAATAGAGAATGGAATCCGATCTGCTGGCTGTGTAACTCTCTCAGATTGGGTCAAGTAATGAGATGGAATAGATGGGGAGAATGAAAGACGCCACAAAGCTTTATGGAATAAGCAATGATAAGTCTAGAACTCTTAGAGAAAGGCTTCTCACACAATCTCAAGAACTCGGCTGCTAGGGTTCTTATGAACAAAATTTTTTTGCTTTATTGATAGGTTAAAAATGATACAAGGCTTTGAGGGAACCTTATATATGGTTCAAACAGCTGTGTCCTTCTAGGGGTCTTGAAACAGATTACATTAAAATAAAACTATGCTAAGAATGAAATAAAAATGGCCAACATATGCCTTACTACTAAGAGAAATGTAAATAAAATTAAACCGAAATAAACCAAAGTTTTATTAGCCAATAATCATATGGAAATGAATATAAATGGACTTACCTTGATATTAGATGGTAGGCGTGTTTAGCATAATGCTAAATAAGGTAATCCCTTTCTGCTCTTGATGATAGGCCACTTCTTGATATAATCCATAATTTTCATGTCTGGACCATTCCCTTTGAGTTCCTCTTGGTTTTCCAGCATGTCTTGAGATGCACTCTTTGGAGAAATAGCAAGTCTGTTGAGCTGATCCGTGATGTCTTCATGCTCTCTTTGATTCATCAAGTTCTCTACAGCTTTGTTGAAGTGTTCACGCAATGCTTTGGTAGGTACCAGACCTTGTTCTTGGTGGCAATCTCATTGTTGGAATCTGGTCTAGTGGGTTGAGGTCCTTATCAAAAGCTTGTTTGATTCGATTGATAACATTGTTATTTTACCATTTTTAGCTATCATAAGTGAGCACTTTAATAAGTGTTTCACTCGGTTTTACATGCACTATTAGTTGTTTTCGAATATTTGTGGTTTCAAAACTCTTTTCAGGTTTACTTAGCAAAAAGGATGCCAAACGGAGCAAAACAGACGTTTTCGAAACATGTGCGAGATGATAGAAGTTCAACATCAAACGAAGGCGTTCTCATATCTTGATCAAGATGATTTTTGGACACAAGATAGGCTGAACAACTACCTTTCACGCTGAAATTGTTTGACGACGAGCAGATGGTTGGATATCAAGTTACATATAGTACAAGAAGCTCCGTTTGACCAGTAAGCCGGGAGTTCACCGACTGGCCAGAGGTCATCCCACCGATCCTCCAGCACTTAGCTGTTGGCGAAACACCCTTCCATCGGTAGCTAAGTACTCGGCTTGCTAGTGAGCCCTGAACATAAATTCTATGTGGTTCGACCCCTAAGTACTACAACGCATATTGTGCACTTATACGCATTTAGGGTTACAAATTTAAAATTCGAAACACAGCTCTAAACCCTATACATCATTGATCCATGAACCCGTAGAATTCAATAACTCCCAACGTCTTTAGTTCTTCAGTTCCTTACATCTTTCATTCGCTATTTACTTGTTTGCTTTGCATTCATTACTTTCATTCATAACTTCAAAATCATGACAACAAACCACCCTATTAATCGTTTAGGTTTAAAGAAAATATAATTTTTTAGAAATCTTGAATACGACAATATATATGGATTCAATCTCTTAATATACTACCGTGATTTTATGTACTTGCAGTTATTTCTTAGGGATAAACTTGAAGAACATTTACCACCATATCACTCTTCTTCCACATTGTCTCCTCCATTTCGACTGAATCGTCGCATCCTTCCTTAGGACCCGTCTTATACTTACGATGCCGGTCAGATCACACGTGTGTTCTACGGGTAGGTGTTCAGTTACGTGGCGTTCAGAGAATTGTTCTCGCAAAACCGGTTCCAACAATAATATTATTTTTAATATTGTCAACTTATATTTTTAATTTTAAAATAAAAGTTTATAAAAAAATATTTTTTGCCTAATATATAAAAAGAATATAAAATACAATATTTTCTATTTCATATTCATTAACTCTATAAAATAAAATAAAAATAAAAAAATCTATTTAGACTAAATGAAATCATACTACTATTTGCTTCTTCTTTTTTGCACATCATACTACTATTTGTTATTGTATAAAATTATTTGGTTTTGTTACGTTTGCGCAAAGTGCCAGACAAATACCTAGTACATTAACAAAATGACTAAAATTAAACTAGTTGCGTAATGTATTTCCCTAACAACTTATCAACGATTACTTGGTAAGCTTTTTCGGTTGGATGGTAACTGTCCCAAAAAATATAAGAAAATGAATTTTTGCATGTAAAAGGATTGAATTTGTTGCACAATAATACTACTTCAAGTAGTCCTATTCCGCAACATCCTTTGTTTGACACTTCAAAACCTGGAAAACAAAAATAATTTTAGATAGTAATTAGGACAAAATATTCTCTCTGGTACTATCGATGGCCAGAATAGTTGAGATCAAATCTTGTTTGGTTTAAGGATATCGGAAGTTTATATAAGTAGATCTAAAAGTAAATTCATATATCTGCAAAGCCAAATACATATAAAAATATATCTTAAATATTTCGGAGCAGTTAAACCTAAAAAACAATTTTTTTAAAGAGCACAAAATAAAATTTCTTAATCAAATTTAGTTTCATACGCTCATTTGTTCATAAATAGCCTTCATTAAAGGTAGGAAAGCCTTCCTAAATGTGAGCCTTCCTAAATGTGTTTAACGACTTTCTTACCGCTTTCTAAATTTTCATTAAAGAGAAAAATATTGATAAATATGTCTAACAACTTCCTAAGTTTCAGTTAGAAAAGTCTTCCTAAATTTGTCTAACGGCGTATAATAACTTTCTAATAATTCTAAAAATGATTAACAAAATTTTGGGGGCTATTATTTAACGGAAAACTTAAAATGGAGATGTTTGAGACAATTACTCAGCCTAAATTAGATTTTTAATATATTCATTAGGAGGTATTTATTATAAATTAGTTATGAAAATTGGTTTTTGAATTATCTAATTATTTATTATATAGATAATTCAAAAACCAATTTTCATAACTAATTTATAATAAATACCTCCTAATGAATATATTAAAAATATAATTTAGGTTGAGTAATTGTCTCAAACATCTCCATTTTAAGTTTTCAGTTAAATAATAGCCCCCAAAATTTTGTTAATCATTTTTAGAATTATTAGAAAGTTGTTATACGCCCCGAGATCGTCTCTGCCCGATCTAAATCTGTCGTCATCGCTTCATTGTTGGGATTGCACCAAGAGGACGAAGACATGGAGAGGAGTGCACCACCGTCGACCACCAGCAACCACCACCTCTCATATTCGTGAGTTGCACATCACCGGAGGAGGAGCTACTGCCCCACAGAGCCGAGATCCGCCGCTGCGAGTCCAAACCGTGAGGGCTAAGTGCGGCCTCTAGCCGTTACTTGCGCAACAAGTTAATCTGATCCAAGCCGAGTCTTCCCGTCGCGTCAAACAGTGGTTTCTGCCGTTTTGTTTCCACAGCAGTAGCAACGTCATCACGTCAGCGTCTATGTCACAGTAGCAAGCACCGTGCCACGTCATTGCATCCGTTACCACAACCAGTCGTCGTTAAAGCTAAGGTGAGGGTGGGATCCGTGGTTTCTTAGCACTTCTAGTTAATTAATATTCGTAAATGCTAGGCCTAAGAGATTGTCTGTTGATTGTGGTGATGTGAGAGATTGATGATAATCGCTTGTTATATATATTGGATTAATATATGTTAAGTTATTATAAATTGTTTGGTGAAAAGTATGTGATGTTTGGTGAAGTCGAACTGAGAACGAGGACATGACGATCCCGTTAAAGTTCGATGTTTCGGTACAGTCGGACTGAGTACGAGGACATGGCGATTGATAGTTAGCATATTTACACCATTTTAGCATTCATTTTAGATAGCATTTGCATTGTTTCATGCATATAACTTGTCTATATAGTCTAGTTTGCATCCATTTTAGAGTTAGTAGGATTTAGCCTAGGTCTTTGCATATTCGCTGCATTTGGAGTGTTTCTCAGGTGTTTTTGGAGCTAAAGAGACCATCTGAAGTTCTGCGGATGAGCCGGGATCGAAGAAGAGTCAAAACAAAGCTTGACAGAAGTTGTATGTCACCACCTCGGTTTGGCAAACCGAGGAGAAGCCACCAGAGTTTACCTCGGTTTGGCAAACAGAGGAGAAGCCACCAGAGTTTACCTCGGTTTGGTCATCTCAGACAGACAAACCGAGGTGAAGTCACCAGAGTTTACCTCGGTTTGCACCACCTCGGTTTGGCAAACCGAGGAGACCACTTGATCAAGTCAAAAACCGGGTCAAAACCCGGTTTGTTCCAGGTTGGCCCGGTCCGATCACTATTCACTATAAATACTATTTAGACCTAATTTGTATCTTAACTTTTATTCTCTTTGTTCTTAGCTTAAACTTTTAGCCACCTTGAGAAAAACCTTGTTTATGCTTGGATCTTTAAGTGTAATGCAATATATTTCTTAGATTTCTTGTTTTATCTTTCTCTAATCATGTTTAACCTTTCTCTAATCTTTGATTTGATGAGTTTAACTATGATTAGTGAGTAGTTCTTTAGGAACTTGGGGATGGGTTAAACTTAGGGATTTCTAATGGTTCAATCTTGCAATCTAGGATAGATTCTTTCATTTCTCTTTTTATTAAGTAGATCCTAATGCCAAATAGCTAATATTTGCTATTTTGGATCATAGACATTTCATACACCCACCAAGTGTTTGATGAAATGCTTGAACCAACTTAATAAGAGATTTACATTCCTAGCCTAAGACATTAGTTGCCTAGGGTGTTTATCATGCTATTTAGACTTGTAATTAATGCTTGCTAATCATTCTAATGCTAAAACATCATTAGTTCATTAGGGTGATTAGTTAAAGGATTAGTGCCACACATCATGGTTTAATCTTATTTAAGTGTTCTAGGCATAGAGTTGGCTTGTTTAGTTGCTTAAATGATTGCAAGGTTGTCCATTTAGTTTCCCAAATCAATGATTCCATCCCTAGGTTTCGTTTTAGTTAATTTGATAATCTTGCTTAGTAGTTAATCTCTTGTTTAGTGCTTCATTAGTAGTAATTAAGGTTTAGTTTGATATTATTGCTCTTGTAGTGTCTCTTTTAGTTTGTGCTTTGCTTTTAATTGTTTCTTGTCACTTGAATTGCCAATTTAGCTTAGCTTAAACCAAACTTTGTATTCTTATTGAATCATCTCCCAAAATGGATTGATATCTCAAGTATTGCAATGATATGAGCAATTGAGAAATTGCTTACAAGAGATAAAAAAAACTCTTGTATCAGCGATCCCGTCGAATCCCGTAAACCGGCTGACGAGCCAAAGGTGGCGTACGACCTTCCGAGGTGACGGCCAGCCTAAGTGTGTCAGGTGCCAGTGTCATTGTCATGTGATAAGTGTGTTGAGATGCAATATGTGTTATGATGTGATGTGATTAATATATTGTTGATATGTTGTGATTGGAAATACTTGTTGATTGCCGCTTGTTCTAGAGTTAGTATTTGCGTGTATTGTTGAATAGTGGTGTTGGGAATTATGTGGGCGGACATGACCTACCTCATTGAGTAATTCGTTGCTCACCCCCCTTTTTCCCTCTTTAGTGTATGCAGGTGTGTTGTTTGTGGTGCAAGTTAGGACGCGAGACCTAGAGCACAAAACTGA
Source organism: Alliaria petiolata (assembly GCA_020283515.1). NCBI lineage: Eukaryota > Viridiplantae > Streptophyta > Magnoliopsida > Brassicales > Brassicaceae > Alliaria > Alliaria petiolata. The sequence goes on from JAHZTW010000001.1 coordinate 416,506,887, forward strand.
CGGGAACGGGTCCTCTCAATTTGGTATCAGAGCGTAATGTGCTACTCCGGTTCTGACCCGGAGAGCCGATTCTCGGGAGTTGGTCGGATTTAAAAAAAAAAAAGTTTTCAAAAATGTTTCCGGAAACGTTCAAAAGGATTTGGGATAATGTTTTAAGGGAAAACGATCTTTAGGTGTATATGGTCTCGCGCTAGAGTTGTATTGTTTGGTTGTATGTCTTTAGTTGATTGAGTTGGTAGGTTATAAGTGCTAAGTTGTTTTATTAAAAAAAAAGGGGGGAGTTGTGTAGTTGTCCGGTTAGAAGAGTGTAGCCCCACTCTTTGTTCAATATTGGATCCACACCTATTTTGTGAGTTTCGAATTGACAAGTGTTGAGCTTCCTGAGGCGTGTTGTTAAGAAGCCAAAGAAGAGTTGGAACCGCGCGACGAATAGTGGTGAAATCTTGGAGACTATGAAGACATTTGGTACAAGCTGAAAAAAATTGGTGGTGTACGAGGATCTTTTGGGAATGAAGTTGAAGCAAAATGAGGTGATCATAGAAAGAGAAGTGAGATGTTATGTCGAGATCAAAGAAAGTGTATAAGATCATGGAAACCGTGGGAAAGGTCGGTGAAACTTCGGTCAAAGCAGGACGCGTCGGATGAAGTTCGAGGTGAAAAGCATGCCAAGTGGGAAACGTAATGATAAAAGGGTAAAGTCGTTATTATGCGTATCAAGGATATGGAGTGAAGTTTGACTTGGAACGGTTACTAATAAGAGTTAGGGATGTGTGGTTATAGCCAAAGGAATCATGGATCAAGACATGTATAACAGCCTCATGGTGTATATTCAAGGTCATTTTCTACAATACATCGTAGCTATAGGCGAGGATGAGGAGAGTTATATTAAAATGACACAACACTGAAAGTTGTTTATGGTGGAGAAATAAACTTTGTGTTTGGAATGTTTGTCGGATATCCATATTGACTTCCGGAGGGTGCTTAAGATGGTTATCTTCAAGAACATGTTACGGAGGATTGAATCTAAAAAGAACGAGAAGCTATAGCATGAATATTAAAAGAAAGGGAGATAAGATATTGTGCAAGAGTACATCTGCTAGTTCTTGTCAATGTAATGCAATACATGAATATGTGGGCTAAAGAAAACCGTGAGAGTTATGGGTATCACCTTTTGTGGACATTTTGGTGGGAAAATATGTTTGCATATGTAATAGTCGTAAAGAAAATACGACCCGGAAAAAAAAGGATTAGAGAGGTAGCGGTCTGAGAAAGAAGAGTCAATTCAAATTTTCTGAGAAGGAGAGTGGCGCAATGGAAGCGCGGTAGCGCAATGCTCAGTCTGGATGTCTCCACTACAATGATGGCTAAGCAAGGATCGCTTATTAATCATTGTTAGTGTTACCCAAATATTAAAAAGTAAGTTTTATGTTTAGATAAGTAAAAGAAAAGTAACGCTTAATGGTTTGGGGATATGAAAAATTCTTTAAACCATGAATACTAAGTCATAAGCATGAGTAAAAAGTTTTGCGAAAATAGACCTTGTGTGCAGTGGTTGTATTCTGATGGTAAGTTTTCAAGTAAAGAAACTTCGGAGAGAACGGTACAAAAAAAAAGTGGGATTGAAAAGTTAGCGGGCAATTGTAAAGTTCTTGGTGCATTTTCGAAGTAGGTAAGAGAGTTTTATTTAATCGGTAAAGGTGGGCGTGTTGTCGCATAATGGTAGTGGGAAGAAGAACTATTGCGTTTGGAGTTATCTAGTAGCAATTTAAACTTTGTGTGGTAAGTGGGGATGGAAACCTTTGAGATATGTTGGTAAAACGCTACGACATATCGACAAGGTAGAGAACCTAGCGTAGAAGTCAATTTTTTTTTTTTTTGCATCAGTGCGGACAGCGAAAATGTGATGGGTCGTCATTTGTAGGTTCTGAAAGGCATGAAAGGCATGACTACCATCCTTTTTCCAGAGTGGCCGCCATTGTTGAAAAAAAAAAACCGGTTAAGGTTAATCTATTGGGAAGTATATGATTTTAGTAATTTATGAACCATCCAAAGAAAGAGTGATGCGATTAAAGGTTCTTCAAAATAGCAGCTATGACATTGGTCGTTCCCTATGTTCATTTTATATAAGTGTCATCGTTGATCAATCTCACGCAGAGGGATAATATTTTGTTCGACTCAAGCTGAAATGGAACGTGGTGACAGACTTGTTCAGAGAATTGAATGCTGAAATTTTTTTAAACAACCCCATCAAAGTGTGTAACGGACCATAATGGATATGGGCGGTGACAAGTGATATTTGTGCTGTTTATTGGGAGTTGTTGGAGCTATGGTATTAAAGATAAAGACATTATGAGTTTTGGTTGAGAACTAAGTGGGGAGAAGCAGTCACATGGATTGTAGAGTGTAACGCCCCGACTGCCCCTACCGGCGAGTCACCCATCCCTCCGTCGGGCTCGTGGGCCCCGCCCCTGTCCGACGGTCGGTGTGTTATTTTTCTCGATAGCCCGACCGACTGATTTACTTGTCCCTCAATCACCACATGACCTTTTCCCGTGTTTTAGCCTCACTCACACGGTTCCGCAGAGGACTTCCCGGAAGGTCACCCATCCTAGCGCTACTTCAGCATAAGCACGCTTAACTCTAGAGTTCTCTTAGGGTAAGTGACCGGAAAAGGTAAGTGCACTTTGATGACATAGGTAGCCAAATCAATCCATTTAAACTTATTCAAATGGGTCGGGCCCGGGTCGATACATAGAGCGTAAATTATTTAAAGGAAACAAAAATGGCCTGAGTTCAGTTTTTCTCGCCAGGGAGTCTTGCTGTCGTTTAAAGGGCTGCAGTTGAGATTTTTCACCGCAGAATTCGGGACGAATTCCCGTTAAGTAGGGGAGAATTGTAACGACCGTGGTTTTTGTATTGTGGGCCAGATTTTTAATTTGGTTATTTAAGCCCACTAAGACCAATAACCCATCTCATTATCTCTTTGTCCTGAATCAACAATACACATAAGTGTATGCATCTTTTTCATCGTCGCCCTAGCCGCACGAGAAAAGAACCAGAGAGCATAGGAATAGAAAAAGAAAGAAACTTGGAGAAGAGAGAAGAGAAGAAGAAGGAGAGGGGGAGAGAAAAAGAGATCGTGAAAAGGAAAAAGAAAGAAAAGAGAGAGAGATGGGAGAGGAACGAATGGGGGAGAGAGAGGGACTGCCTCAATTCTGGTATACTCCATCTCGTCATCCCGTCTCTGCCCGATCTACATCTGTCGTCATCGCTTCATTGTTGGGGTTGCACCCGAGAGGAGGAAGACGTGGAGAGGAGTGCCCCACCGTCGACTACCAGCGACCACCACCTCTCATCTTCGTGAGCTGCACATCACCGGAGGAGGAGCTACTGCCCCACAGAGCCGATATCCGCCGCTGTGAGTCCAAACCGTGAGTGTTAAGTGCGACCTCTAGCCGTCACTTGCACAACATGTTAATCTGATCCAAGCCGAGTCTTCCCGTCACGTCAAACAGTGGTTTCTGCCATTTTATCTCCACAGCACTACCAACGTCATCACGTCAGCGTCTATGTCACAGTAGCAAGCACCGTGCCACATCATTGCATCCGTTACCACAACCAGTCGTCGTTAAAGCTAAGGTGAGGGTGGGATCCGTGGATTCTTAGCACTTCTAGTAAATGCTAGGCCTAGGAGATTGTCTGTTGATTGTGGTGATGTGAGAGATTGATGATAATCGCTTGTTATGTGTATTGGATGAATATATGTTAAGTTATTATAAATTGTTTGGTGAAAAGTATGTGATGTTGGGTGAAGTCGGACTGAGAACGAGGGTATGACGATCCCGTTAAAGTTTAATGTTTCGGTGCAGTCGGACTGAGGACGGGGACATGGCGATCTCATCGAAGCCCGTAAACCGGCTGATGAGCCAAAGGTGGCGTACGACCTTCCGAGGTGACGGCCAGCCTAAGTGTGTCAGGTGCCAGTGTCATTGTCATGTGATAAGTTTGTTGAGATGCAATATACACATATGATGTGATGTGATTAATATATTGTTGATGTGTTGTGATTGGAAATACTTGTTGATTGCCGCTTGTTCTAGAGTTAGTATTTGCGTGTATTGTTGAATAGTGGTGTTGGGAATTATGTGGACGGTTTTTCCTCTTTAGGTGGGGTTATTGGTTCTTATATTTTAATGGATTAGAAATCTTCTTTGGATTTAGAAAATACTCAAATCCAATCAAATAACAAGGTTAAATCTAGTATTTGGGTATTTGTATTTTAGTAATGAAAATACTTACAAATCCATTCAAATCCAAGAAAAAACTGAATCTTTATAATACTTGGATTTTAAAATCATATAACCAATAACACTGGATTTCAATATATTTTTTAAAATCATAGAACCAATAACACTGGATTTTAATATGGATTTTATAATCATAGAACCAATAACACTGGATTTGGTTTGGATTTCTAAATCCATTAAAATACAAGAACCAATAACACCCCCTTAGTGTGTGCAGGTGTGTTGTTTGTGGTGCAAGTTAGGACGCGAGACCTAGGGCACAAAACTGACGGGAACGGGTCCTCTCAATATACAGCAGAATCTGTAATATCCGTCTCTCTAACTTGACTTAGACGGCAAGTTACACATTAAATAGAGCATTTTCAACTTAACAATTCTTAAATAAATACTCTTATGAAATCCATCCGTTTATTACTTAAACCATCGTCATAAAATAATAACTTAACCAATTTAAATCATAAGAAAATATCAAAAAAATAACTTAGGAGCAAACCAGATCTTTGTCTTAAAACGAATAAAAACGATTAAAACCATAAATTAACCCTTTCCCGAAATCCGGCACCCGAACGATACTCGCCTCGAACTTTTACTCCGCCGGAGCAAACTCACCTGAAAGGGGGGAAAGAGGGGTGAGTAACAAAGTCACTCAGTGAGGAAAGTCATTTCCGTCCACACGATACTTAGCATTAATGATCATTGCATTAGCAATTACTAACTCTAGACAATCATTACAACAAGAATCACTTTTCAAATTCACATATATCAAAATAATAATCACATCACGACTTCATTCACATCACATATGACACTGACACCTGACACACTAGGCTGGTCGGGCACCTCGCAAGGTCTTCCACCACCTTTGGCTCGTCAGCCGGTTTACGGGCTTCGACGGGATCGCCATGTTCTCGTCCTCAGTCCGACTGCACACAATCATCACATATTATCCACCATATACCATCATCACAACAACTAACATTATCACTAACATTCATCATCAGACATTATCACATTTCACCAATCAACACCACCAAACAATTACCGAGACCTAGTAGTTACTAATACTAAATGATTAGTACTGATAAATATCCACGGATCCCGCCCTCACCTTAGCCTTGCCGAAATGGAACGGAAATAGAAACAGGCTTGAACGGAGACTTGCAATAATCAAACGGATCTGCAATAATTATGATGGCCAGAGGTAACTTAGAACGCAAGCAACAGAAGACAACCCATATATCATGTTACGTGAACATGAACTCTCGGGAAAACGTAACGGATGAGATGAAAGGGTACGGATCTGCTTACACGGAAAGATGACGACGTAGCAACAACAACGCAACACTAAGTGGAGAGGAGAAAGCTTGGGGCTTAAGCAACTGCAACAATGGGGTTTCACGCATGATCACTCTCGAAAAAAAAAACGTAACGGAAGAGATGATGAAGGGATCTCCGATCTCTTACCACAAAAACGATTCAAGAACGATGGAGACGACTCGGAGCAGATCGACGGTGGTGAGATGTGGCGGCGGAGTCAAGGACGCGACGTGTCGGGATGATCTCACGACCGCTTCTCCTCACGTCCACAAGTTCACGAGTGTCACGGCGAGCAGATGACAGTGCGGTTCGGTTAGAAACGGTGGCGGCGGTGCTCTCGGAATTCCGGCAGAGGTTCGACGTTAGCGATCGGTTTTGTGTCTCTTCGCCTCCCACACACAGCTTTTTAAACAAAGGGGAAGAAGAAGAAGACTTTAGGGTTTTGCTGTCTTGGGCTTGATTAGTTAGTTGGGCCTTTCCCAAATCTAGTGGGCCTGGGTCACGTCCGTTACAATTCTCCCCCGTTTTAGAAGAATTCGTCCCTAAATTCGATCCATTTCCCGTAAGACCGCTCTTGTCCTTAAGGAGCTCGGGGTAGTTAACAAGCATTTCTGATTCTGGCTCCCAAGTCTCCTCACGAATACCGTCTCTTTCCCAATAGACTTTTACTAACTTAACTTTCTTCCCTTGAACCTCGGTTTCTTGCCGATCTAAAATTTCTATCGGACGACTTAGTACTGACAAACTTCCCGTTAAATCTGCAGGCGGTTGCGAAAGAATTAACTCTGGCTCTCTGACAACTTTTCTCAGTACTGAAACATGAAACACGTTGTGAAAGTCTGACAGCTCCTGCGGTAACTCTAGCTTATAAGCCACTGCACCAATTCTTTC
>JAHZTW010000001.1:416514379-416524658 GCA_020283515.1 Alliaria petiolata
GTAACGAAGTCCATTGTTACCATGTCCCATTTCCATTCAGGTAGCGGCAAATTTTGTAACAATCCACTAGGAACTCTGTGTTCTGCTTTTACCATCTGACATGTCTGGCACTGTGATACCCAAGTAGCGACGTCTCGTTTCATTCCGCCCCAATGATAGTACTGTTTTAAATCACGATACATCTTGGTGTTTCCGGGATGGACAGAAAAAAGAGACTGATGCGCCTGGCGCAAGATTTGCATCCTTAGTTCCTCGTCCTCGGGAACGCATACTCGGTTCCAGTACAGGTAAGTTAAGTTGGCTACGGTGTGATATCCAATCACTTCCTTATTGATCAGTTTTCGTAAAGCAAAATCCTTTGTTTGCGCCTCTTTAATTCTCCATAATAAGTCTGCTTGGTTTACGGCTTCTAGCCCTGTAGTATTCTCCTCTACGGTCGTAGCGCATAAACTCAGGCTAGCCAAAGTCGCAACTAGCTCTTGTACGTCCTTAACATTTGAGGCATCACCTCTTCGTCTGCTCAATGCATCAGCCACCTGATTGGCTTTTCCTGGGTGGTAGGTGATCTCCAAGGTATAATCCGCCAATAACTCTACCCATCTGCGTTGTCTTAAATTCAGGTCGTCATGGGTAAAAATGTACTTCAAGCTCTTATGGTCTGTCATTATCTGAACATTTTCTCCGTACAAGTAGGCACGCCAAATCTTAAGAGCAAAAACAACTGTTGCAAGCTCCAAATCATGTGTCGGATAATTCGTCTCGTGTTTCCGTAGCTGTCAAGATGCGTATGCTATAACTCGGTCTTCTTGCATAAGTACACATCCTAGGCCTGATCCAGATGCATCCGTGTAAACCACATACGGTACTCCCATCCTGGGTAAAACTAAAATGGGTGTTTGCGTCAAATGCTCCTTTAACTTTTCAAAACTCTTTGAACAAGACTCCGACCACTCAAACTTTACGTCCTTGTCAGTCAGACGCGTCATCGGTTTGTCTACGCTGGCAAACCCTTTTACAAACTTTCGATAATAACCCGCCAACCCGAGAAAACTTTGGACCTCTGTGACACTCTTAGGCGTCGGCCAATCTGAGATCGAGGCGATCTTTCGGGATCTACAGCCACTCCGGCCTCTGAAACAACATGTCCTAGAAATCCAATTTTGCTTTGCCAGAAACTGCATTTGCTCAACTTTACATATAACTTCTGCTCCCTCAACTTATTCAGTATAACTCGTAGATGCCAATCATGCTCCTTCTTACATTTCGAGTAGATCAGAATGTCGTCGATGAAAACAATCACGCACTTATCTAAGTACTCTCTAAACACATTGTTCATCAACTTCATAAAAGCTGCCAGCGCATTAGTCAAACCAAACGGCATTACCACAAACTCGTAGTGTCCATACCGCGTTCGAAAAGCCATTTTTCGAACATCCTTCTCAGCTATTGAAATCTGATGGTACCCGGACGCTAAATCGATCTTCGAGAACCACGATTCTCCTTGCAACTGATCTAACAACTCATCAATTCGTGGGAGTGGGTACTTATTCTTAATGGTTACTTTTTTCAGACGGCGGTAGTCGATACAGAGTCGAAAACTCCCATCTTTCTTTTTCACAAACAGAACTGGTGCATCCCACGGTGAACTGCTTTTTCAACTCTGCCATTTCTGCGGGTGCCAGGCGATATGGCGCTCTAGACACAGGTGCTGTTCCGGGTTCTAATTCTACGGTGAATGCGTCCCCTCGTGATGGTGGCGGTCCTTTTAGTGGTTTAAATATGTTTGCGTATCCTGATACCACTGGTATAGAATCCAATTCTTTCTCCGCCTTTTCCCCTACCATGGAGATTGTAGCCAAATAAGCCTCATTTCCTTTACTAATCAACTCCTCTGCATGGATCATGGAGATAATGGGGACTCCGCTGTGAACTTTGATCCCTTGGTAAATTATCCTCCCTTCCGGTCTATCAAATGTAACTCGCGTTTTTGGGCAATCCAGCGATGCTTGATGTTGTGTTAGCCAATCCATTCCCAAGATCACGTCGTAACGCTTCAGTCTCATTTTCACAAGATTTTCATGTAGCTCTACTCCTTCTATAATTATTGGCACGTCCTTGAATGTTGTGGAAGACTTCACTGGCTCTACTCCCGCGGTCTCAACATTTAATGCCTTGTTGAGGACTTCTCCTTTAAAGTGCCAACACTTTGCCAATTCCGGGCTCACAAAACTATGTGTAGCTCCGGTATCGAACAGTGATGAGGACATCGGTCCTGACTTAACCAAAGCTGAGCATGTAGCTGCTGTACCGGTCATGAGACATGGACCACTGACTAGATCAGGAACTAGGAGCTTGAGGGAGGAATTCAACAAGTCCGTGGAGAGTTTAATCACTCTAATAGAGCATGAGGAACTCAAGGAGCAGCTGCTTTCAAATGAGATTACTCAAGAGACTCCAATCGGCCCACCAGGTGATTTAGAGCCTTTGAAGATTCAAGACATGAGGGATGATCACTACACTGATCAGACTAGGTCCCATACTACTCAAGAAGCCACGGTTTATACTAAATCCCCAGAATATACCTACTTGCGTATGAAGACCAAATCAAGCTTACTATTACCGATTTTACAAGGCATTGGAGACATGACCTTATTTTTCATAACTAAGGAGTTACAAGGAGGGCCAGAGATTCTAAACCCTTAGAAGTCTCTACAAGACCGGCGCTTAAGAGATTCCTATCTATCTCTTATTCAATTTCACATTCAAAACCAAACCAGAAGACTTTCCTTAAGAAGGTCCAACAGCTAGCTTTGTTTTTATGTTTTTTTATTTCCTTTGTTATTCGGCTTTCAAAGCCCCGCATCCAGTTTCCTTTCTTAGTCATTCTTATGATCGTTGTATCACGAGCTTATAAGCTCCTCTCTTCTTTTCATTTTAATCAGAACGTATTATTCAGTAAAAGCATAGCTCTCTTTCGCTTAGCAAAGAACCCCGATCCTCTTCTCACTTGTGTGCGAATCCCTGTGAACAAGAGTGTCTAGACTTATCTCGGATCATATCATAGACCGAGTGGCGTCTCTCAATCCACCAGTTTGTCTCATTCATCATTCATCTCAATCGGATCCTTGGAGAGAGTCGTGCGACCAACCATAGATTCACCATCTCAATCCATCCTTGTAAGAACATTCTCTTGTTCCTACATCATCTGGTATCAGCTTAGGCTCCCAAAATCAGGTGGATTTATCCTCTTTTATTTTTGCACTTTTTTTGTTTCATTGTTCTTCATATTTCGAGAAAATTAAAATCAAAAAAAAAAATTGTTTCATTTCTATTCTTGTTTGATCTATTCATTTCCATAAAAGAAAACCATAAAAAGTATTGTATTACTGCCGTTTGATTATCTAGCGTCTTTGCAAACTTCATTTCTGTTTTCATAAACCCGAAAATAAAAAAAAAAGGATTTAGTTTTGTGTTTCTGAGATCTTAGTTCATCATTTTTGTTTTGCATCCAATAAAAAAAAATAATCATAAGCAATCCGTTCCTTGTTACCTGAATCCATTGCTGCATTTTAATTCTGCAAATCATCTAGTTTTGCGTTTTGGTCAAGGATTTTTGAGAAGAAAACCCAAGAACAAGTAGTTTCCTTAAGTACTTATTCGGTTTCTTAAACTATTTTCCCTCATATTGCATTTCCATTTCCGACTTGAGACCATAAAAACTTTTTCAACGGATCTATTTGTTTGCTAAGAAAGCGTCTACATTCATTTCTGTCATTTAAAACTTTCCACCCGCACGTTTACACTTGATCTCTCCTTTGTTTCTGTCTTTACACAGGAATAAGCAATGGGAGACGCTGCCAACACCAACATTGCTCAGATCCTTGCTGCTATGCAAGCAACGCTCACTGACTTGGTGAGCACTCAGGCCACTCTAGGGGAGCGTATGAATCGCTTTGAGCAACCGCCAGCACCAGCACAAGTGCCTGCACGCAGAAACCCCACCAGAGGAGCAAATGCTCAAAGAAATAACCAAGAGGAGGAGGAAGATGATATGCCTGACCTTGAAGATGATCCCCGAGCTCATCAACGCCAGCCTATACCACCAGATCTTAATGGATATAACAATCCTAGGGGACAAAACCGAGCCAGAAGAGAAGAACAAGACAGGGATGGAGGCAAAGACATCAAGCTATCTGCCCCAACATTCTCTGTAAAGATAAATCCAGATGCATATAAGGATTGGGAGAGAAGGATGAAATAAATTTTTGAGTATTATCATTACTCAGAAGCAAGGAAGATCTCACTTGATGCTGCTCAACTTACCAAAAATGCTCTAGCATGGTGGGATCGAGATGTTTCAGATAGAAGGAGACATCGGCATGGGCAGATCACTACTTGGGAGGATATGATGTTCAGCTTGAGGAAAAGATATGTTCATGCTAACTACCACAGAGACTTGCAGAGGAGGTTCCGCAAGCTTACACAAGGGAGCAAATCTGTGGAAGAAGACTTTGAAGAGTTTGAAACTTTTAAGAACATATTGGAGGTTGAGGATACTCCAGAGACTTTGATGGCACAGTTCTTGGATGGATTGCAAGACAGAGTTGCTAGGAAGGTAGAACGCCAAGGCTACCATGATCTAGAGGAGCTTCTGCATCTTGCTATACAAGCTGAGCAACACATAAAGAGGAAAACTGCTGCTACAAACAGAAGCAAAACCCCCTGGAATCCACCACCACAGCGTAATCTAGACAAAGGGAAGGCTGTTGAAGTAGAATCAAGATTCAAGAAGGTCACGCCAGAGACTACTAAGTTCAACAAACCTGAGGCTAGTAAGTTTCCAGCACAGAGAGCAAGGGATATTACTTGTTTTAAGTGTCAAGGAAAAGGACACTATGCAAGGGAATGTCCAAACCAGAGGGTAATGATTCTTAAAGCAAACGGCGAGTATGAATCACAGGATGAGTTAGAAGAAGAAGCGGTTGAATATGAAGAAGATATCATAGACTATCCGGACAGAGGAGATCTTCTAGTGGTGAGGAGATCACTTAGTGTTCTCTTTGAGCCTGAAACCATTCAGAGAGAGAATATCTTCCATTCACGCTGCACCATCAATACTAAGGTATGTAGTCTGATCATAGATGGTGGTTCTTGTACTAATGTTGCTAGTACATATCTGGTTAATAAGCTAGGATTACAAAAGACTAAGCATCCAAGACCATACAAGCTCAAGTGGCTGAATGACGACACTGAGCTAAAGATTGCTGAGCAAGTGACGGTTCCATTCAGCATTGGGAAGTACTCAGATCAAGTTATATGTGATTTTGTGCCAATGCAAGCTGGCCATCTACTTCTAGGAAGGCCATGGCAGTTTGACAAAGAAACCTTGCACAATGGGAGGACCAACTTCTACACCTTTTCCCACAACAGCAAGAAGCATAACTTGGCGCCTCTCACTCCTCATGAAGTGAACGAGATGCACAAAGGAATGTCAAAAGGCTCAGAGGTAAGCAAAACTAACTTATATGTATCACCTATCTCGGTTTTAAAATCCCTTGATTTGCAAGAAAAGGTGCTACTGATGATCTTTAGAGAAAGTTTACTTTCTAGACAAGAGCAACAAGACATACCAGCTGCTGTTTTAGAGCTATTGGATCGGTTTACTGATGTTTTTCCAGAAGAAATTCCATCTGGATTACCTCCTATAAGAGTGATGCAATATTGGAGATCATCATACCAGCACTTAAACCAACCGAACCATATGAAAGTTTGCCAGAAATCAAAGAAGATTCTCTTATTCGGTTTGGTCAAAAACGTATTGATTACCAAAGCTTATTGTGTGCTGAAAATCTTTGACCTTCCATTTATTATAGAAGATTATAAATTTCTCAAGAGCAGCAAGGAATCAAGAAGTATCTCATGTTCGATCATATTCCACAAAAGAATCTTCTCATCATTTTATTTGGCTAATTTTCCTCATTTGTTTAAATAATTTCTTTTAATATAATTTATTGTAAAGATTTTTTGTAAGAGTTATAAAAGCTCATCTATTCTCATTTGTAAAGATATATAGAAATTTTTGGAAATTAAAAGAGATTTTTCTCTAAAGCTTTGGCTTTGTTTTGTTTATCTAAGTTAGATGGATTTCTACACTTAGTAAACGTTTGAATCTATGTCTCTTGTGTGCGATTCCTTGAGACTAGGTTTGTGAACTCATCACAAGAGCTTTCACACTCTTGAGTGGCGTTATTCGATCCACCACCTATTCATCATCATCTGATCAGCCTTCTCAAGGAGTGACTTTAGTNACAGGGAAGCATCTATTACTTGTTACTCATTCCGAAGAGGAAATCAAAATCTACTCAACAGTAAATCCAAATGGGGATTATAAGTTTAAAAGGGTCCTCTGAAGATCCGAAATTGTTGTTTATAGCCGAAAATGCTTTAAACGGACTTTTAATGTGTCAGAGAAACAAAATGGAGTAACTAGACTAGAAATAAAGATTTGGGGCTCTTAATAGTAGAACGAAAAGCATATATTACTTTATACTCATTCCGTTGAGGAAATCAAAACTCTACTCATCAGTAAGTTCAAAAGGGGAATATAAGTTTAAAAGGGTCCTATGAAGATCCGTAACTGCTGTTTATAGCCGAAAATTCTTAAAACAGACTTTTAATGAGTCATAGAAACAAAATGGAGTAACTAAACTAGAAATAGTCATTTGAGCTCTTAATAGTAGAACGAGAAGCATCTATTACTTGTTACTTAATCTGTTTAGGAAATCAAAACTCTATTCATCAGTAAGTCCAAATGTTGATTATAAGTTTAAAGGGTCCTATGAATATCCAAAACAGATGTTTATAGTCGAAAATGCTTAAAACAGACTTTTACTGAGTCATAGAAACAAAATGGAGTAACTAGACTAAAAATAGATATTTGTGGCTCTTAATAGTAGAACGTGAAGCATGTATTACTTGTTACTCATTCCGTTGAGGAAATCAAAATCTACTCAACAGTAAGTCCAAATGGAGATTATAAGTTTAAAAGGGTCTTATGAAGATCCGAAACTGATGTTTATAGCCGAAAATGCTTAAAACGGACTTTTACTGAATCATAGAAACAAATGGAGTAACTAGACTATAAATAGATATTTGGGGCTCTTAATAGTAGAACGAGAAGCATCTATTACTTGTTACTCAATCTGTTGAGGAAATCAAAACTCTACTCATCAGTAAGTCCAAATGTTGATTATAAATTTAAAAGGGTCCTATGAAGATCCGAAACAGATGTTTATAGCCGAAAATGCTTAAAACGGACTTTTAATGAGTCATAGAAACAAAATGGAGTAACTAGACTAGAAATAGTCATTTGGGGCTCTTAATAGTAGAACGAGAAGCATCTATTACTTGTTACTCATTCCGTTGAGGAAATCAAAACTCTACTCATCAGTAAGTCCAAATGGGGATTATAAGTTTAAAAGGGTCCTATGAAGATCCGAAACAGATGTTTATAGCCGAAAATGCTTAAAACGGACTTTTAATGAGTCATAGAAACAAAATGGAGTAACTAGACTAGAAATAGTCATTTGGGGCTCTTAATAGTAGAACGAGAAGCATCTATTACTTGTTACTCATTCCGTTGAGGAAATCAAAACTCTACTCATCAGTAAGTCCAAATGGGGATTATAAGTTTAAAAGGGTCCTATGAAGATCCGAAACAGATGTTTATAGCCGAAAATGCTTAAAACGGACTTTTAATGAGTCATAGAAACAAAATGGAGTAACTAGACTAGAAATAGTCATTTGGGGCTCTTAATAGTAGAACGAGAAGCATCTATTACTTGTTACTCATTCCGTTGAGGAAATCAAAACTCTACTCATCAGTAAGTCCAATTGGGGATTATAAGTTTAAAAGGGTCCTATGAAGATCCGAAACAGATGCTTATAGCCGAAAATGGTTAAAACTGACTTTTAATGAGTCATAGAAACAAAATGGAGTAACTAGACTAGAAATAGTCATTTGGGGCTCTTAATAGTAGAACGAGAAGCATCTATTACTTGTTACTCATTCCGTTGAGGAAATCAAAACTCTACTCATCAGTAAGTCCAATTGGGGATTATAAGTTTAAAAGGGTCCTATGAAGATCCAAAACAGATATTTATAGCCGAAAATGCTTAAAACGGAGTTTGAATGAGTCATAGAAACAAAATGGAGTAACTAAGCTAGAAATAGTCATTTGGGCTCTTAATAGTAGAACGAGAAGCATCTATTACTTGTTACTCATTCCGTTGAGGAAATCAAAACTCTACTCATCAGTAAGTCCAATTGGGGATTATAAGTTTAAAAGGGTCCTATGAAGATCCAAAACATATATTTATAGCCGAAAATGCTTAAAACGGACTTTTAATGAGTCATAGAAACAAAATGGAGTGACTAGACTAGAAATAGAGATTTGGGGCTCTTAATAGTAGAACGAAAAGCATCTATTACTTTTTACTCATTCCGTTGAGGAAATCAAAACTCTACTCATCAGTAAGTCCAAATGTTGATTATAAGTTAAAAAGGGTCTTATGAAGATCCGAAACAGATATTTATATGCGAAAATGCTTAAAACGGACTTTTAATGTGTCATAGAAACAAAATGTAGTAACTATACTAGAAACAGAGATTTGGGGCTCTTAATAGTAGAACGAAAAGCATCTATTACTTTATACTCATTCCGTTGAGGAAATCAAAACTCTACTCATCAGTAAGTTCAAAAGGGGATTATAAAATTAAAAGGGTCCTATGAAGATCCGTAACTGCTGTTTATAGCCGAAAATGCTTAAAACTGACTTTTAATGAGTCATAGAAACAAAATGGAGTAACTAAACTAGAAATAGTCATTTGGGCTTTTAATAGTAGAACGAGAAGCATCTATTACTTGTTACTCAATCTGTTGAGGAAATCAAAACTCTACTCATCAGTAAGTCCAAATGTTGATTATATATTTAAAAGGGTCCTATGAAGATCCAAAACAGATGTTTATAGCCGAAAATGCTTAAAACGGATTTTACTGAGTCATAGAAACAAATGGAGTAACTAGACTATAAATAGATATTTGGGGCTCTTAATAGTAGAACAGGAAGCATCTATTACTTGTTACTCATTCCGAAGGGGAAATCAAAATCTACTCAACAGTAAGTCCATAAATGGGATTATAAGTTTAAAAGGGTCCTATGAAGATCCGAAACTGATGTTTATAGCCGAAAATGCTTAAAATGGACTTTTAATGTGTCATAGAATCAAAATGGAGTAACTAGACTAGAAACAGAGATTTGGGGATCTTAATAGTAGAACGAAAAGCATCCATTACTTTATACTCATTCCGTTGAGGAAATCAAAACTCTACTCATCAGTAAGTCCAAATGTTGATTAGAAGTTTAAAAGGGTCCTATGAAGATCCGAAACAGATGTTTATAGCCGAAAATGCTTAAAACGGACTTTTAATGTGTCATAGAAACAAAATGGAGTAACTAGACTAGAAATAGAGATTTGGGGCTCTTAATAGTAGAACGAAAAGCATCTATTACTTTAGACTCATTCCGTTGAGGAAATTAAAACTCTACTCATCAGTAAGTTCAAAAGGGGATTATAAGTTTAAAAGGGTCCTATGAAGATCCGTAACTGCTGTTTATAGCCGAAAATGCTTAAAACGGACTTTTAATGAGTCATAGAAACAAAATGGAGTAACTAAACTAGAAATAGTCATTTGGGCTCTTAATAGTAAAACGAGAAGCATCTATTACTTGTTACTCAATCTGTTGAGGAAATTAAAACTCTACTCATCAGTAAGTCCAAATGTTCATTATAAGTTTAAAAGGGTCCTATGAAGATCCGAAACAGATGTTTATAGCCGAAAATGCTTAAAACGGACTTTTACTGAGTCATAGAAACAAAATGGAGTAACTAGACTAGAAATAGATATTTGGGGCTCTTAATAGTAGAACAGGAAGCATCTATTACTTGTTACTCATTCCGAAGAGGAAATCAAAATCTACTCAACAGTAAGTCCAAATGGGGATTTTAAGTTTAAAAGGGTCATATGAAGATCCGAAACTGATGTTTATAGCCCAAAATGCTTAAAACGGACTTTTAATGTGTCATAGAAACAAAATGGAGTAACTAGACTAGAAACAGAGATTTGAGGCTCTTAATAGTAGAACGAAAAGCATCTATTACTTTATACTCATTCTGTTGAGGAAATCAAAACTCTACTCATTAGTAAGTTCAAAAGGG
>JAHZTW010000001.1:416567848-416608136 GCA_020283515.1 Alliaria petiolata
TACAAAAAAACATACAAATACCTTCTCCGTCTCTTCTCCGTCCTTCTCTCCTTCCTTCTCTTCCCCTTCCTTCTCTTCTCCGTCTTTCTCTTCCCCGTCCTTGTCTTGTTGTTCCTCAGCCACCATGTCTACTTTCGTAGACGGAGAAGGTATTTGTATGTTCTCCGTCTGTTCTCCTTCCTTCTCATGATGTTCCTCACCCACCATGTCTACTTCCGTAGACACCATTGCTGCTACTTCAGGAGGAGTTGCCACAACTCCTTGATCATTCGGATCATACAAAACCAACTCAGTTATACTTAGTGTTTCCTAGTGTCACTTTTTTATTTTACCATACAAAAAAACATACAAATACCTTCTCTGTTTGTTCTCCTTCCTTCTCCTGATGTTCCTCACCCACCATGTCTACTTCCGTAGACACCATTGCTGCTACTTCATGAGGAGTTGCCACAACTCCTTGATCATTCGGATCCTGCAAAACCAACTCAGTTATACTTAGTGTTTCCTAGTGTCACTTTTTATTTTACTATACAAGAAAACATACAAAATACCTTATCCGTGAGTGTTGTTTGTTCTTCCGAAACATGATTATCATTAAAATGATAATCCATTCCGTCTTCAAACGCTCTCCTAGCATCTACTTGTTCTTTCACATACCCTTCCACTTCTAGAACTCTCTTGTCCAATCCATCAATCTTATCATTGATTTTTTTGAACCCTTTGTCCATGTTTTGCTCCAGCCTTACTACCATACTAATGGTAGCCGCATTCTCCCCACAACGACGGATGGCCGCATTCTCCACAGGGATGGCCTCGTTCTCTTCCTCCTCATGCTCCTCATCCTCCTCCTCCTCTTCTTCTTCTCGGGAACTCACGTCTTCGTTGTACATCTTCTCAAAACATATCGCCTTCCCTTGATCAATATGCTTCATCCAACCATCAACAATGACATCATCGACATCATCGTCTTCTCCATCTTCCATGACTCAATCTAAAAGACGTTCTTCATCAGCGGTTGGGACCAACACACTTTGAATTTCCTGTCCATTTAAACAACGATTAAACTTTCAAAAGAATCCAACCATAAATAATGAAAATGAAAAGGATTACTAGTTTAGATTTCTAACCTTAGTATTACCGAGTACTTCATAAATATCTGAAAGTGGAAATCCTTTCATTGCAGATGGCCTGAACTTACTCTTGCACATACGAGGGCAACTGCTCTTGGCGCCTACATGGTCCTCTCGGAATTTCTTATTCAACTTTGGAATTGCTTCAAATGCTAGCATCTACACATGACACATATAGTTAGCTAGTTAGGGAAAACATCAAATAAAATTAACTAAAAATACGCAAATAATCATGTTTACCTCCAAAGAAGTACAGAAACTTGGAAACTTGCATGTTTTTTCGATGACACCTTTATAATCATTCATTTCTTTCTGGATATCTCTCAAATTCTGATCAAACGCGTATCTCCTCCATGGAAATGTCTCACAGAGTTTAAGATCATCCACAGCACTTATAAAGAACTTATCAACAGATGGTGCTCCTGCTCCTGTCTTCTCCTTACCTACAATGATGCTAGATAGGAAGTACAAGACACACATCTTCAGCCTATCTGGACAAGATTTCTTCATTTTCAGGAGCTTCTCCTCCACTTTTGCATAGCTTATCGTCACTCCTTGGCCAAATTGCCTTTGCGCAAATTTCATACCCCCCATTTGCGTGAAGTTTTCTGGATAGCTATGACAATCTAGCCCAGAAATCAGAGTGTGTTCTCTGAGAGAGTATTTAATGGGGACTTCGTTGACCACGAACCAAGCTTCCCTTTTCTTCTCTATTTCAGCCGTTCTAAGCAGGAGCATCCACATGCCCATAACCTTGTGGTTTAGGTCAGCATGCATATGGAAGAAGTGCTTGAACTGCGGGTGCTCGTAAAACCATTTCTTCTCGGACGCTTGGAGGTTTAGTGAATTTAAAGTTTCAACTGCCTTGTGGATGTAACATCGGGTTGATATCTTCACCTGTTTGTTGTACTCACTCGGTCTAAAGTACATCCGCATAGGTTGCATCAACTCTGTATCCTCTTTGAAATGCTGCAATCAATTCAAGTTGTATCAAGTGTTACCAAGTTTTACTTTTTTTTTTTAGAATACTAGGACATCAACAATCATTTAGTTTGACCAAGTACTACTACTTGTTCTACATATAATCGAACTACATACCTGTTCGAGTGGAGAATTGGTCAGGGTTTTGCTGCTGTCGCTCTTGTCGCCGCTCTCTTCTTGTGCTCGAGTCGGATCCTCTTCTCGGCCAACAAACTTATCTCCTATATATGAGGCGTTCTTTGTACGGGCCCTTCTTGTTTTATTTCGATCCAATTTCATTCCTGCATAACTCGACACAAGTTTTTGATAAGAAATCGGGTCTACACTAAATCAACTCTATTTCTACTTTAAAACGAAAACCCGATCACAATATGCATATCCACTATGTTTAAAATTGAAATTGAAACCCGATCACAATAACATTATGAACGAGTTCGACCAACTTTGTAATAGAAACTAACGGAATCGACGACATATTAGTGGAGGGATTCGGGCAAATAAACGAGGAATAAACCTACCTTCTACGGGAGAATCTCCGGGACTCATCGAGATATTAGCGAAATTGGTAACGGTTTTTCAATCTTCAAGTCCGATAGTGTTTCTTAGTTCTTCTGTAACCGTTCGATAGCGAGGGAGAAGAATGAAGATCGATTTTAAACTTATCGCACAAATGGTGTGTTTGATTTTTTCTGGGTCGCGTCGTATCGCGTAGAGAGAAATATCGGGTTAGGTTTATGGGGATGGATTGAATATCCGGGTTGCCCGATGGATTGAATCCGTTTTGATTGGATAACCGACCCATATGATTGGTTGGATCTGTAATTGTTGCAAAGTTAGAAGGATAAGATAGTAAACAACCTTCTTTCCGAATTAANTGAGAACTATGGAATGTACTTCACATTTTTCACCAGAACATTACCACCATATGAAGTCTTTACCCGTATAGTGATTATACCTTCACAGCTGACACAACCTCATTTGCCATCCTTACTAACCTTGTAGAACATTTCTTTAGATCAATGAACCAATCCTTCCTTGGAGTCATGTGAAATATGCATCCAGTATCTACAATCCAGATTTCATTAAAATCACAACTTTCTGCAACATTTGCCTCATATACCACCAATGATTCAATGTATTCAATTTCAGCAACTGCAGATGACTCTCCCTTTTCATGATTCATGTCTCTCCCACCTTGAGATGTCTTCTTAGGATAATTTATTTTGTAGTGTCCCTCTTCTCCACATATCCAGCAGGCAGGCGTAGCTCCTTTTCCCTTTGACTTAAAGGCAGCCTTGCCTTTCTACTTATTCTGAGATGAGTCCTTTGTTGATGTTTTTCCATTTCTAGAGTTGTTTGAAGTGTCACAGTCAGCTTAGCATATCTCTAAGAGTCCTTCAGATATTCAAATTGTTTTGGCAATGATATCAGAAGAAGAATCGCTTGATCCTCATCAGAGATTTCAACCATAACATTTCTCAAATAAGTTATAATCCTCAAGAACTCATCTATGTTGTTCTCTATCGTCAACGACTCATCATCCTATAACCATAGACACGCTGCTTCAAGTACATCCTATTCGGCAGACACTTAGACATATATTGAGCATCCAAGATCTTAAGCATTCCTACAGCCTTTTTCTCCTTAATGACCTATCTCAATATCTTTTCTGTCACACTCGTTGTTATCGTACTGCGAACCTTTCTCTGTTTCTCAGCAAGTGACGGATCTGCTCCTTTTGCTTGTAGAACCTCTGAAATACCAGCAATCGCTTCACCTTTGACTTTTATATCGATGCGATCTGATTACCGCTGAGCTCCTTCTCTTGGACATAGTACGCTTCGAGCAACCCTATGAGATCCATATTAGCGAATAACATTTTCTTCCACATGTTGGAATCGATCACACCGTTGAACTTTTCTACTTCGATATTTGCGGAAGTCATCGTGTAGGACCTTCTTCGAAATCGAGCGTAGAAACTGAAGAGCACATATAACCTGGCTCTGATACCACTTCTTGTAAGACCTGTTACTGTAAACACCCCCAAGGTCGAAGAAACAACAATGGTGGAATCTGATCGAAATCAGAAATTGCAGAAAAGTAAATGCGAGAGACAATTTGTTATCCAGTTCAGGTGCAAAATCACAACTCTACGTCTGGTCGAGGTTTCCTCAGAATTCACTAAGATCAGAGTACAAAGAATACGGCGCCGTCTCCCTCGCCATAAAACTAGAGAACACTCACTTTCCCTCATCGGAAATCTCTTGTGTTTCTCTCACCAATTCAGTATGATCTCTCACCCGAAATACAATTGAATCTCACACCCAAGAAGAAAGAATCAGCTCCCATTTTATATCACTCCCGACTGTAAAAAAACCGTAACAAACTTGGAGCATGATATACACCTCCTTAAGGACAACAAGCTTCTTCTTCAGATTTTGACTTTGATTCTCATTTCACAGATCAAAAAACGACGAAATTGTACTCTTTTAATAACCAGCAATTTAACTTGAAGCCAAACCAGACTTCAATTACTTGGTTCAATTCAAACGCCCTAAATCGGGACCTTATCTTTGAATCCAATGGTGAAGATGAACCAATCTTCTTCAACACAAACATAATTTATGTTTTGATGGAAAAAAGAAGAAGATAGAAGAAGACGAGGGTTTGTTTATTTGGTTTTAATTTAAACGATGTTGTTTTGATAAGTTTCTATGGAGAAAATAAAATAAAAATAAAAACAACAACGTTTTAACTCAACCAGTGACTCACAGTCTGTCACACCATCCAAATCAGCAGTGTTCACGGTCTGTTTAACTCTGTCTAGGTTAATGTAGGATCAACGACTTTATGATTTGGGTATGAAATTTTGAACTTTTATGAGTTGAAGCACAATGTTAAGATCTGGTATTGATCGTCACAATTTGTCGTAGTTGGGGCACAAATTAGTTTTTCTCTCCCTAATTAAGAGAAATACAAGTGGATATAATTTAGGGAAAGTTATTCATATATCATACAAAATAGGTGATATTACTAGTTACATACAAAACTTTTTTTTATTACTATCATATTTCGCGTATATTTTGCATACCCAGCATGCGCTTGTTACATGTTATAGGAAAAACGTAATTACAAGAAATATCATTACATTTTAATTTCACATCAGAAAAACGTGCCGCCACGTCAGAAATCGCTGACGTGTATTAATGAACTCAGCCGTTAGGCGCTACAGCGGCAATGACGGCTGAGTTACGGTATGTTGCGACTGATTTAAGGAAACTGGCTGAGTTATGAGCTAACGGCTGACTTACGTGTATAATCCAGCATGGTGTTTCAGCTGACTTAATGAGATATGTCTGAGGTATGAGAAAACGGCTGACTTACGAGCATAACTCAGCCATAACTTACAGCTGAGTTATAGTTCGATGGTTGATTTGTCAAAATTTGGCTGAGTTATTGTTTCGACACGACTGAATTAACTTTCTCCGGCTGGCTGAGTTATTTCTTCGTTACGGCTGATTTTCGTGTAAGGGTCATAAATCAGTCGGAATGAGCTGGGTTAACGAAAAACTCGTCCTAATTACGACTGATTTAGTAGCGAAAGATTAATTACCACAATAGCATTCTTTGACGGCTGACTTATTAAACGATACGACTGAGCTAAAGATTTTTAGTTGAGTTACGACATTAAACGGCTGAATTTGGCAGCCGTTTTTCATTTTTTAATTACTGTAATAGTATTCATGTTACGACTGAAGTTTTGTTTGATGGCTCGTTTAAGACAGTTGATTTACGTGTTCGTTTGGTGGCTTACTTACCACTTCATCAATTAAAAAATGACGTTGTAACATGAATACTATTACAGTAATTAAAAAACAAAAAACGGCTGACTTATTAAACGATACGACTGAGCTAAAGATTTTCAGTTGAGTTACGACATTAAACGGCTGAATTTGGCAGCCGTTTTTCTTTTTTTTTAATTATTGTATAGTATTCATGTTACGACTGAGGTTTTGTTTGATGGCTCGTTTAAGACAGTTGATTTACGTGTTCGTTTGGTGGCTTACTTGCCACTTCATCAATTAAAAAATGAAGTTGGATGCATATTTCCATGTCATCATCAACAGAGAAAAACGAAACATCGTCTTCCTCTTCCTCGTCGTCATCGTATTTCTTGCCGTCCTTGTTCTTCATTTCTTGCCGTCATCGTCTTCCTCGTTCTTCTTCATTTTCGTTCATCCTTCTACGATATATGATGGATCCGGTTTCGGTAATTGTAGTTTCTAGTAATTGGGTAAAGAAACACAAATATGTATTAACACCTACGATAGAGGGTGTAGAGTTGTGCAGATATATGCGAAAACAACGCACGACAAGCTATGTGTAGCATTATAACTCAGCCGCGAAACCCTAATTTGTTAATATACGCAACCTTTCGTCTTCCGTGAAGTAGTATAACTCAGCCGTGAAATGTAAATTTGTCGCGAAACCATAAGTTAACCTACGTAACCTTTCATCTTCCATGAAGTATTATAACTCAGCCGTGAAGTATAATAACTCAGTCGTGAAGTATAATAACTCAGCCGTGAAGTATAATAACTCAGCCGTGAAGTATTATAACTCAGCTGTGAAATGTAATTTTGCCGTGAAACCATTATTCGTGAAAAAGAGAGATTTTTAGCAATGGAAACGAAGAGTCCACTCGAGAAAATGAAGAGTCCCCACTCGAGTTCGTGAAAAGTGAGACGAAATGCGACGGAGAGGTTTCGCCGAGAGAGAAATGTTTTTTTCGTAACTGTTGTTAATGACGTGAATTTAATTTTTTTTATCTTAATGAGGTGGATTAAACTAATTTTTGGTTAATCATTTTTTAATTAAGAAAATCTCAAATTCATCAAGGGTGTTAATTGTAGGGCACAAAATATATGAGTAAGTTTTAGAAAATATATAATATGCTAGTAATATTCCAACCTTTTTGTAATATTTGAGTAATTATTTCTATAATTTATAACTAATATGATTAATTTGTAGAAACGATGTTTTGAGATTTTATGTCTACCAAATTTGTGGATTTTTTTTAAACCTTAAATTTGTGGTTATTTATGTGTTTTCTTATGAACTAAGTTTTTCTTTTATCTTTGGTAAACCACAAATGATAATCATAGCGCTATGTTACTTGTTGTTCGGGAAAATTGGAATAAAATGACATTTTTAGTATAGGTTTGTGAAACTATACCTTTTGTGAACAAGTTGTCTTCATTCTGTATGGGCTTGAGGCCCAATCGCTTTGATCTGCAAGATCAATTGGGCCAGTGTCGTCAGGCCCATATCCGAGAGCTGGCGTCGTCATCTACAAAACAGAAGATGACAAATTCTGTTAAGGGTGTGAAAAACACAAGAGAGAGAATCAAGCAGAGAGAAGTTGAGAGAAAAAGAGGAAAGAAGAGAGAAGACTCACATTGTTCGTCTTCTTCTTCAGGAACTGGTTTTTTCTTGTTTATCTCCTTCTAGCTTTGTTCTTGTACTGATAGATTCGATCGGTGTATCGAATAGTTGTCCGCCATTGTTGGAACTTGTTAACGCTCCAGAGATAGTGAAATTGAGAGATCGATATCTCTCCCCAGAGACGTAGCCGAAGAGGTGAACTCTGGGTGACCAAAATCTCTTGTGTCTTGCTTTTACATTTCTTTAGTTCTGCGAATAGATCAAACGTTCAAATCAAATCTCAAATCGATTAAAAAACACCTTTGACTTTAAACATTGAAGAACTATACTTAAGATTAATGGTAATCCTAATTTATCCCTAATAATTAAAAACAGAAAATTCAATTAAAATATATATAATAATAATTATTTGATTTTGTGTTAAATTTAAACTTTTCTTTCATATAGAGACTTCGAAATAAAGATTTTATACTTCTTCTTATTCTTCTTTTTCTCCTTTGCCGATTGTCAATGATATCCTATTATTATATTGCTATCAATCGAAAAGGAGAATAGTAAAGGGTTCCGTGTTCAAAGAAACGACATAAAATTTATGATCTTGGTAGGATCATTTATAAGCCAAATTATTAATATATAACCATGGTCACATTTCACATATGCAACTTTTTTTGTTTGAGTAATGACATGTAACATTCAATTTACTTCATATCATGATATGTTTATAGGAAAGTAAATGTTCAAAAAAAAAAATGATATGTTTATAGGATGATCGTCAACAACTTCAACTCTAATAGAATGGAAAATGACGGAACTGATTAGACATCCCGAATGTATGAAAAAACTCCAAGACGAGATTCGGTCAAATACTATACCGCATAATTTATACATAAAAGAAGAAGAAATTGAGAAGATGAAATACTTAAAAATCGTGATTAAAAGAGGTGCTCAGGATGCATCCTTCTCTTCCAATTATACTTCCCAGACTATTGAGTAAAGATTCCAAGTTAATGGGTTATAACATAGCGTAGGGACTGAGCTAAATTATCTTATGCAAATCAAATTCTTATATGCATACATTGAAATGAAAAAACAAAAAAAGAGATTGATATGAGAAAGAAAAGCCAAACAAAAAAGAAAATAAAGAAAGGAAAAAGATGAAAAAGAACAAATTATTTGCATAGATAATTTACAATTTTTTATTATTAGAATGTTTGTTATAAGATCAAACTTAAGACTCAATATTTTTTTCGAAAAACTTAAGATCAAACTTTATCTAGAAAGTTTAATAATATGTATTCTACATTTTGCACATGTTATATTAAGTTTAGAATACATATTCTTCATTTTCTACTTGTTCTACGAACTTCATATATGTTCTACGAAGTTTATAATATGTATTCTGCACTTTTTATATGTTTTACAAAGTTTAGAATACATAATGTACAAAATTTAGAATTTTTTTTATGTATCATAAGGAAATAAAAATTCCATAAAATATATTTAGAATATTTTTTGTCCATTTTTCATCTTTGTTTGGCTTTTCTTTTTCATCTCATTCTACTTTTCATCTCAATTTGTGCTAAATTCAATCATCCATACAATGTGTTTTACCTCAAATAAGTGTATTAGATTGAATTGGTAGATATTGAGTTCATCGATTTAGTAGAATTTTCAATTCTAATAGCCTAAACATGTGCAACACGAATCATGTAAAACTAGCAAATGAAAAAGAAAAAGAAGAAGAAAAATAAAACGTGAAGAAGAAGAGAAGAAGGAGAAAAAAACATGTAAGCTGACTTGAAAGAACTTGGGAAAATTAGAAATAAAGCATGTTTTTGTACTTTTTTATTCATCTACACCTTTATTTTTTAATATCAAATTGTGCCTAAACTACCCCAAATTATATATTTTTATATTTAATTACTTTTAAAAATTTGTTTTAACGTAAAAAAAACATTTATTTATGGAAACAAAAAATATCTATTATTCCAAAAAACGTAACAAACAATATTTACAAAATCTTTTTTGATATGTTCTGTAAAATTTAGATGATTTCTTTTGCGGATTCTCTATGATATGTAAATTTTAGAACATGCCTTCTGCTGTTTCTATATGTTCTGTAATTCCGTAGAATACACATTCTGCATAATGTATGTGTTCTGCGAAGTTTAGTACATGTCTTCTGCGTTTTCTATATGTTTTGCGATTATGTAGAATATATATCCTTCATAATGTACGTGTTCGACGAATTTTAGAACATATTTTCTGCGAAGTTTAGAACATGTCTTCTGCGGGATTTGGAATTAGGAACATGATTTTCTTCATCATTTTCATACTGTCTTTATAATTATACTCTCTATTTATGATTCTTTCAGATTTCTGCAAAAATCGATGGTGTAAACCAAAAAGTATTAGATAGATTTCACATCAATCTGGTGATTTATTGAATTTGTTGTTTGCTTTACAACAAATTGATCTGTGCAAATTCTATTTGGGAGATTTTATCAAAACTTTTTTGTTTATCATAGATAAATATGTTGGAAATTTATGTGATGTGCTTGTATGAAGATTATTTGGCAACAACGAGTGAATAATTATAGTTCATCAAGAAAAACATGATAGATTACTTATTTTGGAATTGACTACTACTCTCAGCAAAAAATAAAAAGCATTGATTTTAGACTTTTTTGGGTGAAATGATGTGTTATAATTTTTTAGTAATTATATTAAAAATAAAATTAGTAATTTAGAGGGTGTAATCGGATTTAGATTAATATAAGGTATAGAGGCACGAAAGTTAGTTAAAAAGTGTACATAGACAAGAGGATAGAAAAAACATCTTTTATTTCTAATTTTTACAAAGAATTTTGGAATAGAGAGAACAAAAGTAAACTTTTATTTGAAAGTCTCTATATGAAATACAAGTTTGTTAATTAACACAAACCCAAATTTTTATTATTATATATTTTTAATTGAATTTTCTATTTTAAATTAGTAGAGGTAAATTAGGATTAACATTAATCAAATGTATAGTTCCTCAAAAAATTAGAGCCAAAGGTATAGTTCCACAATAAAAAGTTTCTTTTTTATTTTTATTTTTTGCCCTCTTCAATAATGAAAAACCTACTAAAAACAACATGAAAGGAGAAAAAAAAAACTCATTTCTAAAAATGAGAAGGGCCTAAATGATTCGATTCTTTTGTTGTCCTCAATTGGCAAAAACGAACTTTTTTTTAACTAAATATTTCAAATGTGTTTGTTGCAAACGACTTTTGCCCCTAGCAGAGTTCAAACGCGCACACACACACACCAAAAAAAAAAAAAAGAAACTAAATTTTTCAGTTAAAAGGATGAAAAAAAAAAAGAGGCCCAGATTTGCAACATTCCAGAAGCTTGATTCGGGCGATGAAGACGAGAATTTCGGTGAGCCCAGATAGAGTAGACGACACATAGCGAGGCGATTCTCCTTCGATTTGGAGGCATTAGAGAAGCAAAGAGTCATTCGCAGGAGTAAAATTTCCAAATCAAGCGAACAGTAAATGGTTTCTAGTCTCCGGGGGATTCGATTGAGCACGAAAAGCCATCCATGCTTGGGGAAATTTTTGTCCAGATTGTATCAATTCGTCAGGATGGAGATGCGATTGGAGAAGGACCTGAGTCTCCGATCTAGCTCTGCAGCAAACATGTTTACGGTAATGCGTTCATCTATTCTATGCTACTGCTATATTTCACTTTTTCTGTTTGGTTTGTTTGCCTTTATGCATTTGTTGCCTGTTTTTGTTTATGCCATTTTTGTGTGGATTTTTTCATTGTAAAGCTCTCAGAGCCGCCGGAGATAACGCCGCCGTTCATTCACAAATGCAAGACCATTTCTCAGGTCAAGCTCATTCACGGGAAGCTACTCTCCTTGGGAATCCTTACATTGAATCTCACTTCCCACCTCATCTCCCTCTGTTGCACATCTGCTGCCGTATCTCTCCTACGACGCTGGTGTCTACCACTGGAATTCTCTCATTCGCGACAATGGTGAACGTTTCTCTTTGTTCAGCCTTACGCATTTTCTTTCATGGACGCCGGACAATTACACATTCCCCTTCGTCTTCAAGGCATGCGGCGAGATCTCCTCCACTTGTTGTGGAGCGTCTGCCCACGCGCTTTGTCGGGTTACCGGATTCATGTCCAATGTCTTTGTGAACGATGCACGAAAGGTGTTCGACGAAATGTCCGTCATTGGTGTTTGGGATGTCGTGTCGTGGAACTCTATAATAGAAAGTTACGCAAAGTTAGGGAAACCAAAGACGGCGCGTGAGATGTTTTGCCGGAGAGCTGATAATATATCATTCGGATTTTGATCTCTCTCTCTCTCTTTTTTTTATTATTTGTTTGTTGTTGTTTCTGAGTTTTTGATATCCCCCCTTTTTGTTGCTTCTAGGGTTCTTGTGATGTTCTAATGAATTCGGATTGTCAAGATTCAGCGGTGGTAAATCGAGTGCCTTTGGCTTTTGAAGTTCAAGTACCAAACGGTTAGCAATAGTAACTCGAGCTTTTTAATGCATTTTGCTTTTCATGATAGGAGCCAATGGGCAAAGAGGCGTAGGGATAGAGAGACTGATGCAGCAAAAAAGTCTGTCCTTTCTTGACTTATAGATTGGAGGCATTGATTCGAGGTATGTAGTTTACATACTTGAGACTTGAGACATATATAAACTAAACCAAACCCAACCGTAGTACTAGGGCCTTTTTCTTCTGTTGCATTTTTCTTCCCACAACTCCACGTGGGTTAAATTAACTAAACCAAACCCTACTCTACTCACTCGATCGTCTTCTCCACCTGAGTATTTTCTTTCAAGCATTTTTCCTCCCTTCTTTACTAAACCAAACCTACTCACTCGATCGTTGAATTACAAGAAGAAAAACTTTAGAAAACCGAAGCTTGAAGATGAAGGTGATGATCTCTGGCATTCACCTGCTTTTTCTCGTTATACCATTCTTCTGCTTTCCATATGGATACTCCAGGAGCACGTTATCCGCTTCGGATCAGCTCTCCCTCCAGAAAAACGAAACTCTAGTCTCACGTGGAAACGTTTTTGAGTTAGGGTTCTTCAACCTTGCCCCAAATGGCTCGCGCTGGTATCTGGGAATCTGGTATAAGAATATACCTGGAAGAACCTACGTGTGGGTTGGTAATAGAGAAAAGCCTCTCTACAACTCTAATGTAACCTTAGGAATCTCTGATTCTAAGCTTGTTATCCATGATCAGTCAAATAACCCTCCCATGTGGCCCTCGAAGACCAAAGAAAGATACGAAGTATCTTCTGTTCTAGAGGCAGAGCTCCTCGACAACGGAAACTTTGTCCTCTGGGATTCCAACAACTCAGATCTAAACCTCTACATTTGGGAAAGCTTTCAAGAACCCACGGACACGTTACTCCCGGAGATGCAACTCTCTTGGGATTCCCACAAGGTTCACATCAATAGACTGCTGAATTCCTGGAGAAGCCTGGATGATCCTGCGCCTGGAGACTACGTCTTGATATTTGACAGTCAAAACTTCCCTGTCCTTTCCACGTGGAAGAGCGAGGTGCCACTTTACAGTAGCGGACCGTGGAACGGCAAAAGGTTCATAGGAGCACCTGGGTTGTTTCAGTTAACATGGGGAGAAGGAAATATACCGTCGTTGTCAATCATACCCGAGAGCAATTCATACACTCGAGTGCAACTAGATGAGATTGGGTTGGTCAGACTCTACTCCTGGAATCAGAGGAGGAGAGAGTGGGACGAGACGTGGGTCTCAGTGCTTGATACATGCGATATGTTCGGACAATGTCGTCCGAATGCCTATTGTGCACATAACAGGCAGTCGATGTGTAACTGTATGAAAGGGTTTGAGTGGAGGGACAATAACTCGACACCAGAATGTGTGAGGAAAACTCCAATTAACTGTGGAGGAGGTGAGTTTCTGAAGCTCGGGAATATGAATATTCCCGAGCCTTCCACGGCCAGACTGTACCCAGCCATCACAGGGGTAGAAGATTGCCGTGAAATGTGCCTCAGGGATTGTACCTGCACAGCTTTTGCGATAAGTAACAGTCTGCAAAATGACCTCCCAAGCTGTATTACTTGGATCGGGAACCTCGTTGATATCAGTAGTTACTCTGACGAAGGTCAAGACCTTTACGTCAGATTGCGTGGTAGGTTCTTATATCATAATTAATTAACATTTTCATATAACATTTCAAACTTTAGACTTTATATAACTCATGTTCACTGTTTTCTTTTTGTCTTTTTCCAGGGAAGAAGAAAAAGAAAATAGGATTGATCATAGGGTTTTCTGTTGGCATCCCGGCCTTGGCTCTATTCTCTTTAGCTATCTTTTGCTGTTGGAAAAGGAAACAGAAGAGAGCGAGAGCGAGAGAGAGAGAGAGCGAGAGAGAGAGAGCGAGACCAATTGGTAAGTAAAGAACATCTTCGATTCTAGATGTTTGATTACGTGTTTTTTATTTTTTAACTGTTTCCTTCTTAAATTGCTGAAGAAATGACACCAATGGAAAGAGCTGTGCCTGGAGGAGATGCAGTAGAGGATCAACTAGTTGATCCCATGGATTTTGGGGCAATACTGAAAGCCACAGACAATTTCTCTCAAGAGATCGGAGAGGGTGGTTTTGGTACCGTTTATAAGGTGAAGAAAACAGAGAACTTTATTACCAAATCAATCTAAATAATCTGATTCTCATTAACTTGCAAATTGTTTGTTTATTATATACCAAACTGACAATGTAGATAATCTCTAGGCTGTCTTCTACTTGTCATTCTTGATGCCACTTGCTTTAAACAGACATAATAATCTTTGGAGTTGCCACACTTTGTCTCATCCTCTCTTCTCCTCCTGAGTTTTTTTTGTGTGTGTGTGTCTTTTCCTCTTTATACAAGACCACTTGAAAAGATTTGTCTATGTATATATATGCAAGCAGTTGAAACTTAAAAAAAAAAATCATTATTGATTTGACAGGGGCGGTTAGCGAGCGGGCAAGAAATCGCGGTCAAGAAACTTTCGGGGAGCTCGAAGCAAGGCACGGATGAGTTCTATACGNTTTTTTTTTTTTTTTGTCCCCTCCCTCCCTTTTACTTTTAGTATCAAGAATTTAACTGTAATCAAATGTTTTATTTGAACAGGCGTGGATCAAACACAGCCAAGGGAACTGGGAGGAGATAGTTGATGAAAAAATGATGCAAGAGCACTCTCACCAAATGCTTAGGTGTGTCGAGATAGCGCTTTTATGTGTTCAAGAGAATCAAAGAGAGACCGAAAATGACATTTGTAGTGGCGGCTCTCGAGGACGAGTCCATCGAAATCCATAAAGCTAAAAGACCTGGCTTTTTCATCGAGGACGATCGGAGTTCCATACCTTCTTCCTCGCATTACGGAGAATCTTCTTCTACCCCTACAACACATCGTCTCACTGACCCGATCACCCAAGTCCTCCACCACACTCTCTAGTTTATGGATTTCTACATTTTAAGTTTGTTTTTATTTTTTCATTTAATGTTACTTTTTTTTTGTTATTAACCTATTTTTGTAACGTCTATTGGTATGCTTAGTAGACTATCTTAAATTATTCAAGCTTGCTTTGCACGTGCGAAAATTGGACTTGCTAATTTACTACCGGCTATTTTTGGAAAACATCATAATATATTAATATATAGGACTTTAAAATCTCAAAATGAAGAACAAATCAAAATAGCATATTGGCCTAAAAGTATATGTTTATCTTGTTATTCGTTGTAAAGATTAATAAACAGACAACTGATTCCATTTTCCAGACAAGCCCGTGTTAAAAAAAAAAATGGGTTTGAAACACTTACCCGAAATTCATACTGTATATGCAAATGCAAACAAAAAGTAGACATGACACTATAAGAAAACAGACGGAAAGACCCCGTCAAAAATCCGATGGAAGAATCATCGGAATCCTGTCGTAAAAACACTTTATGGCGGATATTGTTTGTTGGATCTAGGTTATCAAGAAATGGAAATTCATCGGAAGTTTTTTACGGACATAAGCTCGTCGAAAATTTCTTACGGATTTTCGACAGCACCGTTGTTGAAAAATATCAATGAAATTACTATCAAAAAATTTTGACGGGTAAATTATTCCGACGGGTTTTCGACAGCAGCCCTTGTCGGAATAGCCATCGAAAATAATATGTTGGAATGCTATCGGAAATATTTTCTGACGAAATTTCGACGGCTATAATTTCCGTAAGGTGATAAAATATTTAATTAAAAAATAGTTAGTTTATAAAATAAAATAAAAAGTAATTAAAAATTTATGTATGCTAATTTTCGACAGGCTTTCAAAATTACAACAAGTACCGCAACAAATATACAACGACTATATTTAAAAGGCTACTATTTAACGGGTTTCCGACAAATGGCATATCTCGTTGGAAACCCATTAGAATTATATCATAAATTTTTGAGAGGCTTATATCCATCGAAAACTTCTGATGAAATTCCGGTAGGTTTTGTTGCCGTTTGAAATTCTGACGTAACTCCAACAAATATAAATCCATAAATTCATCTGAATTCTGTTGGGATCCTGTTAGAAATTTTTCGATGCTGTTTATCTATTGGAAAATCCGTCAGAATTCGGCGTGTTTTCTTGTAATATGAAAAAATCAATCCTACAAAAAACAAAAACAAGATGCTGCCACAAAGCAACCAATTTTAACATTGCAGAGTTTTGCATCTAGTAATGTGCTTATTGCAATTTGCTTATAGATCTCCTTTCCGATTATGATTTTATTATTTATCATAATTTAAAATTTTAAAAAATATTGATTTGGTGGATTGGAATGGATCATAACACTTCTAGAACATCTTATTTAATCTCATACTTAATTAGTTGATTATAATAATATTAAATAAACGTAGTATTTATGCTTTATGTAAAACAGCACTGTATTTTTTAGTATTATATATTGTCGCTTTTAAAATTAAAACATTATCAATAGTTGATTTCTAACTAAAGCCACACACACGCACAAAGTTCCGTCGAGTTAGGTTAGGTGTACTCTCCTTTTGAAGGGATACATCAAACAAATGTTTTCATCAACTATGCCTCTGGTCTACGGTATTGATTGATGTAACAAAATATAAAAAATATTCAAAAGTATCAAATACTTTCCGATTATAAAAACAAGTTTGAGGCATAATTGCATCAGTAACGCTACTTCTACATTCTCATCTATCTACATGATGATTGAATAATGTAATTGGAAACTGTTTTTGAAACCTTCTTTTTTTAACATAACAAAGAGGTTCTAGATCTAGGTTTATAATTTTTTTAACAATAACAAAAAGATAATTAGTCTTGGTGTTCAAACTCGGAAATTTTGTAGACTTTATTATTTAGATAGACAACTAATACGTACGATGATTTAAGAATGTGATAATGTAGTTCTAATTAGTAAAAAAAAAAAATTAGTTCAGTTAAAATTATTTTGGTTTTTGACTGTTTAGGATAAATATTGTGGCAAAACTGTTTAAGAAATTATTTTTAGAAAAAATCACTTCTTTCGAAACAAGAAGCAAATGGCAGAACAATAGTTATTAATCGGGTTAAACAATTTGAATAAAAAATATAGATGATTCTTTAACAAATTAAAAAAAATGAAAAGTTATAGATAAGCTATTTTATTTATTTGAAGTAGAATCAAACTTTAGAAATATAATGGTGCTCCGTGAAAAAAGTAAGAACTTATAGAGATAGTACTAACACTTAATTTTCTCAAACAATTTTTCAATTAGATTTATCTTAAAGGTAATTTACAAAAAAACAATCATTAGAGAACTTACAAATATCTTTCAAAAAAAAAAATCTCTCAATTTGATTTCATTTACAAAAAAAAAACCCTAAACCCTTTTAGCCTTTAAAAAACTCAACCTCTTAAATTCTGATTTTCTAAAGCAGCCATCAATCACTATTTATAACCATAGTTTTTTTTTCTCCAACTGGATAATATATGAGAAACCAAGTTTCGATTACAGGCCCAACAAAGGCTAACAAACCGCAGAAAAAAAAGTTAGACTAACTAACCTCCTGTTTACAAAAAAAAATCTGCAGCAGCAACATAAGACCGGAACTTCAAATTAGAAAGAAACAAAGGCATTAGCTTTCTCAGAATCAAAGATCAAACGAAGCCACCAAGGAGGACCAGTGTTAGAGATGGGATTCGTACCCTCTAAAAAGCCCGATGAAATTTGGGTCAGCCCAATTGAAACCCTACTGTTTCTAAAAAAAAAAAAAACTTTAGGTCGGCTACGGAAACAAAACAAATACACTCGTTTATCCAGAGAAAGCGCCAGGTCAGCCATCTCTCGAAAGTTAGAGTAAGCACACGGTCAGCTATCTATAAACAAGCGGGAAGATTCATGGTCGGCCACCTTTCGAGAACTCCAAACGTATTGTTTCTCAAGGGCCGACCTGAAGACATTTCTAGTTGGCCGACCTGAAGGCATTTATAGTCGGCCGACCTGAAGACATTTCTAGTTGGCCGACCTGAAGACATTTCTATTTGGCCGACCTGAAGGCATGGCACGATCTGTCAGAACCCGCACTCAATCAGCGCCATGCCGCACTCTGTTAGAACGCAGTCTCCACTCGGTCTACTGACACGACCTGGCGGTATCGCACGATCCGTCAGAGTCTCCACTCAGCATATTTAATAAATAAAGACTCATACCTTTAATGTGAGCCCTACGATCAAATGAATCGAGACCGTCCAATTATGGGATGTGTTCGGTATAAATAGAAGAGAGGCTCCAAACGGAAGAGGACAGTCTTTTTCTCTCTAGGACCTTTGTAACCGGCTTTTATTCCGACGACCGGAACTCTTAATAAACACAAAAGCTCCGGCTATTTTAAACTCGAAAGAATCTCTTGAACCAAACTCATTAACTCTAATCTTCTTTTAACAAGGCCGATTTGAGTTATTACATTTGGCGCCGTCTGTGGGGATTCAACGTTCAAGAGAATATTCGAGAAAATCAACATCGAAAATGGCAAGCATTTCCGCACAAGCCGACACAAGAGCTATCAACGCTGGCGAAATCCGATCTGAAAACTTAACAACAGATCGGCCCAAAGAAATCGTCAACTCTGATCGGCTACCTAGTTCAGAAGAAGCCGATCAACGTCGGGCTTTCGCCACGGTATGCACCGACACGACGCCAGAAACGCTGAGTCTACCAAGACCGCCCGCGTTGAGTATGGCCGACATAATGGAGAACCTCTCCACGCATATCCAGAAGGGGATTGACGAACGGCTCGACCTTCTCAGGACCGAGCAGACTGCATATCGCGATGACGTGGATCGTATCCTCAGGACACGTCTCCCTCCGAGCGCTGCCGGAGATAACGAGGAAACAACACCACCATGCAACATCAGAACCAATCGGCTCGTCAGCGACTTATTCGGAACAACGCCAACGACGGATCTACGTCGAGGACAGGATCGATCAAACGCTCGCTCGAGGGTCACCGACCACACAGCCACTCTTACGCCGTCCGAAGCTGAACTCATACACGAGCGGCTCGATAAAATGGACTGCAGAGTCCATAACACAGTCACCACGACCCCCGAGTTGGAAAAACTTCTTCGGCGAACCGACCAAACACCGTTTACGTCGGCCATAACAAATGCCCCCATAAAGGATTTTGGCAAGATCAAGTTGGCGACCAGTTACAATGGTAACACCGACCCGGAAAGACATTTGGCAGCATTTAAGGTCGCTAAGTGCAGAGCACGCATACCTGAGAACGAGCGGGACGCTTGCTTCTGTCAGTACTTCATCGAATCGCTATCCGGGAACGCCCTCACGTGGTTTTCACGGCTATCGCCGAACTCAATCGGTTCGTTCAAGGAGCTAAGAAAGAAATTTCTAACCCACTATTCGCTCTATATCGACACATCGACGTCAGAACTGGACTTATGGTCATGCGTTCAAGGGAATACAGAGTCACTTCGCAGCTATCTGGACCGGTTCAGAGCAATCATTTCGCGCTGTCGACTTCCCGATGAGATCACTCTCGGAATCTTGGTCAAGAATATGCGCGACGACCAAGTATTCTGCGATAAGCTGAAAACCGGGAAGGCCAAAACCCTCGAGGACGCGCTACACAAGTCCTCCGGATATATCAGAATCGAGGAAGACAAAGCGGCCAAAGCGAAACGACTGGCCGACGACAAGTCGACGCCGGATAAGAGGACACGACCCGCCGTCCAGGTCGGTAGTCAAGAGCCCCGTCAGCATCAAGACGGAAGTGACAGGAACAGACGAAGCATAAACGCTACATCTCGACCGCCAGATTGGAACAAGTATGATCGCAATAACTCTAAAGTCATGGACGATAAGGGAACATATTGCAAGTACCACATGTCTTCCAATCACAACACCGACGACTGCCGGATTTTCTACAGTCTCCTGAAGAAAAAGTGGGAAGATGGGGAAGTCAAACTTCCCGAACCACGGAACCACGATCGGCGCCCCAACAATGACTCGAGCAGACACGTTGGACATGACGACGTGAGGAACCGAGATGATGACAAAACGCCACCTCGCTCACCTACCTGATGTCGAATCAACATGATCAAGGGCGGACTCCTGTCTTGTTTAGACTCGATCAACTCAATCAAACGACATGAACGCAGGGCTGCGAACGTGCCTGCCGATGCACCCGCTCTCTTTATCGATAACACTCCCATCACATTCACCAAGCGGGATGCCCGTGGAATCGACCGACCTCACAATGAGCCGCTCGTTATCTCACTAATAATTGGCGACGACGAAGTCTCAAAGGTTCTCGTCGATACAGGTAGCTCGGTGATAACATGCATATTTTACCCGTTTTTACTATCATAAGTGAGTGCTTTAATAAGCATTTCACTAAGGTTTTGATGCAAAAACACTAGATTTCGAGTATTTAGTTGTTCAAGACTCTTTTCAGGTAATCTTAGCAAAAGACGCATATTTTGGAGCAAAATGGACAATTCCGGAAACAGTGCCCGAGGACAGAAGTTCAACAAAAAAATGAAGGCCTTCCCACCACGAGATCAAGCTCATATTTGGAGACAAAGTAGCCTTATCAGCTGTCTTTTACCCCGAAGTGGTTTGAGAGCAATCACACGGCTGAATATCAAGTTATGAAGGAAGCAAGAAGGTCCGTCAAGCACCCGGAAGGACGAGCTGGCCGCGCCACGGCCTAACCAGACGACCAGTGGCCGCGCCACGGCCAGTCGCTCGCGCGGCCAGGCCACTCACGGATTCCCGAGCCCATTTGAAGCCCAACTTAAACCCGCAGCCGTCTTATCCAAGCCAAGACCTAATCCACGACCTAGGGCACTTGAAGACCTATATATACTCGTCGTTTAGGGTTTTATAGGGGATCAGCTTTTCATTCAAAATACTCTAAGTTATAGATTTCTCTTTGGCGGCCGCGAATCCTTGATTCGTGGTTTCCACTTTGTTCTTTGAGGGAGATTGATTTGTTCTTGAACCATCTTTTACTTTTATCGATTTATATAAGTTATGCATTCATCAATCACGTTTTCTGCTTCTACTTTTATGTCTGAGTAGTTTACTTTCGTTGGGTTTTCTTTAAGGGGATCTATGTCGAATTTCATTAACTGTTGTTGAAACCGATTGCTTAGGCCGAAGATTAGGATTTTCTGTCTCACCTTATTCGTTCTTATTGCATGAGTCTGGCGTCATGAACTATATTCTGATCGCAGGATCTTGAGAACGACAAACATATACCTGTGGAATAGAAGTTCGCAGATCGACCTAGTTTGATAAAGTTAGGTTGTTAAAACCAGTGAATCAGTTTGGGGAAAATCGCCTAGTCTCGTTTGCTTAGCTTTTGTGTATTGATTTCTAGTTAGAACCTCATAGATTTCCCGAGAAGATTCCCAACGTATTCGCCCACCTGCTTTTAAATCGAGATTTACGCACTTCCATACTTTACTTTTTCTGCACTGCATGCTTGATTTCCTTTTTATAAGTTCTTAAGTTTGATTTCCTTTTCCCGTTGATTATAGAAAAGGCTGAAAACCTCTTCTATATAAGGCGTGGTACTGCTTTATTTATTTTCTGCAAGAATCGTGACACTCATTCCCAAACCCCCAATTCTCTGCGTCTTTGGTTGCCCTGATTCTTCTGTTTTGCAGTTGACCTCCTCCATGTGGATCGAAACCCTAAGTACTACAACGCACGCTGTGCACTTGCAGCTTAGGGTCCTACAAATTCAAAGTCTAACGAGTACCCAAAGAAATCCTCCAAACTCGGACGTCTATTTAGACCCCATCACTCGGTCGACCTGATTTTCAAGAACACTCTTCGGAAAATGGGCATCAAAGACTCGGAGATCCAGGGCGCACCATCACCTCTCACCGGTTTCACAGACGACTCTATCTCGACGATTGGGATAATTCAACTTCCCGTCCGAGTCGGTGGCAAAACCTCTATCGTCCAGCTCGACGTCATCGACAGACCGGCGATCTACAATGTCATCTTCGGAACGCCATGGATTAATTCCATGCGAGCCGTACCATCATCTTACCACCAGTGTATTAAGATGCTGATAAGAGGAAGTATTTTCACCGTTCGCGGCGACCAAACGGTCTCGAGACATTGTTACATCGACAAGCAACATGTCAGGAACAACTCTACATTCATGATCGACAATGGCAACGATTTTGACCCACGGATCATTCACCATGAGAAGCCGAAAAGCGACCTAGTCGCCCAGATTAATATCGACTACAAGC
The DNA here is from genome assembly GCA_020283515.1 of Alliaria petiolata. Lineage (NCBI taxonomy): Eukaryota > Viridiplantae > Streptophyta > Magnoliopsida > Brassicales > Brassicaceae > Alliaria > Alliaria petiolata. Next base: position 416,590,234 of record JAHZTW010000001.1, read on the forward strand.
ACCCGGACCGATGCATCGAAATCGGCACGGAACTACTCCTGAGTACGCAAGACGAACTTATCACCTTCCTCCAACAAAACATTGCGACCTTCGCTTGGCCAATGACCGACATGAAGGGCATCGACCCAAAGATCACCAAACACGAACTCTTCGTGGACGCCACGTTCTGGCCGATCAAACAGAAACACCGAAAACTTGGATCAGAGCGCGCCCAGACCGTCCACGATGAAGTGGAAAAATTGCTGCAGGCCGGGTCTATTACCGAAGTAAAATACCCCGATTGGCTGAATAATCCAGTGTTCGTGAAAAAGAATAGCGGCAAATGGCGAGTGTGCGTCGACTTCACCGACCTGAACAAGGCGTGTCCGAAGGATAGCTTTCCGCTTCCCCGAATAGACCAGCTCGTCGAGGCAACGACCGGCAATGAACTTCTATCTTTCATGGATGCCTTCTCCGGCTATAACCAGATCCTCATGCATCCGGAGGACAGCGAGAAGACTGCATTCATCACGGATCAGGGTACGTATTGCTACAAAGTCATGCCCTTTGGTCTGAAAAACGCATGAGCCACCTACCAACGTCTTGTCAACAGGATGTTCCGCGATCAACTTGGCAAGACAATGGAAGTCTACATAGACGATATGCTCGTCAAGTCATTAAAGGCCGACGACTACATATCACACTTGCGAGAATGCTTTAGCATACTTAACAAATATGGCATGAAGCTCAACCCTGTAAAGTGCACGTTTGCAGTGACATCAGGGGAATTTCTTGGCTACTTAGTCACCCAACGCGGCATCGAAGCCAACCCAAAGCAGATTTCTGCAATACTAGAACTACCATCTCCAGGAAACACGCGTGAGGTCCAACGGCTCACAGGTAGGATCGCCTGTGAGCCGCTGGACCGAAAATGCTTAAAACGGACTTTTAATGAGTCATAGAAACAAAATGGAGTAACTAGACTAGAAATAGTCATTTGGGGCATATAATAGTAGAACGAGTAGCATCTATTACTCGTTATTCATTCCGTTGAGGAAATCAAAACTCTACTCATCCGTAAGTCCAAATGGGGATTATAAGTTTAAAAGGGTCCTATGAAGATCCGTAACTAATGTTTATAGCCGAAAATGCTTAAAACGAACTTTTAATGAGTCATAGAAACAAAATGGAGTAACTAGACTAGAAATAGTCATTTGTGGCTCTTAATAGTAGAACGAAAAGCATCTATTACTCGTTACTCATTCCGTTGAAGAAATCAAAACTCTTCACATCAGTAAGTTCAAATGGGGATTATAAGTTTAAAAAGGTCCTATGAAGATCCGAAACAAATGTTTATAGCCGAAAATGCTTAAAACGGACTTTTAATGAGTCATAGAAACAAAATGGAGTAACTAGACTAGAAATAGTCATTTGGGGCTCTTAATACTTGAACGAGAAGTATCTATTACTTGTTACTCATTCCGTTGAGAAAATCAAAACTCTACCCATCAGTAAGTTCAAGTATTGCAGACAAGTGCCTCCCCTTCTACCAGCTTCTGCGCGGCAACAAACATTTTGAATGGGACGACAAGTGCGAAGAAGCATTCCGACAACTCAAAATCTACTTGTCAACTCCACCCATCCTTGCAAAACCAGAGAACGACGACACATTACTCCTCTACATCGCCGTTTCTAGCACGACAGTCAGTGGAGTCCTTGTTCGAGATGATCGGGGCGAGCATAAACCGATCTTCTACATCAGAAAGATGCTTGATGGCGCTGAGTTACGCTATCCGACCTTAGAAAAGTTGGCCCTGGCCGTCGTCATCGCCTCTCGGAAGCTACGCCCGTACTTCCAATCACACTCAATCGTCGTCCCTACAGGTCAGCCGCTTCGAACCATCCTCCAAAGTCCGACACAATCGGGACGAATGGCGAAATGGGCCATTGAATTGTCCGAGTATGACATCGAATACCGGAACNCTACAGGTCAGCCGCTTCGAACCATCCTCCAAAGTCCGACACAATCGGGACGAATGGCGAAATGGGCCATTGAATTGTCCGAGTATGACATCGAATACCGGAATCGTACCAGCGCTAAGTCCCAAGTCTTGGCTGACTTCCTCATCGAGTTAGCACCAGACCTTATCAACGACGATTCACCGGCAGCCGAATTTTGGTCTATATACGTCGACGGCTCCTCATCACGTTTCGGCTGTGGCATCGGCATTCAACTGCATTCGCCGACCGGAGAGGTCCTTGAACAATCCATTCGCCTCGAGTTCACAGCGTCCAATAACGAAGCAGAATACGAATCATTAATTGCGGGACTCCGTTTAGCCCGAGGCATGAACGTCGATAATATCCAAGTTCATAGTGACTCCCAGCTCGTCGCAAAGCAGTTCAGCGGAGAATATGAAGCTAAGGATGAGCGAATGGGTGCCTACCTAGCACTAGTAAAAGATCTTTCAAACGAGTTCAAGACTTTCGAACTTCTTCAAATAAACCGATCCGAAAACAAGGGAGCCGACGCATTGGCCACCCTGGCATCCGACGAAGATTTCGCCTTGCGACGGACAATCTCGATCTCAAGAATCACGTCGCTCAGTATCGCTCGAACTAGGACCGTCATCACCATCACACCAACAGCGGCCGACGTTGCCCCCGCCCCTGATACAGCAGACGCACCAGACTGGCGAATTGAGATACGACGGTTCTTTAAAAACGGCGAGTTACCCGTGGAAAAGTGGTCGGCCAGGCGATTACGTGCCCGTAGTGCGAAGTATACACTTTCCGACAACATCCTCTGTCGTTGGACGGCCTCAGAAACACTTCTCACATGTATTTACGGCGACGAAGTGCATCACGCAGTCAAAGAAACGCATGAAGGCGCAGGAAGAAATTATTCAGGTGGACGCGCACTCGCCCTCAAGCTTAAGAAACATGGCCTTTTTTGGCCGACCATGATAGAGGACTGCAACAGATATGCACAAAAATGCGAATATTGTCAACGCCATGCTCCGATGATCCATCAGCCGACCGAGTTGCTGACATCGGCCATACCTATTTATCCGTTAATGCGCTGGGCAATGGACATCGTCGGACCAATGCCGTCGTCCCGCCAGCGCAAGTACATATTAATCATGACGGACTATTTCACGAAGTGGGTGGAGGCCAAGGCATTCACCAGCGTCAAGGATAAGGAGGTCCAGGATTTTTTCTGGAAGTACATCATTTGTCGCCACGGCTTACCTCATGAGATCGTCACGGACAACGGATCGCACTTCATATCCAGAAACTTTGAAGGATTTTGCAAACGTTGGAAGATCCGTCTCAACAAATCCACTCCTCGACATCCACAAGGAAATGGCCAGGCCGAAGCAACTAACAAGACAATCCTGGACGGCATCAAGAAACGCCTTGACGCAAAGAAAGGCTTTTGGGCCGACGAGCTCGACGGAGTCCTTTGGTCCCATCGTACAACACAAAGAACTGCGACGGGAAAGACTTTTTTCTCCCTAGCTTACGGCTGCGAAGCGATGGTGCCAGCCGAAGTTAATGTCGGCAGCCCACGACGTACAATACTCCCGGAATACCCCGACCTCAATGACGCGATGATGACTGACAACCTCGACACATTTGAAGAAACAAGGAACCAGGCACTTCTCCGAATGCAGAACTACCAGAATCAAGCAGCCCGCTAATACAACAACAAAGTTCAAAATCGACACTTCGACCAAGGCGATTTGGTCATAAGGAAGGTTTACGAAAACACTAGATAACGCAATGCTGGTAAGCTTGGCGCTAATTGGAAGGGTCCTTACACCATAACCCAGATCGTCAAACCAGGGGTCTATCGGCTCGAAACCACTGCTGGCAACAAAGTTCTGCGCGCCGTGAACTCGATGAGCCTCAAACGCTACTTCTACTTAGGTCGGCATCATAAGACCTAATCATTAAAAAAAAAAAAAAAAAAAAAAAAAAAAAAAAAAAAAAAAAAAAAAAAAAAAAAAAAAAATAATAAAAAAAAATATTAAGAACTACGGAGCGGTTTGATCCCCTAAAGGGGTACGTAGGCAACTCGTCCTAGGACGGGTACAACTACTCCCCCCTATCAAAAAAGGGGGGACTTAATCCATTCACTATGTAAAGCCTGTTCAGCTGTTCCTTCATGAATAAAAAGAAGATCTTTATGCGATATCGGCCATCTTTTCATATCCTCGCTCAAAACTGGGTCTGATCCACCCAGTTCGGCACAAAAGCCAAGTCCTCTTGCATGCGTCCTTACACCACGCTTCGCCGTGTATAAGCCGACCTGATTCGCAAAATCAAAGTCATATTGTACATAAGCCGATCAGACTCGCAACCTATATTCGACTTAGATTTTTTCTAAGTGGTATCAATAAAGACGCTCCTTTCAACATCAGATGCTCCTTTCTCGGTCGCATCCTGATCGGCTCTCTCTCGTCGATCCTCACCTTCATTCATCTCCTAGACTTCAGGAGGAACCACCTCTTCCGTCGGTGTCGGTACGGTTCGGTCGTGTTCATTAACTGGCTCAATGACGACCGATGCAGCCGGTCGCATCCTGATCGGCTCTCTCTCGGTTCTTTCAACATCAGATGCTCCTTTCTCGGTCGCATCCTGATCGGCTCTCTCTCGTCGATCCTCACCTTCATTCATCTCCTGGACTTCAGGAGGAACCACCTCTTCCGTCGCTGTCGGTACGGTTCGGTCGTGTTCATTAACTGGCTTAATGACGACCGATGCAGCCGGTTCGGTCGTGTTCGTTAGCACCGGCGCAGAAGGCTCTTGCCGAACGATCGGTCTTTGCTCCTCGAACAACTCGTCAAGGGTTAAGATCTTGAGCTTGCCAGGCTCGAAACTAATCTCCTCGAAGGCGTCTTGTTTAGCCTCCCACTCCCGAACAGTGTCAGCTACCTTATCCTTGATAGGGACAAGAAGCGCAAGTCCTTCCTTCTCAAAAAGCTGAACCGCCTGTTCGGCTCCTTTCTACTGAGCCGTGGTGGCAATAATCTTCTCAGATTCTTCCCTTTGAGCCAAGTGCCTCCTCATCTTTTCAACAAGGACGGCGTAATGATTATTAACCCTCCTCATTGCGTCCCTGGCAGCCTCACGTTGATTGTGACTTGCGGTTTTCTCCAGCTGAAACGTTTTAGCAGTTTTTTGAGCGGCCGCTCGCCACTTCTCAGCCTCTTCCTAGGATGTCTTCAGAGACTCTTGGGCCTCGCGAGCTTCCAGCTCAAGCCTCGCCGATTTTTCCTTTTCGTCCTTGAGCTCTTTCGCCGCAACTTCCAGTTTGGCACATCTCTCTCTTTCCGACTCCAGGGCCTTCTTGAGAGATTCCAGCTCGGCCTCGTTAACAGGTTGCCGTTTGACGTCCCCATCATAGCCGCACAGGGCTTGAAGTACGGTGCTTAGAACCTACAAGGACGATATTCAAGACTATAAGCACACGATGACCAAATATACGAAGACGGAGCGGTAAGCAACTAGCAAGGTTTACCCGGGCCTGATCCATCGCGAAACGCGCAGCCTTCTCCTTTCGGATAAGGCCCGAAGCATCGGTAGAAGACCCCGCTGGATTATCCTTAAGCCTAAGGAAAAAATCCAGGCACGCCATGGGGTCGCTGGTGATTGGACCGGATCCTCGATAATTATACGAGAATTCAAATGGATGGAGAGCTTTTTCATGACGTGACCGCTTCGTCACGGGCGGCCTCTCCTTTGAGGCGGAAACCACGACATCTTCGTTAACCAACCCCCCAACGGTGAGGTCGGGCGTCCCAAGTTCTTCACCCATCTCCGGGGCTTTCTTACATTTCTTCTCCACAGCCTTTTTGGCCTTAGCGGTCCCCTTGGCCGTTTTCTGTGCCTCAGCCTTCTTGGCTGGCTTATCGGCAAGTCCCTTGGCCTTTTTTGCGGCCTCATCTTCCTTCCGGATCGTATCCTCAGTCGGGATAACCTGGTCCTGGCTGGTCGCCGGACGAGAGGTAGGAGAACTAAGGACGTTCCCCAGGTCACCGGATAGATCGGCAACGGACGGGCCTTCATTCTTCTTCGATGAGCTCGGGCAAGCGCAGCTGCACTGATAGGTTACCGTCAGGTCGACAACCGAATTGGGGATTCTCAACTCAAAAACTGACGACCACTAACCTTGAGTTTTCGCGAGTCTCTCTTCGGTGATGCTCGGCCAAGTAATTGCAGAAAACACTGCAAACCGTTCCTCAATCTCGAAGATGTCGTTGGGGTCGTCGACAAAGGCGATAGAGTTATAACCCGCAAAAACACACAAGGATGATCAGAAATGATGTCGGCCCCTATATCAAAAACACAAACAATGATTCCTAACTGGTAATCTTTCCGCATTCCGTCATGATCGGTATATCCCGGTCAACGATGGAGAACTCGTTGATCAGCACGAAGAAGTAGTGATCGCGCCAATTCCCGACTTTAGAAGACTGTCCGCCGATGACAATGTTGAACCTTGGCTTCATGCTCGTATGATATGAGCCTCGGTACTTCAGATCGGCTTTATTCTTCCTCGTCACTGTCATCGCGTGAAACGTGGCATAACTCAGAGGGATCTTATGCTTGACAGACACGTAGAGAAGGCTGACGAGCAGACTGATGGTCGAATGAGTGAACTGTGAGATCGACAAACCTCTCTTATCGGCGTACTCTAGCAATAGACGAGGAAGCGGAAACCACAGATGGAACTTCCGGAAGAAGCTCTCATAAAGGCATATCCATCCTGGTGGAGCATCCCACGGCCGCTCGGACGGACTGGGAACCATGAAGACGACCTCCGGACCAATGCCGCATTCCTCCTTGAGAGAAATCAAGGATACCTTGGTGGATTTCGTGGGGAAAACCTCATGTACGTTATCCGCGACCGCCTTGATCTTCGGCTCCCCTTTCTTTCGTCAGACTTTTGGCGCCTTCGGATTTAAATCAATGACGCCGAGCCGATTCGCATACTCCTCAACGAATAGGAGATTCAGGTCGTCGTTTATATCCAACTCATTCGACCCTCCAGATCGGTCATCTTCATCATGATGCGCTGTCGCATCTGATCGGCCACCTTTGTTATAGATAACCATCGCACCCGATCCCACTGCTTCGTCTTCATCACGAAGTTCGGGAATCTGGAAAGGAGCACGCGTCGATGCCTCACCGTCGCCCCTTGTAACATTCCCGAATTGGTTGGCAAAAAAGCGATATGCTGCAGCTTTCCTTACAGCTATTTCAACTTCATTCTCTTCATCCGACCCGTAAGAGGATGGACTTGGGGACGAGGTGACCTTTTTCCCCTTAGATCGGCTCTAAACAATCGCATCCTCTTGCGATATCTTGAGAAACTCGTCCAGAGAGAGGCCGATCTCGTCAGCCTTTTCTTGATCCGACCTGGATTTTCTGGGCTCAGATCGGCTTCCTCCAATCTTCAACATCTTTGAAGAACACGGCGTCGGATCTTGATGCAGATCGGAGAAATCAAGGCCAAGTGACGAAAATAGACGGCGGAGGAAGATTACGGCGAGAAAAATAAAAAAAATAAAGAGGAGAGTCGGGAGCTAACCTTACAGTCTTCTCTCTCGCAAAATGCAGAAGTGAAAAAATGAGGAACTCTCGCTCTATTTATAAGAAAAATCCAGAACGGTTCCCGAGAGTCATCATAACATCGGCGACGGTTCGCATTTCTTCGAGTTATTTCTAATCGGCAACCATCGCATGGATGACACATGGCAAACCTAGGGCTAGGCGAGCAGACCTACAAAGCTAGATCCGGAATTCACGCGCTAATGCTGGGGTTATTCAACTTTTAACAGGGCTGACCTAATTTCCGAGTCGATCCGTCTCTTTCTAAATTCGGTAAACACTCTAGTTTTCCGAACTGGGGGGGACTAACTGTTAGAGATGGGATTCGTACCCTCTAAAAAGCCCGATGAAATTTGGGTCGGCCCAATTGAAACCCTACTGTTTCTAAAAAAACAACTTTAGGTCGGCTACGGAAACAAAACAAGTACACTCGTTTATCCAGAGAAAGCGCCAGGTCGGCCATCTCTCGGAAGTTAGAGTAAGCACACGGTCGGCTATCTATAAACAAGAGGGAAGATTCATGGTCGGCCACCTTTCGAGAACTCCAAATGTATTGTTTCTCAAGGGCCGACCTGAAGACATTTCTAGTTGACCGACCTGAAGGCATTTATAGTCGGCCGACCTGAAGACATTTCTAGTTGGCCGACCTGAAGACATTTCTAGTTGGCCGACCTGAAGGCATGGCACGATCTGTCAGAACCCGCACTCAATCAGCGCCATGCCGCACTCTGTCAGAACGCAGTCTCCACTCGGTCTCCTTACACGACCTGGCGGTATCGCACGATCCGTCAGAGTCTCCACTCAGCATATTTAATATATAAAGACCCATACCTTTAATGTGAGCCCTACGATCAAATGAATCGGGATCGTCCAATTATGGAATGTGTTCGGTATAAATAGAAGAGAGGCTCCAAACGAAAGAGGACAGTCTTTTTCTCTCTGGGACCTTTGTAACCGGCTCTTATTCCGACGACCGGAACTCTTAATAAACACAAAAGCTCCAGCTATTTTAAATTCGAAAGAATCTCTTGAACCAAACTCACTAACTCTAATCTTCTTTTAACAAGGCCGATTTGAGTTATTACAACCAGATGCCACATAAGACTGCAAACGGTTCTCCCTAGTAACGCTTTGAGCAATGAGAAAAACCCCTCTATTCCTATGCCTAACTTCCATCTCCACTTTCCAGTCCACAAAATTAACCAAAACCTTCTTAAGAAAGACAAACTCCTCCTTAAAAGCAGGCCACGCCTTTGGTCTTAACAAAACACCAACTAAGTCAAAAGCTTCAACTGCAAAAATAACCTTGTTCAGCTTATGAGACCCCATACTTTCATTCGCCCATACTAAACAAAGGAGCTTAGCACTGTCTAAACTTAATACAGCAGTCATTGCTCTCTTACTATGCATCACGATCTCACCATCATGATTTCTTAACACCCAAGCACATCCCGCTAGTTTTTTGGAATTGTGCCAAGAAACACCCACGTTACATTTAAGCGAGTTTTGAGGAGGTGGTTTCCACTGCACTCCTTTCTATGTTCTACCTGTCTCGCCACAGTACAAGTGAAGAGGACGTGATTAGATGATTCGCCCTCGCCCCCACAAGATTGGCATCTAGGGTCAACTTTCATTTCTCTCCTGATGATGTTGTCTACAGCCGGGACTGCATCACTAAGAACCCTCCACACAAACGCTTTAATTTTTAGGGCTGTAAGAAGATTCCAAGCTTTCTCTTTCAAACCATTCAAACAGGAAGCATGGCAGCTTCTGCAAAGAGCTCCTTTGTATTAAATGCAAAAGCAACCATAACCATAGAGATCGAAGGTTTAAAAATTTCATAATTCTAAGATATTAACAATTTCCCTTTGTTATTATCTCTTGATGTCTTTTTTTTTTGCTCTTGCCTTTATGAACCAACTTCAACGATTCCTTTTTGGTCTTGTGTTTCATTTTCTTAAGAACTACGTCATTAATAACAAACTCCTTTTGTTATGATAATTGCATTTTCACTCCACTCCACCTAATATAACATATTTCTCCGTTTATTTTAATGGTGTTTGTTCTTATTTTGATTATTATTTATAAAACATGAATGACTAATATAACTATTATCGGCTTTCTTATCAATACTTTTCTTTACAAAATATCATATAATTTGAAACGGAAATAATTTTATTATATTAATCAAAGTCATGGTTTAAGCCATGATGTACGACGCTCCATAAAATAACTTTTTTCTTAGCCACTACGTGAGAGTTGTACAATACTACCGTCTACATGTAAATTGACTCTAGAATAGTATATGAACAAAATCAAATAAAAATATAAAAATCTCACCAAGTCTAAAAACGAAGACCATTTGTCTGAAACGGAAGAGAAAACGCGTTGGGTAATTTCGCTTTATTTCTCCCTCAATATCTCTGTCGTCTTCCCTTTGACGCCTTTGACTACGTGTCAACTGCTTCTTCCTTGGTCGTTTTTTTCCTTTGTTTACGTCAATATTTTTAATCAACGACAATATATTATTTTGTATATCGAACTTAACGTGAAAAAGAAGCAACATAAAACCACTCAACATTACTTATAAGTGTTATATATCAGTTTTTGATTAATTATTGGATATGATTCGTAACTAGTATGGAATGGTTTTGGTCAACAAAAAAAAACCAGTATGGAATGTTCGTTTGTTTACCAATTAAACATGAGTTTGAACGAATGCTTTGAAAACTAGATACATGTTATGGTTAAGGGTTGTTTTGGTGAATAACCAAAACCAAAAAAAAATTAACAAAGTAATCAAAATTTTAGAGAAAGATAGGAAGAGGCAGCTATCAATCAAACGACTTCAACCGCACCATAATTTTTTTCTAATTATACACCCTAAACGAATTCAATCAAACGTACAGTAAAACTGTGTATGAATCAGAAGCATTAACTTACGTTAACCTTGAGTTAACTCGTGAAATATCATAAATTTAAATAATCCTATGTTCCGGAATAAGAAGATAGTCGTTTGAGTGTAAATTTTAAAAACCTAGGTCGTTGATCTGAAACATCTTAATTAACATCTAATCAGTAATCAGTTAATCACTAATCAAAATCAAAACCAAAATTTAAAAATAAAATAAACAAATTTAGTTATATTTCCTAGCCTCCCTAATCCTTATCCATGCATCGCCAACCGACATTAAGACTATCTTAAAATCATATATATTACAAAAACAAACGAAAACTAAATCATATAATATAACCTAACCACTTTTAATTAGTTGCACAATCTCCCTCAATATTTCTCTTCTATCATTTTAATATTCGTGCGCGTGTGTATATATATATTTAACATTAACACACTCTTTCATCATCATCTCTCTCTCTCTCTCTCTACTCACTCACTCTCACTCTGTTAAAAAAAAATGTCTCTCTTCTTAACAATTCTCTATGTTTTCCTCTGTAACTCAGTTTCTCTCTCATACTCTCTCTCTCTCCACTTTCCTCTGACATCTCTTCGTCTCACCCCAACCACTACTAACTCATCTTCTTCCTTCCTCCAAACCTCCCTCGTCTCTCGCCGGAATCAATCTCCCTCGTCGTCGTCGTCGTCTCATCCGTACAATTTCCGATCAAATTTCAAATACTCAATGGCTCTGATTCTCTCTCTTCCGATCGGAACACCGATTCAGACTCAAGAGCTTGTTCTCGACACTGGAAGTCAACTCTCATGGATCCAGTGCCATCGCAAGAAGAAGAAACCTCCTCCTACGGCGTCGTTTGATCCGTCCTTGTCTTCATCGTTCTCCGATTTGCCTTGCTCTCATCCTCTCTGCAAACCACGAATTCCCGATTTTACCCTTCCCACGACTTGCGATTCTAACCGTCTCTGTCACTACTCTTACTTCTACGCAGACGGAACCTTCGCCGAGGGCAACCTCGTCGAAGAAAAATTTACCTTGTCAAACACCCAAATTACCCCTCCTTTGATTCTAGGTTGCGCTGCTGAATCTACAGACGACAGGGGTATTTTGGGAATGAATCTTGGTCGTCTTTCTTTCGTCTCGCAAGCTAAAATATTCAAATTCTCTTACTGTATCCCGATCCGATCGAACCGACCCGGTTTTATTCCGACCGGGTCTTTTTACCTCGGGGAAAACCCGAATTCTCGCGGATTCAAATACGTCTCTCTTTTGACTTTTCCTCAGAGTCAACGCATGCCGAATCTAGACCCTCTGGCTTACACAGTACCTTTGCAAGGGATACGAATCGGACAAACGAGATTAAACATCCCAGCCTCTGTTTTTAGACCCGACGCAGGCGGGTCGGGTCAAACCATGGTGGATTCGGGTTCTGAATTCACTCACTTGGTTGACGTGGCGTATGATAATGTGAGGGAAGAAATAGTGAAGCTTGTGGGGCCTAGATTGAAGAAGGGCTACGTGTACGGCGTCACAGCTGACATGTGTTTCGGCGGGAACAATCCGGTTGAGATCGGACGGTTGATTGGCGATCTCGTGTTTGAATTCGGGAGAGGAGTTGAGATTCTCGTTGAAAAACAAAGGATCCTTGTCAACGTAGGAGGTGGGGTCCACTGTGTTGGGATCGGACGGTCTAGCATGCTTGGTGCAGCAAGTAACATAATCGGGAACGTTCATCAGCAGAATCTATGGGTTGAGTTTGATGTGACCAACAGAAGAGTGGGTTTCGCTAAAGCCGACTGCAGCAGATTATCACTGTGATGAGAAGGTTCTAATATTCTTCTAAGGTCGTGCGCAACTGCGCATGATTTAAAATTGTACCCGACTATGGTCATCGTTGGATGATGTTTGATCGGACAGTGTATATAATATATTATTATCAGTTTTTGAATCTGGGAGTTGTGGGTCCCATAGTTGGACATCAGTCTGAACTCTGAAGCAAACTTCTCCTCTTTATTAGTCCTAATATATACTGTAATAATTAAAAGGGCTGATGATTTATCATGTATGTGTTAATAAATCACTGCCGCTTGTATATTTGAATAAAATTGTTTTTTGTTTGAGCAAATTTTAACTAGTTTATTGAGCAAAGTACTTAATTTTTTTTTGTTAAATTGAGCCAAGTACTTTATGTAAATAAATAAATTTATGGAATAACATAACGAAAAATATTGTATTCCTCAACGAAAGAAATTATATTGATCAACGAGTTTTGGTTGCAACTGTCCTAATTATATTGAATTGACATAAAAAAATGCGTTACAAATCGTTGTAAAGCGATTTAGCTTGTTACTGAACGTTGGTTGGCTAAGAATTTGTAAATTAACGAACACAAAAATGTTTCAAAAAATTATTATTAGATCATCCCCGTTAAAAGTATATTAATAGAGTTCTAAAAAAAAAACAATTAAAAAGAAAAGAGATAATGACAAAAATATCTCATCTGATAAAGATATCTATTTCACATATATTATTTTTTGATTAACATAGTTCAGATATCCAAATCGAAGGAACTATAAAGATAGTTTAGAGCACTTCGTATCAACTTGTTTGTCTTTGTGTTCTTTACGCGTGGAATATACGAGATCCAAATCGGGGGACTTAATTTTTTCTTTATAAATTAAAATTTAATTATATAATAAAATTATTTTTAAAATAATAATATAATATAGTTGAGATATTTGAGGGAGCCTCTCACCAATAAAAAAATATTACATAATCGGATATTCATATGATAGAAAATGCTCGTATTTATGACAAACTAAAGAGGATAGATAAATACAAGTGATGGATTTTGGGAGATATGCAATGTAAGAACCAACAAAAACACATGATGCAAATGAAGACAGTGACACATGATGATGAAATCTAGCAAAGCACACTACTAATCGATTACCACTGAGATACGGCAAGTCGGCAACGTCACTTTTTCTTTTAGCCCTTATAGGCTTCTTTTTTTTCTTCCCCATGAATCAACCTGTTTGACAGAGACTAGCATTAACTAGCTATGTACTTTTTACTATTATTTCAGTTCCAAGTTTTGATATTTTAAAATTAAAATTAGTAGGAGTATCTTATACAAAACGTTAAACAAAGAAATCACAGAAAATATGAGATAATGTTTATTATTGTTGATCGATCTAAGATAAAAACTATATTGTGATTTTCCCTAAGAAAGTCTGTCACGATTTTAAGTAACTCACACACGCAATCTTGACAAAAATTGAAACACTCAATAATTTTTTTTTAAAAAGAAAGATAATATAATAGTTTACAAGTTTGGCGCCATTTTTCAATATCTATTTTTCATAACTTTTCTAATTTCAATAATGTTCAAATTTACAAGTCTCTCAAACTCTCGTTACTCGAAGACGAATCTTGAATCTTGGTTTATAAGTTTTTCAAAATCGAGTTATACAGAGCTTAGTAAATAAAAAAATTAACTTAGTTTTGAAATCATTTTAAATTGAATATCAAACACTAAACCTTAGCCCTTATATAGGCTTCTTTCTTTTTCTTCCCCATGAATCAACCTGTTTGACCGAGACTAGCATTAACTAGCTATGGACTTCTTACTATTAGTTCATTCCGGATTTTTTATATCTTAAACTTAAAATTAGTAGAAGTCATACGAAACGTCAAACAAAGAAATCACAAAAATATGAAATAATTTTTATTATTGATCGATCTAAGATAAAACTCTATTTGATTTTTCCTAAGAATTTATGTGAAAGTCTCTCACGATTTTTAAGTAACTCACACACAAAATCTTGACAAAAATTGAAACTCGTATAACGATTGATGAGAGAATAACACATAAATGTTTAGAAAGAATTGTATATTGCTCTCACAATAATAATGATTGGGTTGCATAGGTTTATATAGTAAAGAGATTTCCTAAATCAGATAGATACAAATATGTAAATATTATATATACTAGGTGATAACCTACGCCATGCGCAGAATGAAAAATCTATAAATAATTTTATTAAAGATGATTTTGAAATTGTTTAAAATAAAAATAATTTAATCAGTTTTATATATATATGAACAAAATAATTTAATATTTCAACATTTTGACATAATATTTTTAACTTGTTTTCAAGTTTAAATATTTATGTTATTTGCTTAATTTATATGGTTCTATTAACAAATCATATAAACAAAAAAAATATTTATAAATATAGATATCTATTAAAATCACATATATCGAAGTATTTTTTATTATAACCTAAATTATATTTCTAATTTGTTATAATTTTTTTTTATTAAAATCAGTCATATCTAAGTTTTTTTATTGTAAACATATTTTCTGCTTAATAAAAAAAAGTATTGTGTATATCATAAATTGTATATAAATTATATTTCATTAAATAATATTTTTAAAACTATTTTTTATTCATTTTTAAAAATGTATTGTGTAATATTATGTAAATCATAAATCATCACATAACCTAAAATTCGATTTAAATAATCCAAAAATTAATACATTATTTTTTTGGTTATATTAAAAGTAATAAATGGATAAATGCATATAATATAATTAGTCTAGTCAAAAAAGAAAATTTTTATTTAAATAATGAGAGAATAAGTGTAATGATGACACATCAGTAAAATGGCATCACTGTAAATATTTCAAAAAATAAGCATACTATCTAAAAATATTTCTCAATTAATATATAGGGGATATATTCAATGTATGATAATAGTTGGTTAGTTATTTAAGTATATTGTATAGATAGATCAAAATTAGTTATTTAAGAGAGAGAAAATAATTTTTGGTCAAAAAGTCTATTTTATTTTTCTTAATTACACAAATGCTACTCATCTGAAAATTATGTTCGCTCTGACAACACTATTTACATCCCGTCTAGGTAACACTGTTCACTATCCGTTCGGCAACACTGTTCGTCCAAAATTAACTTTGTTGACCATGTTGTTATGTAATTAACGTATTAAACCAGTTAGCATGTTGTAGAGAATAATTTGTTAAACTAGTTATCATATCTAGTTATCATATTATATAAAATATGAAATCATGTTAGGTTAGTTGTTATATAATAAAATTATCGTGTTTATCGAGTTATCATATCATATAATAAACTATAAAAATATGAAAATTATCATGTTAACGAGTTATCGTATCATAAAAATGTGAGTTATTAATTAATTAACTATGTTAGTTTAACACAATTATACAAAATTATACCGATAATAACTTAACTAATTTGTTATTATTGGTTGTTATGGATTGTTATGGATTGCAATTACTCTATTCTATAACTCACAATAAATTTTTTTTTTAAAGGAAGATAAAATAATGGTTTACAAGTTTGGCGCCATTTTTCAATACCGATTTTTTTATAGAGTTCCAATTGCACTAATATTCAAATTTACAAGTCTCTCAAACTCTGGTTACTCGAAAACGAACCTTGAGTCTTGGTTTATAAGTTTTCCAAAATCGAGTTACGGAGCTTAGTAAATGATAAAATTAACTTCGTTTTGTAATCATTTTAAATTGTATATGAAACACTAAACCTTATTTAACTCTTCCAAATATTAAGAGAATCCTTAAGCTTTTAACCCCTAACCCAAACCAAATCTTAACACTAGATAGTGGCTTTTTCACAAGAAATGGAGATATAACACTTGAATACCTTATGTGTATTATTATAAACTTTTGAAATTTTTTCTTTGAGAAAGAAAAGCAGAATTTAAATTAAGGGTAAAGATGGGTCCATAGATGAGCTTGATAGATTTTGGGGAGTAGCCGACAGCTTAGTTACAAGTGCTTCGCCGAACTAAACTCACTTTGGATTTTTTATTTTTTTTTTATTCTTGAGAATGACCATATTTCACAATTTTTAGTCTTTTTTAAAAAAATTGATTACTAATTATTATTGTAGTTGTCATAACTATCCTTTTTCCGAATTAATTTCACAATACTGAAAAATCATATTCTTTTAACTGATCTTTTACATATCCATAAAATAAAATAAAATATAACCTGAAATTTTCAAAAAATATTAACGAAACATTATACAATAAAATAAATAAATGAAAATTTAATATTATTATTTTTAATACACACAATTAAAATAAAATATGTGATTTATAAAATAAAAACTTTATATATCTCACTTTAATCTGAATCTCCAAAATCTCAAACAAGTTCGATTTTTTTATTTTTAATTTATTTTTTTTAAATATTTACAAACAAATTCGTCCTGCTTTCTCATTAAACAATGTTTAAGTACTAAAACAACTAAAACTATTTCATTTTGCAAACAGTTCACATTAACAACATGATAATTTACTATTAGCATCAAATCGGTTTATCATCAACAATAACAAAATAGATCAGCAGCATCAGAACAACAAATCATTAGCAACATAACAATATATACATATATACATACAAATTCCATAAAATTGGGATGTTTTGTCATCCGTGTCTACTAGTCTCAGCCAACCAACACGTATTAGTGTTGACTAAACATCTACCAACAATTTGGGCATGCATAGTTTCTCTGGTTTCACAAAATTCGACATCAACAGACGAATGATATGGTACGCACATCATATACCAAACAAATATTGAGGATAACAACAACAAAAAAATTTCAATAACAGCGTTGTCTACTAGTAAAAGCATAACTACCACTAGTTTTTTTTTTTTTTTTACTTTTAGGTACCACTAGTTCAAAAATAATATTTCGGCTGTTGTACACTTACGTTAATAGTTTAGAGCTAAATCTCTAAAATACATAAGACTAATATATATATATTTTTTTACAGTCTCATAGAGCTAGAGACGTTTTACTGAAATAATATTTATGTTGTTGTACACTTACAGTACTAGTTTAGAACTAAAACTCTAAAAATACATTTAAAAAAAACTAATTTTGTTTTTCTACAGTCTCATGGAGCTATGGACATTTTACTGGTTGAATCAAAACTTTTAGACAAATTGTTTAACTCAAAACAAGAAATTAAAACCATTAGACAAATTTCTTAGCTTCAAACGAGAAATTTTTTCTTGTGACAGAATATTAAATTTTAAATCGAATTATTTAAAATCTGATTTCGGATATTAAAAAAGAATATGGATCGAATGTTTAGAATTTCCACGGTTTAAAAAGAAAAAAAAAACTTAAAACGAGAAAGGTAGAAATATTATTTTCAATTTTCTCCTGTAAATAATGATTCATAGATGAATGACTCTGCACGTCAGGAGTGCCACACATAGAGCTATCACTTATGAGGAACAATCTTCGGTTTAAAATCGTGAATTTAAATAGATATATATATATATATATATATATATATATA
>JAHZTW010000001.1:416608900-416696641 GCA_020283515.1 Alliaria petiolata
AGATCTTGCGATTGTCCATCGGTTTTGTTATATATGGCGGAAACTACGATAGCTTAGTTTTTTTCCTACCAGATTGACATTATCTAATAATTTAATTATTTGAGAATTGAAATTGAGATAATACGAGGGCTAAACAATGTTTAATTGGGCCAAAACATATAATATTTTCAAATAATATAAAATATAATTGAGCCCTTTAACTTAAATTTTTTATAATATTTAGCATGAATACATGTACTAAATGGTAAAAAACTTATAATATGGGCCCTTAAAATTATTGGACCGGGAAAATAGACATTTAAATCCACAACTTCACCATTTGAACCATTCAAAGCTCTACCTTTCACCTGGCCCATTTAAATAACAAACTTTTTCGTTGACCGATATTTAAATCACAAACTTATGTTGACTCGGTCATATTAGGCATGCCGTTAACTTCACTAACGGATGGATTTAACGCCGTCTAATCCCGTCTGGTTGGAAAATTAACGTCGTGCCTAATATGGTCAAGTCAACATAAGTTCGTGATTTAAACAATAGTCAACGTAAAAGTTTGTTATTTAAACTGTCCACGCGAAACATGGTGCTTTTAATGGCCAAAATTTAAAAGTTTAACATTTAAATGGCATTTTTCCCGTCCAACCGATATTTTCAATTTCTTCGGATTTCGTAATATTACGTGATTGCTAATCTAAGTAAACCAAAATTAATTTAAGAAGATATTTAAACATAAATTAAATTTACATTACACAAAAAATTGGGTTTAGTTTTTAAAACATCAATTTAACCACATCTCATGATTATCTAACAATATGTAAATCTTACGAAACCCTAAATCTACATACAGAAGTTGAGAAACTTCGAGAAACTTATTCTACCTCGCTGGTGTTATAATAAAAAAGATTCATTTCGGTTAGCGTTCAGTAAATGAAAAAATCTTAAAACACTGATCTTTCATCGATCATGATTACAGTTTCACTAGATCACAAAAAGCTTGAGATCCTTAATCTTTCACATTGTAAAATCTTGAGTTTGAGATACTCTTTCATCAGAAATAGAAGCTTTGAGATACTATTTCATCAGAAATCATGATGTTTAGAATATCTAAAATTTGAAAGTTTGGCATTTAAATAACATTTTTCTACTGACGAATAACTTCTATTTCCTAAAATTAGTTTATGTTTAAATATCTTCTAAAATTAGTTTTGGTTACTTTGATTAGCAATCACGTAATATTATGCAATCCGAAGAAATTTAAAATTCTATTTTGTAAAACTAGTTTATGTTTAAATATCTTATAAAATTAGTTTTAGTTACTTTGATTAGCAATCACGTATTATTACGTAATCCGAAGAAATTAAAAATATTGGTTAGACGGAAAAATGCCATTTAAATGTCATACTTTTAACTTTTGGCCATTAAAAGCACAATGTTTCGTTTGGACGGTTTAAATAACAAATTTTTATGTTGGCTATAGTTTAAATCACGAACTTATATTGATTTGACCATATTAGGCATGACGTCAATTTCACTAACAGACGGGATTAGACGGCGTTAAGTCCATCCGTTAGTGAAGTTAACGTCGTGCCTAATATGACCGAGTCAACATAAGTTCGTGATTTAAATATCGGTCAACTAAAAAATTTGTTATTTAAATGGGCCAGGTGAAAGGTGGAGCTTTGAATGGTTCAAATGGTGAAGTTGAGGATTTAAATGTACATTTTTCCGTAAAAAATTGGGCCTAATTCTAATTAATGGCCGCCCATTGGCTTTCTTAATCCTCATTTCTTTTTGTTACATTGTGAGGTGACTCCATTATTTTTATTTGTTTGGTAAATGAGGTGACAGTGACACCATTCTCCTTTTCAAAAATTTGGGTTATTTTTGAACTTTTTTCTAAATTAAATATATGTTGTTTTAACTTTTTTTTATATCGATTTTGTTATGAAAAGTACATATTAATTTAAATTTTGTTAAGAATACAAAAAACGTTTTTAATCTTGTTTTCTCTTATATTTCTTTCCATTCATTATTAGCCATGAAAATTTTGGAATTCGTGACGAAAATTTATGGGTATGAGATGAGAACGAGAAATTTGGGAATTGAAAAAAAAAAGAAAGAAATTCAAGGATTATACATGTAACTAATATATAGTACTACTGCATAATTATATGTTTTCAGTTTGTTAAGTGGTTAATAAAACTTAAACAGATACTAAATCAGAAAAAAAAAAACGAAACAACATACACAAACTTGTCAAAATCCATCCAAGATTATGAAAAAAGAAGACTTATTATAATGTCCAAACATATATATTTACTCCCAAATAACTAGAGACTATAGAGTTAGTGACGGTCGGTTCGCGTATTGACACTCGTCAGTGCAACCTTTACTGTTCTTGGCCCAGCTCGATAAGCCCCAAGATCCACGTCATCGCTTCTGCCACAAACTGTCCTTGGAGCCATCAGAATCATTCCTTTCCACAAATTTCTCATGCTCATTTTTGTCACCAACCCATGCTTTTTCTTACTATCATAGTCAACCTTCTTCTTGAATAAAACATGATCAGGATCATTTTTAAAAGCACTGGCCTGATTAGAGTGTAAAGAACCCTCATCAATCCTCCTGGAAATACTCTTGATTTCATAAGGGTCAAGAAGACTAGAGAACTTGGTTTCTTGGTCTTCACGCAACAAATGATTAGTGCACGATTTAGAAACCTTATTCTCGGATAGAATCATGTTCTTGTTGGCCTCGAGCTTGTACCGCGAAGGTCGAGGTGTTCTTGCGGCTCTTGTTGTGAGATCGAACTCTCTAACCAATGGTTTTCCTTCGTTTCTTTGGTACCAAGCCCACGCCGCAGCTTTCACCATCGCCCGTTCATCTCTTTCTCCTCCTCCTCCGCCGCCTCCTCCTCCGGTGAAGAGTGTCGATGGCCATCTCTTCTTTCTTCCCTTGCTATTGCTGCTGATGATGTTTTCCTTCTCGGACATAATTCGTGTTGAAATGTAGTAGTTGGGGAATGGAATTATTGTTCATTGATTATATAATTTTCTTGGGTTTGTGGAATTTGGAGGGTACACGTTAATTGTGGCTAAGGAAAGGCTAAGAAAAATTATAAATAAATATGGGTGTGGGTGAAAATAATTAATAAAATTGAGAAAAAGAGTAGTTGCTGTTGGTGTTTTGCATTTGGGTCCATTGGTGGATACAACAATTATTCCTTAGAGAAAGAGTTGTATTTTTGTAGTTCGACGTACATTTTTGCATTTCTTATATTCTTTTCTCTAAAATAATTCTTTAAATACTTTCGTTTTTTTTTAACGAAATAATTCTTGTAAAGTAGATAAATTCTTCTCTCCAAAAACTCTCTATAAATCTCTCTCTAAATAATTGTAAAATAAAGCTTAGCCTAAACAATGGCTGGAAAACTATATTTATAAGAGAGGATTTTCGTCCAGGGGCAATCTTGTAATTCTTCAAAACTTGGGCAATTTTCTTTTTCTGATGGAATTGGGAAACTTTGGCCGTCCTTGTCTGGTGTCGATCTTGTAATTCTTCTGACTTCATCACTTCGCAGCTTCTTGCAGAATGCTCCAAAAAACTTCAGAATCTTCAATTATGCTCCAAACGTAGTCCAACCTATAAAGACTCAGAAAGGACTGGAAAACTAACAAAAGACTCTATAAAAACACTTATATTATGGCGTAAAAGTGGGTAAAAACCATGATATATCAACTCCCCCAGACTTAGCCTTTGCTTGCCCTCAAGCAAAACAGAAACTTATACTGAAGTAGAAGTTTGAAAACAGGAACTTCCAATCACTTCTTCAAAACGCCACAGTGATTAACACTTCTTGAATCCACATGATATTAGAGCCAACCTTAGGAAATGTTCAGTATACTTACCACAAGCTTAACAATCTCCCAGTTCGAATCCAGATCCTTTCCTTGATATAACTTTCGAACTCTAACATTGGTAATGCCATAGAACTTTTCTGATTCTTTTCCCTTCCTTAGTACCTGAACAAGACATTCTCATACAGCTCCCCTATTTTCTCTTCCCTTAGTCAACTTCTGCCCATTTTCAGGGTGTTCTAAGATCTTTTCATTGACTCTTCTTATTCTTTTTGGGATCTCTGGAATAGTGCTACTCTCTACTTGTGTTCCTTGTGAGGAGACGTGTTCAAGAGCATCACTAATATTGTTCCTTGTGAGGAGACATGCTCATGACAAAGACACTATTCCAGACTTAGACTCTTTTTCTTTCTTTTCTTTTCTTTTCTCTTAAGGGAAGATCAAGGAGAGACTGCAATTGCCTATCTGTTCGGACTGAAAGAGGAATCAAGTTCCGCGCATACCTAGTTCTTTGTAAGGGGATCTGAACTCGCTCTGTTAGACTGATTCCACTTGCAGCTTTCTACTTAGTAAGTCCTGCAATAAACTCTTATAGCAATGGTTCCTCAAGTGTCAACTTTCTGTGGTTAGTTTCTAGAAAAACCAAAAATTCCAACTGATTTTGACTCAATAAAACAATTTTTGAAAACTTTTGACTCAAGACTCTCAAAATAAAAACACAAAGTCAGTAATCACCTCCCCCAGACTTAAACAACACTGTCCCCAGTGTTATCAAGCCCGAAGTTAGCTAAAAGAAAGATTAGAAACAACTTAAAAGACCAGATAGAAGACTTACCTTCGTCTGCGCGTGGTGTCGATCGACACCTAGTAGTGTCGATCGACACTGGTCAAGGTCGAGTCCAATGTCTCCTGTTTCAACTGACTAACAGTGGGTTGCCTCCCACTCAGCGCTCTTTTTCAGTCATTAGCTTGACTGTGTCGGGGTTCAGACGTCTGGTGGATCAGAGGGTGGCATCGAATGCTTCCCAGATGAATGTCTTCTCATCCATGGCAGTGTATAGGCATTATGTCCATGAGATCGACCAAGGTAATGAGGAACAGCAGCAGGGTGGGTCTTGAGCTCGGGTGGGACACTTCGTTTTCCTGCAGCATCATCAAAAGCAATACCAAGCCTTCTACGAGAATCTCGTTGCTTGCATAAGTGTGAAACAGCTTTTGAACCTTTGATGTTCTTATGGACAAGATCATGAGGTTTGGAATCGAATCCAGGGAGTGCGTACCTTTGCTTCCTTCGAGGTTTATGGGCAGAAGGATGTGGAGGCATCTGTTGGATCAAAGATGATGGACTTGCAGCATTGGAAGCAACTTCTAGTGTGATCCACGAAGTGTGTCGATCGACACAAATGGTGTCGATCGACACCAAGTCTGTAACTCGATTCTCTGCACTTTTTCTGCAATTCAGCTCCGAAATCCTTGCTTCCATGATGAACACGTCTTCCTCTATTGACTTAGCATTGATTAGAACATCTTCTCTGCTCATAAGCCTGAAGAGATGATCATTTCCACCCCAGTCTTCAGGCTCCACGTTTTTCTTAGAATTCTCAGCCAATGCCTCTTGAACAACTTGCTCTTTAGAATCAGGTTCCTTGACACTCCCAACAGTAGTGTCATCTGAACATTCCATGATTGGAACTTCATCTATGGACATCTCTACTGAAAAAGCTTGACCATCAATGGTGGATGGTCCTCTTAATTTGTCCATGTCAAAGTTCATGACAACATCACCCAAGTCAAGCTCTATTTTCCCTTTCCTCACATCAATAATGGCACCGGCTGAAGCCAAAAATGATCTTCCCAAAATAAGAGGATCTACAGGTTCATCATCATACTTCAAAACCACAAAATCTGTAGGAATCATACAGCCTTCAATCTTCAAGGGAACATCTTCTAAGACACATTCTGGAATTCTCTTTGATCGATCAGCTAGGACAAGGGAGATCCTGGTTGGCTTGAAAACAGTCATTCCAAGTCGAAAAGCAACTGAGTATGGTATCAAGTTGATACTTGAACCTAGATCGCAGAGGGAGCGAGGAAACCTCCCTGTTGAGATTGAGCAATCTAGCACAAAGTTCCTGGATCTGGTAATTTATCTGAAATCCTCCTCTGAATCACAGCACAGACTTGTTCAGAAACCCACACCTTCTTTTTCTTCCTTGGAACTATGTTCAAGCGAATTGCATTCATGTCTCTGGTAAGCAATGCTCCTTCTTCAGAACTCACACCGTTTGCAACCATTCTCTTGACATATCTTCTTAATGCAGGTGAAAGTTGGACTGCATCAACTAGGGGTAGCTCAACCATCAGCTTACTCATCATCTCCTTGCATCTGGCTTCTTCTCTCTCCTGTTTAGATCTTCTGGGAGGCAGGGGGTAGGGTATCTTAGGCTTGTACACTTTTTCCTCTTGAGATGTTAAAGCTTCAGCTTGATCCAGCGATGTCTGTGTAGGGTGTCGATCGACACCAGCCTTGTGTCGATCGACACACGGGCTCGAGCTCTCGATTTCGCGATGTTCTTCGGGTGTCGATCGACACTCTCCTGTGTCGATCGACACTGGATCTGTAGGGGCGTCCTGAGTTTCTTTTTCAATTTCCTCCAATTCCACAAGGTCTTCAGTACTTAGATTCTCCTTCTCCTTTGGTTCCATCTTGCTTCTGCTCCTTGTCGTGATGGCATTCACATGGCGTCTGGGATTTGTATCAGTCTTCCCAGGAAGAATTCCTTCTTGCCTATGAACAGCTTCTGCGGTTTGAGCAATTTGAACATCCAATTTCTTGACATGGTTGTTCAGAGATTCGAATTTCCCATTCAAGTCTTGGTACATGGCGTCCATCTTTCCAGTCATATCTTGATATAATGTGTCAATCTTCTCATTAAAGGCCACTGTCATCTTCTGTTGCCCTTCTAAAAGATGTTCCATCATAGCCTCCATCTTATTTTCTTGTGCAGGAGGCTTCTGGTAAGAAGAAGAACCATAGCTTCTCTGGAAGTTATTGTTCTGAAAAGGCTTCTGGTAAGAAGAACCATAGCCTTGCTGATTGTTGAATCTCTGTCCTTGAAAACCAGCACCATTGATGTAGTTAACTTCTTCTTCCTCACGCTCAAAAGTATCAACTTCATTAGCAAAGTGAACTTGCTTCCTTCCCACCAAGAGATTGTGTACGTTGTCCAGCTTCCTGTTGACTTCAGCAATTTGGCTTCCTCCAGTTACTCCTGCGTTTTGTCTTCTCGCGAAGTCTGCGTTCTTGGTGCTATTACAAGAGGCCAAATTCTCTATAAGCACTACCGCGTCAGTTGGGTATCTGAGATTTGTTTAGTGCGTTCATGGAAGACCGGATGACGTGAAGGTCTGCAATTCCTCCCAGAGTTTTGTCAAACGACCATAGTAGTCAAGAACAGATTGGCCGTTCTGTTTGCAGTTGGTGATTTCATCTTGAAGGAGATGCTTACGGACACCGTTTTTGACAGAAAATCGTTGACGCAGAGATTCCCAGAGTTTAGAAGCTTCGGGAACATGAGAGACCGTCGAACGTACTTGAGGATCAATAGCTGTGCGGATCCAGCCAACGATCATAGAGTTTGTAGAAATCCAGCGGGCAAGATCGGGGTTTGAGGCAGGTTTTGGAATCGAGCCATCAATAAACCCAATTTTCTGTTTAGCTTGGAGAGAATTCCAAAGCTCAGTAGCCCAATCGGAGTAGTTATCACCACGAAGAAGCACCGGTGTGATGAGAGCACCCGGATTATCAGAAGGATGAAGAGTGTAGGGAGTTTCAGAAGCAACGGCCTCCATGATAGAAGGAGTAACCACAGAAGAAGGAGTAGTATCCGACATGATTTCGAGGCAACGAAAACTTGTCAAAAGCTAAGTAGTATGCCGAAGCGAAGTAGTAGAGAAAGAGCGAAGGAGACGATGAAAAAAAAATTAGGTTAAAGATCGTTTTGCTCTGATACCATGTAATGAAAGGAAAAGTGTGTGTATTATTGATTCACAAGGTATGTATTTATACAAACATGTAGTTCCTAAAGTTAAGGTAATATGTTAAAGTATCTATAAACGATTACATCAAATATGTTATATGTCTTTATCGCTAATGGTATATTTCCTTATCTCTATATTATGAAATGGGTGATTCATGTTTTTTTTCTTTTGGTCATGTGAATTTTATATATCAATGAAAGAAAACAATGGACTTACATTGTTCTTCTGACATAAAAAAAAAACGGTTTGATTTAAACCTTCGCATGAAACTTACATTGCCATAAAACTACAGATTCAAACCACTCCATCCAACAGACTGTAAGTGGTCTTAGAACAAATATGATTCCTTTATATTCACTTAATCACAGACGGTATAATTGGTCTTAGAGCCTGAAGATCTTTTTTTTCCCCAATGAGAGCTCTTAGACATATAAAAAATTATTCAAAACCATAATTGCAGAGCTTCATTTTCTCTCATGCCTCATTCTTGGTTGTTATCTTCGACTCCCTCAAAGCAAAGAACCAAAGGATTGTATCTGTAAAAGCATAAAAAATGCTTCCATGTGAAGTCCAAACATAGGTCTTTACATTCTTAACCACATCATATGAGCACAATATTCAGTTTTACTCATTCCATTTTTAATTTGCATCACATAAAAAAAATGAACGGTTAAGTAGAGAAATAACACAGTGGACTTTAAGCCTATATACATATATATGATAACAATGTTCACGATTATACTGATGGATTATATCCAACCTCTCCACCAATCTACAGGTCGCTACTATCATTTTCAGTTGGAACAATTCTCTAAAAACTTTGGTCGCAATGATGTTTCAGGCTAGTTCTGTTTAGGTAATATTTGACCAAGAGAAGCAAAACAACCTTAAACAGAATAAAAAGCTATAATGATAAGAACTACCTTTGGTGCTTTTGCCTGATAGTCTTGTTAAAGTTAAGCAAAGTCTTCAAATGACCAAAGTGCTTATCGACTTATCCAACTTCGACCAGAAATCTTTCTAATGCCATTCTCCTTCATTCTATCCCTAAGATGAGCAACATCTTCCCACCGGTCCAAAGCCGCATAAATATTTGACAGAAGCACATAGTTACTGGCACTTTGCGGTTCAAGCTCAAAGAGTCGCCTCGCGACTGCTTCTGCTATCTCTGTATCCCCATGTACACTACAACCGCCCAAAAGCGAACCCCAAGCACTAGCATGTGCTTCCACAGGCATGGATTTGATAAGCTCATAGGCTTCTTTGAGCTTTCCTGACCGGCTAAGAAGACTCACAACGCAGGAATAATGATCAGTAGAGGCCACAATCGAATACTCCTTCCGCATCAGCTCGAAATACCTTAAGCCATCCTCAACAAGCCCCGCTTGGCCACAAACTTTCAATATTATTGTGAAGGTAACTTTATCGGGAACAATACCTTCCTCTAACATTCTCTCAAACAACCGAACAGCTTCACCTCCACACCCATGAATAGCCATTCCTTCCATCATTGAACAGTACGAAACAAGATCCTGCCGAGGCATCTCTTCGAACAATGTAGCTGCTCTGTCCATGTGGCCACACTTGGCATTCATGTCTATCAAAGTAGGTACAACATAATGACTAGAATACTTCTTCATGCGTTTGTGCAGATAAGAATCAACTTGTTCACATAACTCAAAGCTACCCATCTGAGAACAAGCTGACATCAAATCCACCATTATAAACACATCAGGCTTGACATTCTTCTCTCACATTTCGTAAAAAAGCTTCACAGCTTCGTTCGGCTGGCCGTTCTGTGCATAACCCGATATCAAAGCTGACCATGCTCTAACATCAACATCATTCGCTTGCTCAAACAAAACCCGCGCGGAACGCATATCACCGCCTTTAGCATACCCGTCAATCATTGAGGTATATGAGATTATGTCTTTCTTAGGCATTTCATCAAACAATTTCTTAGCATTCACCAAATCTCCGGATTTCACAAACCCGTCGATCAAGGCATTCCAAGATCCAAGATTTCGCTCGGGCATAACATCGAACATCTTCTTCGCTTCCTCTAACTCCCCGGATTTCACATACGCCACGATCAACGCCGTCCAAGAAACCGCATTTCTCTCAGGCATTTCACCAAACACCTTGCGTGCGCTCGACAAATCCTTGCATTTTCCATAGAAATCAACAAAACTTGTGGCTACAAACAAATCCTTATCAAACCCAATTCGCAGAACCAATCCGTGAACCGTTGAACCAACACGAAACTGTCCATTTTTAGCACAAACTTTCATAACTAAAGGGAAAGTATAATCATCAGGCCGAGCCAAGCCTTGTCTCATCATACGAACGAGAAGCGAACCCGTCTCAAAGAAGAGAAACCTATTAGAGTATCCTTTGATGAAGCAGTTCCAGAGATTAGTGCAAGGATGAGGAACACGCTCAAAAACAGAGGACGAGTAAGAGAGAGAGGAAGACGATGAGAGAAAGATGGAGACGAGGTTCTGGTCTTGCTCAAGACCTTTACGGATGATTCTGGCATGGATTTGATGAAGCTGGATCTCGGATTTGCAGAGCTTCAAAAGGGTTTCGATTGACGCCGAGGAAAGGAGAGATGATGATCTCTGGATCATTCGGCTCACAATGTATCACGCATGTGTATATGTGTATGCTCTTTTCATCACAAGAATCTTGGTGGGCATTTCAATGTGCCATAAATTTCGACAAGACTTGCTCTTTTTGAGAAGAGTATACTGTGGAATTTGTAAAAGTTAGAATCCTTGGAGGAGAGGGTTTTAGGGTTTACGAATTAGCTGCCTATAGTTTCGCTCCAAGCTTTGAGGTTTTTTTTTTTTTTTTTTAACAGCTTCAAAATCATCTACTATCTGACTTTATGCGTTTTTTTTTTTTTAAATTACAAACTTAAAATTAGTTAAATTTCAGGATAAACGAAAATCGACACAGTTTTATTTGATTTTACCGGTTTGCATTACCAAGTGTCCTTAGAACAAAATTTTGAGGTCATTCAAATCGAATGTACTTGGAAGTTAAAACCATATATATTACACTAGATTAGGACCCGCGTTTTACGCGGATTTATAATAACAAAATTTTAAATCCAATAAAAGATTTTTTTATTAAAAAAATAGAAAACAAAATCGGATTACTACTTTAAGAAAATATATATTAAAAACACAAAATTGAAACCTAAGAGTTATTTATTTATTTTAATTCTCATATGTTTTCAATTAAAATATTCAAAACACAGAATCTGTTGCGGACCCTAACCAACATTAACCATATTTCTTTTGTTGTTCACATATTTTATCAACTATCTTTTTTCTATTCTGCTGCGTTAAAAACTTGGATGCAATTCGAGTCATTCGAGTATGTTAACGATCTCTCCATTAAATCTCTCCAAACAATGTATTTCTTTCTCTTCATAGTCATCTCCCGTATATGATCTCTCTGCTCTCTACCAAAGTTATGCTTCTCAAGATTCGCGTCAAAAGTCTCTCTACATGATCTTCCTCCTCAGTGAGCTCATCATCGTCCAATGTCATATCATTAGCATATATGATTTCATTTTTTTAATTGAAATATATCATAGTTAATCTTATTACGTTTTTTTTCCTTTTCTTAAATTCTAATAGATCCCTTTGTTTTATAATAACAAAATTTTAAACCCGTTAAAATGATTTTTTTTAAAAAAAATATAGAAAACAAAATCGGATAGCTACTTTAAAAAACTATATATATTAAAAACACAAAATCGAAACCTAAGAGTTATTTATTTATTTTAATTTTCATATGTTTTCAATTTTTGAAACCTAAGAGATATTTATTTATTTTAATTCTCATATGTTTTCAATTAAAATATTAAAAACACAAAATCTGTTGCGGATCCTAAGCAACATAAACAACATTAACCCTACTTCTTTTGTAGTTCACACAATTTATCAACTATTTGTTTCTGTTCTGCTGCGTTAAAAACTTGGGTATGCAATTCGTGTCATTCAAGTATGTTAACGATCTTCCCATTAACTCTCTCAAAGCAAACAAAGTCTTTCTTTCTTTTCATAGTCATATCCCGTATATGATATCTCGGCTCTCTAGAGAAATTATGCTTCTCAAGACTCGCGTCAAAAGTCTCTTAT
Organism: Alliaria petiolata; assembly: GCA_020283515.1. Taxonomy (NCBI): domain Eukaryota; kingdom Viridiplantae; phylum Streptophyta; class Magnoliopsida; order Brassicales; family Brassicaceae; genus Alliaria; species Alliaria petiolata. The sequence goes on from JAHZTW010000001.1 coordinate 416,620,953, forward strand.
TTTTTTTTCTTTTTTTTTTTAAATTCTAATAGATAGTTTTGTTTTAATTTTTTTTATATTGAAATATATTTTATTCTAATAGATCCTTTTGTTTTATATTCCGTTTTCTTTAGATATATCCTTTTATTTTATTTTATTTTTTTACTATGACACGTGTCGAAATCTTATCGATTAACTTGACACGTATCGCGATCATGTTAATTATTAACTTTGACGCATCCTACTTTATATAATAAGATATATATATATATATATATAATTTTGACAAATTAATTATCCTATTTTTATCATAATTTAAATGTAGATTATGATCCGCGTATACATAAATATATTATAATAAAATTTAAAAGTCATTAAAATATTGTTTTAAGAAAATAAAAAATAAAATATGATTACTACCAAGAGAAATATATGAAAAACACAAAATTGAAACCTAAGAGTTATTTATTTATTTTAAATTTCATTTATTTTCAATTAAAATATTCAAAACACATAATCTGTTGCGAGTTCTGAACAACATTAACCATACTTTTCATATAGTTCACACACTTTATCAACTATATTTTTCTGTTCCGTATAGTTAAAAACTTGGGTATGCAATTCGAGTTTTTTGAGTATGTTAACAATTTTTCCATTAACTCTTTTCAAGCAAATAAAGTCTATGTTTCTCTTCAAATTCATCTCCCTAATATGATCTCTCTGCTCTCTAGATAAGTTATATTTCTCAAGACTCGCATTAAAAGCCTCTCTACATGATTTTTGATATCCCCCTCCTCATTGAGCTCATCATCTTTTAATGTCATATTATTAGCATCTAGAATTTTCTTTTTTTAATTGAAATATATCCTAGTTAATCAAAAAAAAAATTTTAATTTTTTTTTGTTTCTTCCTTATATGATATTTCTGCTCTCTAGAGAAGTTATGCTTTTCAATACTCGTATCAAAAGCTTCTCTACATGATTCTTGCTATCCTCCTCCACATTGAACTCATCATCATCTAATGTCATATCATTAGCATCTAGAATTTGTTTTTTTTACTTGAAATATAACTTAGTTAATCTAATTTACTTTTTGTTTTTTATTTTCCTTTTCTTAAAATGAAATAGATCATTTTGTTTTATTTTCATTTTGTTTTGTTTTTATTTTACTTTTATAATCTTATTCGATAAATTTGAGTTTTTATTGAAATACCTTTTTTCTTTAAAATAACATTTTACCAAGAAACGTATCAAAATCTAAAGCGATAAAATTGACATGTGTCGAAATCTTATTGATTAACTTGTCATGATCATAATAATTACTAACTTTGACATTTTTTAGTAAAATTAAAATTTCTTGTTTACTTTTGTTTTGATTTTCCTTTTCTTAATTGATATATGTCTTTTTTATCTTTCCTTTTATTTTATTTATTTTATTTATTCTTAAAAATAATAATATTTTCCTTTTCTTTTTAGGATTAGTATATTTTTATTTATAATAAGATTTAAATCAAAACACGTGTCAAAATCTAATCGATTAACTTGCCACGTGTCACGATCATGTTAAAAAGTAACTTTGATGCATCATACTTTATATAATAAGATGCTTCATCTTAGGGGTGGACGAAAAAAACCTCGAAAAAACCAAACCATACCAAATCGAAAAAATGATATGGTTTGATTATGGTTATATTTAAAAAACCATTTGCTTATTATTTTTTAAAAGTTTTTGTTTAGATTTGGTTTGGTTAAAAACCGTCAAACCAAAAGGTTTTTTGGTTTTAGAACTAAATTTTAAATAATTTATATTTTCTTATTTTGTTAGTTTAGTTTAGTTTATGTCTCTATTTTATTATTGAGCTTAATTATCTTTATAATTTACTAAATCTTAATTGATAAATTTAAATATAATATTTATAAAAAATATCTACATATAAATATTTAAAATATAATATTTACAAACTATAAATGGAAATATTTATTTATATTTTAATATTTGGCTTTTATATTGTTGGTTTTATTGATGATTTAGATTTATTTCCTATGAATTGGATTCTATTCTTTGAACTTTTTGTTTTGTTTCACTCATATCTATTATTAATATTTTCATTCATAGTTTGATTCACAGATTCAAAGTTTTCCGTAATAGTATAATTTCGAAAAACTGAAATCGAACCATACCAAACCGAACCCAGTTATACATATGGTTTTGTATGGTTTTAATTTTTATAAAATCGAAAAACCGAAAACCGAAGAAAACCGAACCATACCAAACCGAAACATATATGTTTTTATATGGTTTGAATTTTTGTAAAACCGATAAACCGTAAAACCAAAAAAACCAAAGCAAAAACCGAATTCTTCGTTGGCCAAGAAAAATAATCATTCGACCCACACAACTTCTTATCTTAATCATAAACATTACTTTTGATGGGATAATTCTGATAGAAAAATCTCAAGCAAAATCATAATTTATTTGGGATTACAATTTTGATTTCAGTTCAACTTTTTTTTTAAAAATGAAATATAGTTGCTTGTTCTTTGCCCTCCCTATTTCAATTTTAAGTACACACAGAAGACATTGTATGACACAAAAACACAATGAAGGGTATTGCAATCGAAAACAAAATCATTTTCGGTTAGGTTTGGGTCTGGTTCGGTAAGCTATTTGAACAAGTAAATGTGGGAAACCAAATCTTGGTCGTCTCTCCACCATTGGTGTATCCCATGAGCTTCCTTGTAATCTTCAGAATTAGTCCGGTTTACTATTAGCTTAGCAGATGGGATCACATGAACCGGCTCATCTACTTCCACTGCATTGCTCACTCCCATCGCATCCATTAGCAAACCTCCCAATGAATGATTCATCGCCATCCTCTCAACGAACCCGGCTCCATACCCAATCTGTTCCATCGTTCCCCTGTGCTCGAAAAACCCGATGTACTCGGAACATAGATGGTCCCCTGGATTCACATGTATCTCAGGGAGCCAAGAAGACAGCGCTTTTAGCGGATCTTCAGACAAGTTTTGCTGTTGCAGTTGCTGCTGCTGTGGCTGCTGTGCTTGTTTGAGGGTTCTTGAGAGAGCGAGTCCCGCCGTTACAATGCTCCCCGCGATTCTAATCCCGCTCCTAACACGCTCGTTAGCTATCCTCTCGATAGGGGGAGACACAAACGGAGGGTTGAACAGCGACGATCTGATGTAAACCCCGGTTTTCGCCAATGTTTTGCCGGCTAAAAGCGCCATGGCCGCGCCCATCGAATGCCCTGTTATCCAGAGGCTCGAGGTGCCTCCCACGGAAGAAGAAGAAGCCATGCTTCTCACGGCTTGCATAGCGATCTCGAAACGGGACGTTCTGTGGAGCCCGTTCCGGATAATGTGTATGTCCAACTCAAGGTCGCGTGATATCGAGTCCGGTTTAGTCAATGTCCCTCTAAAGGCTATGACATACCGCGGAACTCGAGAGTCGTGGACGACGGTGACGGTGGTGGTGGTGTTTTTTTTTTGTGGTGGTTTGTATTCGTAAATGCCGCCGAAGATGGAGAAATCTGCGTCGTCTACGAGGCGACGGATGAGTTTGAAGCTGAAGAAGTCCCACCATGGAGATGCGAGAGCTTCAGAGCCTTCACGTTTAAGCTGACGATCACGCTCCACAATGTAAATCCCTTGAACTAAACAAGCTGCTACACAACGTTGGTGATGTTCGTTTGCCCTTAAAACAAAAAACACAAAATTGGTAAATCTGTGGCAACAACAAGCTTTTTCACAAAACGCTTTTATTTGGTTGATTGAAACAGGAATCAAATCGAAGTGTAATGTGGATTTAACAGAAAAGAGAAGCAGAATCTCATACAGGAAGATTATAAATCAGATTAAGTGAGATCTATGAGACAAATGTATTATTGTCGCCAAGAAAACAAAAACATACCAGTCAAGATTTGTGAGGTGTGAAGGTCCACAGAGACTAAAGTCTTCTCGATCAGAAGCCATTGCTCAATCTGATCTGCAATCAAACATGGTAATGGGATGAGTCGAAAAAAGATTAGATCCTGTAACAATCTCGAAGCTATTTGCGAATTTTCCCAATGGGGTTACTTACTGTATATTCTAAATCCTCGATTCGATTGAACCAATTCAACCAAGAAGCTTCAAGAGGAATCGGGGAATAGAGAGAGAGATTGAAGATTGGAGCAGGGCAATATCGTCTCTGGAGTTGAAAGCAAGCATATGTTTGACGGTTAAACAAAACGACACCGTTTAGTCTCCCTCGAGTGAACAAAACGACAACGTTTGCCTTTTGCTAATTATATTTAATCACAATCATATGGGGCCTTAAAATAAACTTACAAAAAAAAATATTATTCTTTAACTTGATTTTTGGCTGAAGTGAAGGCGTTAAAATGTTGTAAAATTTAAATCCTCCTCTGGATAATTTACTGACTTGAAAATATCAGTTTAAATTTACAATACTTTAAAATTACGCATATTATACAATTCATTTGATTTCAATAATTCAACAATTGGATCTCTCTATATAATCCTTTATTCGAAAAAAAAAACCATTTCTTTCACAAGCTTTTTACCCTTTCTTATGCGAACCAAGATCGATTTCAATACGCTTAATTTCTTCCTTGAGCTCTGGTAATGAAATAAGACTTGCCTTTGAGCTAATCGTAGTCTCTTTGTTGGATAATAAAGCTGAGAGATGCTTAAGACACGAAAGGTATTCAGACTTTACTTCACGAGAATCTTGCAGCTGAGTTTCACCACAACCAAACTGCAGAAAAAAGGAAAGAAGAATGAAAAAAAACAAGAAAGGACAACAAGTGGAATACTCAGATTCTAATGAGAGCTGCGATTAACAAGTATTTCTTAAGGATCCTCGAGTCGACGATTGTGAGCAGTGGTCATAAGGAACACAGAAAAGTTCATCATCAACTGTTTCTGGATTTTAGTCTAATTAGTTGGTCAGAGTTTAAGATTGGTAAGAAACTTGTGGACAATCCAGAGGTATGTTTCTCTGGAACAAGCTCTAGGTTCGTAAGCCGGTTTCATTTTTTGGAGAAGAGATCAAATGTTTTACCTCTTTATAAGCTGAAAGACATTGGAGAAGTGTTTCTTCAGATGCATGCGGATGCATTTCCTGCAATGTCATGAATCAATAGGTTTACACAGATTTGTTGTTCAGCGTAAAGCATCAATACAAAGTAATGTCAGTGTTCATCGTCAAGTCAAGTACATAGAAACCTATTGAAATGAGCAGAAGGCTTGTCTCTGAATATGCTTTTGACAGCATTGAACTCTCTTATTACAATACTAACCTTTGGCTCCTGTATCTCATTTTTGCTCTTCGCCAGAACTGCAAGACTCTCAAGAGATTGCAGCTGCAAAGAAACAGAAAAGAAGCCAAACGCAATCTTTATAAGAAAGATGAAACACAAATATACGTGTAAGTGTTGGTTATTGAGACCTACCAGTATGACTAAAGCTGCGTGTTCATAATTCCTTAGAATCCCATTTGATTTTCCGTGTTTCTGCTCTTTGCTCTTTTGGTTTTTCAGCTTAAGCAGCACATCTTTTGCTATCCTGGTTTCCACCACAAACAATTTTTCCTTGTTACGTTCTTTTATGTGAAGTTTAAAGAACATCAAAGATCAATCATTAGTTTAAGCTGAGACAAGAGAGAAAAGATATATAGATACCAACCTAGATGAGTCTTCAAGATACTTATTTGCTTTTTCTAGTTTAGATAGAGCTTCACTGTTATCAGTTCTCCTCAACTCACTAGCCTGAAGCATAAATGTCTTTGCGATGTGCAGTAAACTTCCACCTATCTATCGATCCAGGAGAGGAGAGAAGATGAATACTCTATTGTCCAATGTAAAAGATGAATTTTATGAGAGACTAGAGTGAACCTGGATATGTCCTTCTGGAAGTAAAGTTTTTTGAGTATCGAGACACCTAACAGCGAAATTGTCATATACATGTAAGGATCCTCATATTACTTTGATAAACCGATCAAGAAGTTATTATGTGCTCACTTTTCAAAAAGTTCTAGAGCTTCTCTCAGCTTCCCAGATAATTGTAGAGTAAGCGCTAATGCTTCAGCTGCAGTTACTGCCTCCATTGATTGCCATCCCTGTGATAGATTTCAGCCATTAAGAACTAAAACTAGAATCATAAGAACAAAGCTACAAAAGTTATCTCATCAACTTATGATCGATGCATAGTAAACAGTTCAAAAGCATAACTAAGCTTAATTTAACCAAGATACTATTATCTTTCCACTTATAGACCTCTCTAACTGCACTATATATATTAGAGACTTAAACTTGCGCATTCCACCATGTAAATATCAGGAACTTGGAACTTTTTTCTTTGGCACTAGATTAGAAAGTTGGAGTTTGCACGGAAAGGAAAAAGATGCACTAAATTGTTGAATCATTGGAAGAAATAGCTAAAGTTAAGTAAGACAAAACCACACCTTAGATAATTCCATCATGTGCAATATTTTCCTGTGTATGCTTTCAGCTTCAGCCAGACGATTGGATCGTACATATATCTAGAGCAACATACGAGAAAGTAAAATCACTGAAATGTTAAGAATATCTACGGTTTTGTGGATCTTGTCCAGTTCATGCTGTGTTCAAGTCAATGCATCCCGAAATAACAGAAGGCAAAAACGAAACTACATGCAAAGATTAAGGCCACAAAACCTGAGAAAGATATCTCAGCCTCCTGATATATGTCATGGACTCTCCTTGACCACCTTCCTACATCACAGAACCAAAAAAATACAATAAATAAGCATACAACCGACAAAATGAAACGTCAAGACAGCACATATATCAGTTATCATTAGATTATCGACATGCCTCAAGTATTTTAAGAGAATCCAGAATAAGAGCCTCCGCATCTGTTTCTTTTCCTTGCAGATGTAATACCTGTCGCATTTCAAATCATATGTTAGAAGGCAGTTTTAAAATGAAAGATAGAATCAAGACTTCATGTCGGCTTGGACGTGTGATATTAGATGCAATTCTTCACATGTATAAATGAGAAACATATACATGAAGCTCAAGCCCAAGAAAAAAAAAGATTAATAAAGCCAAAAAAAAAGTGAATCAAGAGAGTACCGTTCCAAGATGATACATTGTCTCCGCATAATCCGGATGGTTATATCCCAGGACTCGTCCTTTCATCTAGATTAGGATCACAGGAAATAATCAGAAGAAAATTAAATAGTAGAGATTTCTAAGTGATTTAAAAAATAATAAAGCTTAATCACATCCATACCTTTAAAGCACGCTGCGCAGGGAGGGATCAATAAAAAAAAATTAAAAAATAAGTTAGCATCACAGAAATGTAAAGCTTATCATTTGAACTTCTGGTGGTAGTATATCAGAAGATCATGGATAATATAAAAAAGGCAAACAATAAGAATTAACAAAGAGACAGGTACATTTGCAAGGGTGATTACCTCGTAGCACACACGAGCTTCCTCGAGTTTTCGCTGTACAAGATAGAGCTGTCCAAGGTTGTGTAGAGTAGCACCAACACTGCATTGTTAAGAATATTGTTGAATGTGATCTTAAATATATAAATCTAAGAGCATTAGTCAGATAGCATCAAAAGTAATATTTTACAATACATGTGGTGAAGTTCAAGCGAATGGCAACCATGTAATTAAGCGTCAGATCAAAAGATGATGATTTCTCACCGCACATCTTCAGGACCGTATGACTCCTCCAATATACTAACAGCTTCCCGGTACAAAGGCTCTGCTTTGTCGAATTCTTTCTTCACTCTATATAACTCTGCCTTACATAGAGGAAGGACAAGATAAAGCAATTAGTCTAAGAAAACAAGAATTAACAAGTGTTGAAACGCAGAGCACTGTAAAATTGAGAAGAATGAAAACTTCTCAGAAAGAGAAGTAACCATTGTGCGAAAATCTTATATCAACAGGCAGAAAATTTACAACAAAGATATATATATAAGTGTTTAACATTATATATATATATATATATATATATATATATATAATATATTCCTCAGCCTGAAAACAGTAAAAATGTTAAACACTTAGCTTAGAGGACCATACTCTAGATGCTTATACATTTTTCATGCATAACATATGAAATGAACAAACACTATGATCTAAAGGAAACTACAAATAGAAACTTTTAAGAGCTGAATAAAGCCTACAGAGACCAACCAGATTGTTGCATGCAGATGCAACATGTGGATCCCTCTCTCCAAAACCTTGCTTAGCTTCCTGTATTGCCGAACTAAAAAGCCTCTCGGCCGGCTCCAGCTTCCCCTAGAAGATAGAGCAAATTCAAAAACAGCTTGTTCAAGGAAGAAGAAACAGATTAAGCTTCTTTGTTCTTCAAAAATATTATCCAACCTGAAAGAAATGATCTCTTCCACTATCAGTAAACACCCTCCACTTAGACGTGTGTATATTCGACACAACCGAGCCGTCCTCGATTCTTTCTAGACCAGTATCATCTCCAGGTTTTGGCTCATCCTCTGCCAATACAACGTTCCCACAGAACCCAAGGATTGCTGAAAAAGAAAGGAACCATTTCAAATACAAACACGAGTGTAGAAATTAGAATCATAACGTCACAAAATATCAACATTTTGGCATAACATACGCACCAGCTTGTCCTGAAAAGATCATCCAAAGCCGAGGATCCAAGTGACGTAAGTTCCTTGTATGGCCTCTAGAATCATTCTGATACGAAATCCTCGGTTTCCCTGCAATTAAAGACTCCTCTTAGGTACAATTTCTCAAAAGATTTGACAAATTCTCTATCATTAAGAGAGAAAAACCCAACAAATCCAAAGCTTTGTAATGAAAAAACTCAGAACATTAGACCACATTCCTCCTTAGATATAAGAAAATGAGCATCCAAAAGGCTGAAAATGGTTTTGATTCAGTTTTCCAGTGAAAGGGTACTTATCAAATTCGATCATTGTGAGAACAACTCAAAAATCTAAGCTACAAGATATGAAATACAAGCATTGGCCCAGTCGAATCAGTGCAGGGAAAATTTTCAGTAAAAGCGGAGAGAGAAGGAGAGTTTCAGGAATCTCATAATCAGATTGATCTAAGGGAAGTTACCGGAGAGTGAATTAGCAAAAGCGGAGGAGATCGGAGCCCGCGAAGAAGAAAAGGAACGCGATGTCCGGTGAGCTCCTCTGAGAAGAGTCGACAAAATTCGAATCGGAGACATTTTTTGGAGGTTTTCTTCCTCAGACGCGAAAAAAATCCTTAAACCCTCGAGTTTTGTGAAGTGCGCCAAGTTTGTTCACCAAGTGTTCGACGAAATTACATATGCGTTGGGCAGGACAACTATGTATTTATTCGAATTCTTTCAAATTCTCTAGAAAATTGAAATGTTGCCTTGCTTATCAATGTTTGTTTACAAATTACAATCGTTTTTAATAATTATAAGTTATGCAAAAAGTAAGAAATGTTGCTTTGCTTTTCTTTTTTTTCCATCCGAAATGTTGTTGCTTTGCTGATCAAGGGTGTTTTGTTGTACTTGTAAGACTTACATGATCAAAAATATTTAAAAAAAAAAAACAATAATATTTATACACAATTTAGATTTAAAAGAATAGATAATTAGCTAATTAATTTATTGTATTTTTGCCACCGATTTAACCTTCGAAGTTGAATGCAAAGTTTCTTTTGCTTTTTGTCAAGTTATGAAGATAAATCTAGATGTTTTAATAATGAATGATGATATATAGTGTTCTAAAAAAAATTAGGCTTTGAGTTTGATTTTTCGACAATTTAGCCTGAATTTAACTGGGTCGTTTGTTGATGGGTAAAAGATGTGAATAGTGTTTTTGAAAATATGTCAAGAGGAGAGGCATGATTTCTCATTTCATTTGAAAAAAAATCATGAAGATCAAGAGTGGAAACAGTTGCTAAGGCTTTGCTCCCTCTGGTTTCTGAGGAAAAAAATCTCGATCTTACAACTGATCCGACACCTGAGGAAATAAAAGCTGCAATCTTCTCTATACATGTAGATAAGGCTTCGGGCCAGATGGGTTTCTTCCACTCGAATTGGAGCACATGAGTTCATGAGTTCATGTGCGTCAGGTTCCTTGCCACAAAGAATTAATGCAACTCATATCACTTATCCCCAAAATTTAAAATCCGAAAACAGTGGCTGATTACAGACCAATTGCTTTGTACAACGCCTTCTATAAGACAATTTCAAAGCTTTTGACAGGAAGATTGCAACCTATTCTCCATGAATTAGTTGCGGAAAATCAATCAGCTTTTGTTCCGGGTCGTGCTATAGCTGATAATGTTCTGATAACCCATGAAATCCTCCACTTTTTGAAGACTTCTACAGCAAGAAAAAGGTGTCATATGGCTGTCAAAACAAATATGACTAAAGCTTATGACAGATTGGAATGGGACTTCATTCGTCTAGTTCTGGAAAGACTTGGCTTTCACAAAAAATGGATCCAGTGGGTTATGCAATGTGTCACTACCGTGGCTTATTCCTTCTTGCTAAATGGTTCTGCCCATGGGACAATTACCCCTACAAGAGGCATCAGACAGGGAGATCCTCTTTCCCCCTATCTATTTATCCTATGTGGAGAAGTCCTTTCTGGTCTATGTAGAAGAGCACAGGAAGATGGAAGTTTACCTGGAATCAAAGTAGCTATGGGTAGCCGAGTGTTAACCATTTGCTCTTTGCTGATAATACTATGTTCTTCTGTAGTTCCAACCCTCGCAGCTGCCTCACCCTCTCTCAGATCCTAAAGCAGAACGAAGAAGCGTCTGGTCAGAAAATAAACTGCCACAAATCCTCAATTACTTTCTCAGCAAAGGCACCCCAAGTAATCCGCGCTAGAGCCAAAAGAATTCTAAAGATAAGGACAGAAGGAGGCCAAGGAAAATATTTGGGTGTACATGAGCACTTCGAAAGAAATAAGAGTGATAAGTTCACCTATATAGTTGACAGAATTAAGCAACGACCTGTCAACTGGTCCAAAAAATTTCTATCTTCAGCGGGGAAAAATGGTTTTATTGAAATCTGTTTTAGCCTCCATGCCTTCACACTCGATGTCCTGCTTCAAGCTACCTATTAGTCTCTGCAAAAAAATACAGTCGACCCTTACTCGTTCTGGTGGGATGGAAACTCTGAAAGAAAGAAGATGTGGTGGGTTTCTTGGTTAAAACTTACCCGCAGCAAAAGAGATGGAGGGTTAGGATTCCGTGAAAATGAGTGCTTCAACGACGCCTTGCTAGCCAAACTAAGCTGGAGAATTCTAAGTAACCCAAACTGTCTCTTAGCTCGGGTCCTCTTAGGAAAATACTGACACTATGTACGTTTTCTGGAAAGCACAACATCAATCTCTGCCTCACACTGATGGAAAGGCATTATTATTGGCAAAGATATCTTCAATAGCAATCTGGGGATGATTATTGGAAATGGAAGACTTACCTCAGTCTGGCATGACTCATGGTTCTCCCTCACAGCAAAGGCATCCCCCTTTGGTCCACCTACAAAAGAAACCGTGAATATGAAAGTCTCAGATCTCATATCCTCAGAAACTAAGGAATGGGACATTACAAAGGTACGTTCAGTTTTACCTGAGTTAGAGCAAGACATCCGATGTCTGATTCCCAGCTCCACTGGTGTTCCAGACAAATATAGTTGGCTCCCTACTACCTCTGGCGTCTACACAGCAAAATCTGGTTATCACATTGCAAATGAGCTATCTAGTACGAACTTTTCACCAATTATCGTCCAGCCGGAATTTAATTGGCACACGGAAATCTGGACAGGTAAATTCTCTGAAAAAAATCAAACTATTCCTATGCAAAATCATAAGTGGAGCTTTACCTGTGGGTGAACAGCTAAAGAGAAGAGGAATGACTCCACAGTGAACTTGCGGCCATTGTGGGGAAGAAGAATCTATTGTCCACCTACTATTCAAGTGTCAATTCGCTTGTGAGGTTTGGCAGATGACACCATTCTCGGAGCCATTTGATCCTCTCCACCCCAAGACTTCATTGAGGGCATCACGGCCGGGAAGCAGATAATTTGTCTCCCACCCGTTGGAATTGGAGCGGGCCCTTTGTTTTCATGGCTCTGCTGGTCTATATGAACTGCAAGGAACAATCTTGTGTTCAACAATCGAGTCTTCACGGCAGAGGAATCCACTCTTAAAGCCATCAAATATGCATGTGAGTGGCAGATGGCTCAGGAAGGCCCGTTGGCCTCACCATTTCACTCCAGTTCACTCCATTTCACTCCAGTTCCACCATTTCACGGCAGAGGAAAGTATTTGGGTGTACCTGAGCACTTCGAAAGAAATAAGAGTGATAAGTTCACCTATATAGTTGACAGAACTAAGCAACGACCTGTCAACTGGTCCACAAAATTTCTATCTTCAGCGGGGAAAAATGGTTTTATTGAAATCTGTTTTAGCCTCCATGCTTTCACACTCGATGTCCTGCTTCAAGCTACCTATTAGTCTCTGCAAAAAAATCCAGTCAGCCCTTACTCGTTCTGGTGGGATGGAAACTCTGAAAGAAAGAAGATGTGGTGGGTTTCTTGGTTAAAACTTACCTGCAGCAAAAGAGATGGAGGGTTAGGATTCCGTGAAAATGAGTGCTTCAACGACGCCTTGCTAGCCAAACTAAGCTGGAGAATTCTAAGTAACCCAAACTGTCTCTTAGCTCGGGTCCTCTTAGGAAAATACTGACACTATGTACGTTTTCTGGAAAGCACAACATCAATCTCTGCCTCACACTGATGGAAAGGCATTATTATTGGCAAAGATATCTTCAATAGCAATCTGGGGATGATTATTGGAAATGGAAGACTTACCTCAGTCTGGCATGACTCATGGTTCTCCCTCACAGCAAAGGCATCCCCCTTTGGTCCACCTACAAAAGAAACCGTGAATATGAAAGTCTCAGATCTCATATCCTCAGAAACTAAGGAATGGGACATTACAAAGGTACGTTCAGTTTTACCTGAGTTAGAGCAAGACATCCGATGTCTGATTCCCAGCTCCACTGGTGTTCCAGACAAATATAGTTGGCTCCCTACTACCTCTGGCGTCTACACAGCAAAATCTGGTTATCACATTGCAAATGAGCTATCTAGTACGAACTTTTCACCAATTATCGTCCAGCCGGAATTTAATTGGCACACGGAAATCTGGACAGGTAAATTCTCTGAAAAAAATCAAACTATTCCTATGCAAAATCATAAGTGGAGCTTTACCTGTGGGTGAACAGCTAAAGAGAAGAGGAATGACTCCACAGTGAACTTGCGGCCATTGTGGGGAAGAAGAATCTATTGTCCACCTACTATTCAAGTGTCAATTCGCTTGTGAGGTTTGGCAGATGACACCATTCTCGGAGCCATTTGATCCTCTCCACCCCAAGACTTCATTGAGGGCATCACGGCCGGGAAGCAGATAATTTGTCTCCCACCCGTTGGAATTGGAGCGGGCCCTTTGTTTTCATGGCTCTGCTGGTCTATCTGAACTGCAAGGAACAATCTTGTGTTCAACAATCGAGTCTTCACGGCAGAGGAATCCACTCTTAAAGCCATCAAATATGCATGTGAGTGGCAGATGGCTCAGGAAGGCCCGTTGGCCTCACCATTTCACTCCAGTTCCCCTCCCCCCCCCCCGGCAAGCCCAGATCTGCAACGACTCTGTAACTTGTTTTACTGACGCAGCGTGGCGCGCTGACATCAAATATGCGGGCTTGGGGTGGGTCATACGAAACGAAGCGAAGGAAATCATCGCGCAAGGCTCCAAAAATCGAAGATGTGTGGCTTCGGTATTAGCAGCTGAAGGATTAGATGTGGTAGAAGCCCTAAAATTCGCCAAGGATCGGGGGATCGATAGTGTCTCCATCACCTCAGATTCGGCGAATCTGATCCAGGCGATCAACTCTAATTCGCATATTAAAGAATTTATGGTATACTCAGATGTTAAAAATCTCTCTATGTTTCCTAAGTATTTCTTTTGTAGCAATACCGAGATCAACAAATGTCAATGCTGATACACTTGCAAAACTTTCTCTCCACTCCTTGTCTTTAGAGGTTGATTTTTAATTAAATGAAATGAAGTTTTAGACAAAAAAAGATTAAGGAAGTATTTTTTTTTTCTTTATTTCGCTTATCACACGAGCAAACAAAAAAAAACACAAATTAGTGCTCGCTTCTACCATTTTGATATTTTATATGTAAATTCGGTACATTTAATTTGGATTTCTGAACCATGATAAATTTTTATAATATTGGAATGAAAACAAAAATCAACAATGGATTTTAAATCTTACTTTTAATAACCAATATTTTCTGTGAATATTGGTTATTGTTCTATGAACCAAACTCGAACTAGAATCAAACCGAATTGTTTAAAACCGAACTGCATCAATATAAATTTTGATTTCAAATAAAAACAATGGAGTATAGTTTAGTGATATATATTTTATTTTTTTGTGCAATAGCTTAGTGATAATTATTTACAAATTGGTTTTGGTTTTGGCTACTTAAGGGTTTGTGTTAGGCGACCAAAGAAAATTAGGATTAAGCCACCATGTTGTTATAAACCATTGAGGTTTGGATGTTCATAACCGGCTCAGTCCATAAGGCCCAATTCGTGGTCTAGTCTAGGCGTGAAAACCAAGTCCTATTAGAGATAGGATTTCCTTTTCCTAATACCAATAGGATTAGTAGAAGTTTTCCTATTCCTTGTATGAGTAGTAAAAGGACAATTTCCTTTTCTCTTCTTGATGTAACCACTATATAAAGAGACCATTGGTCCTCAATAATAATACACAGAATACAAGTTATTCATAACACGTTATCAGCACGAGCTTGCTCTGATAAACCCTAGCCACCGAAAAAAAAGAAAAACCCTAAAAGTTCGCAGCCGATCCAAACCACCATCCGTCCCGCAGCCGTTCGACGCGATCCAACCGTGTGATCCTATCCCGAGTAGCCGCCGACGATCTCTGACCTGCGAACGTCCGCAGCTACACCTAAAACCCGAACGTCCAAGCACCGCCATCCAAGTAGCCGCGTGATCCGATACCGAAGCCGTTCGACGACAAGTCAACCGATCCGACGCCAAGTAGCCGCGCAATCCAAGCCGAAGTTTTACCGAGGTCTTTTAGCTCCCGGTCCATTCCATTCAACCCAAAAGAAGGATCAAAGGTATAAACAAATTTCTAAAACCCTAGAACATGAAAATCGAAATCTGACCTAATATTATCAAACCCTAAAAACCGATTTTGCTTGTTGTTTGATCTCTTAAGAACCTAAACTCGAATTAAACCTAAGAAAAGATAAAACCCTAAAACTCGGATTGCTTGTTGAACTTGCTTGCATGATAGAAACCGATTCTTTAGCTTGATTGTTTGATGTTTAAAATTGCATGATAATATTACCTATTAAAATCGGATTTGGTACCAAATAGAAATCGCATGCTAAGGTTGTTTAATCATGAAAGTCGGATATTAGTTTTAAGTTTTTAGGTTACTAGATTGATTGTTTCTTGTTGCATGATCAAAGCATAAAATCGAAACCTGAAAAAAAAATAGAAATCGTCAAGTTCTAGTTTTCCCTTTTAGAAAAGGAAAGTTTAAGAATATCCTTATCCCTTTGCATGATTATCCTTTTATTGTTTAAACATATTTGTTTTAGGATTAATTTTGCATAAAGAATAAGTTAAAATAAAATCCTAATTGAACTAGGAATTGCATTAATAAAATCAGATCATTAAAGTTTTATTAGCCAAAACCGAAATCATAGTTTTCCTTGTTAGGATTGAATTTTGAAGATTTCCTTTTTTGTTTGATCACATAGAAATCGTAAATAGGAATTGCCTTATTTAAAATTTGGATTTTCTTGTTTCCTTTATCACATAGAATTTCATGTTAGAATTAAAATTGGAAACCTATGTGAATTATAATTGCATAAAATCGGATGCATAAATCGGCCATCATTCTAAGGCCTTGATTTTTATTAAAAGCCCTAAGAGAAGGTTGATGCATATTTTCAGATGTCTGAAGTTAACAACTCAGATTACCCGGTCCTAAGTCTCTCCGGAGATGATATCCTAGAATGGGCAATGAGCACTAGATACGCTCTGCAAACTAGGGGACTCGGAAGATGCATCACATATGGCAATCATGAATTAGAAAGCCAAAGGCAAAGAGCCATAACAATTATGCGCTTCCATCTCACTGAAGAACTGAGAGACCAGTACCAAGATGTTAAGGACCCTTTTGTTCTTTGGACAAAGTTGGGTGAAAGGTATTCAATGGTACTGTGGCGAAACTCCATGGAAGGATGGGAGACTCTCGGTTTCCGGGATTTTGAATCCGCGGATGAATACAACTCTGTCCTAATGAAAATCGTCCATGGCCTACAGCTATGTGGCGAAGTGGTAACAGATGAGGATCTTTTACAAAAGACCATCTCTACATTCCATTCAAAGGAATTGATTTTATCACTTAAGGCCAAAAGTTTCACAAACTATAATGACCTATTTCATTACCTCAGAAGAGGACAGAGGACAAAAGAAATTATCAGTAGATTTGATGAACTGATAAAAAGACGCAGTGAGATGGAGACTCCTCAAACATACGATGAGGAGGAAGCCTCGGACTGTGAGGGCAGTTCAAAAGTTGACTAAAATGAACATGAGACTTCCGATTGCTTAAAATGATTTTAGACTTTGAGTTCTATTTGCTTTGTTGCTTTTATGTTTACTTTGCTTTGGTTTTATGTCTTTGGATTTGTTTGGCATTAAACTACTTTGAGTTTATTTTATTGCTATTATCTTGTTTGTTTCTTGCTTGATAATATGAATGTTCTATTGCTTGTTTTATTGCAAGTATAAAATCTCGACCAAAAGGCATTGCCTAAAAGGGCATGAATTTCTCACCCATACAAAGCCCATTGAGTTATAAGAATGGTTTCCAAATAGAAACAATGGGCAAAAGGAAATGAAAATTCCTTAAGATCGCCTAAGGCATCAAAAGAAAATGGTCGAGACTATACTCTACTGATCTAGACTATGCCAAAGATCAGTATGATAGAGGCAAAAGCCATGGTAACCACAATTGGTATACCCCACGAAATTTACACTATATGGCATGACTGGACTAGCCATCCAAGTCCAAAACTTGATGCAAAGATTGATCATGAAAACGGCACAAAGAGTTATCCCATAGAGTCTCACGTTGTGTTACATGTGCACAAGGGAAACTCATCAGATTTATTGTCTCAAGCATCACGAAATTATAGTATATTCATGAGGGGGAGTGAGGACAAACCCGTGGTCCATGACTATACTACAAATTCGATGATCATAATAAGACTCGGCCGAATTTTATAAAGAAAAGTCATTACCTATAAGGTTTAGACCCTAAAGTTTATCAGCTTGGAGACATCACAAGTTTTACATGTATATAAGATCAATATGCATCAGGCCATATAAGTGAGCATAGATATTCCCATCTCAGATTGAATACGGGTCATGAGCCAGACATATACCATCTTAAGAGATTTTGAATAAAACCACCACATACATATGTGCCGTCTAAGATGGAATCTCATAAGGAGATTGGAGATTGGGAATATATATATGTTGGATAAGAAATGTTTCTCCTACGAATTTTAAAGAAACCTTTGAGCCAAATATGGGTGATCTATTTAGTGGCCAAGGAACACGGATTACATGAGTTTTTAAGTGAATCCGAATATCCAACATTATAAGGAGAAACGTAATAAGCTGATAAGAGAAATGAAATGGTATCAACCATCGGTGTCTTGGCAAGATCCTCGGACTAGATAAAGATTTAAGGACGTCCAAATACAAAGATCATATAAAGCTAGCATAATCAGATGCCAGACACATTGACCCGAAAAGAAAAGAATGACTAAGTCATATCAGCTTAAGCACCACGAAATTGATGTCTTAGAGACACAATCAAGTTGCTACGGAGTCTATACAAGATAGACCCATAAGTTCCATAAGATAAGAAACCGCGGAAAAGGGTGCATAATATAAATCCGGGTTTATTAAGGAAACCAGACCAGACATAGAGATATAAAGGCTGGCCAGCTGAACATCTAAGGTACCAAACCATGTAGCTTGGGACGCCAAGCTGCAAGGTAATAAAGGTCCTGGATTATGAAATCTCAGATCGATCAAATCATGTCTGGATCAAAATAGGAACTACATAAGAGTGTTAACACCAAAATGTATAAGAAAGCGCGTACAAGATAGTAGCACTTGAACAATAAAGAAACAAGCGAGGATCAGAACCCACGAATAAGAATGCATTCATAAGATAAAAGGAAACGTGGGATTATGAAAGTGGCAGGCGTATTGACCACATAAGAAAACGCCATCAGATGATTAAACCAGTGGATAAATAAGTCCTGTGAAGAAAAGAAAATCGTGAGACCACATGATCTAAAGTGTTCATGTTTTACAAGCATTTCGAGATAGCTTGGTTACATAAGGATACTCACAGAGACTAAGGAATAAATTATAAGGAGATATACTCCAAATGTGGTGGGTGCTGCTACAAACTCGAAAGTTTATGATGTCTGGACACATAAGAAAGAAATCAAATTGATATAGTAAGCAGCCTATGGTCCACTGGATAACGAAATTGAGCTGAAAGATAAAAGAAGTTCTCGAGACCAGCATTGTATTAAGCTGAATAAATCGCTCTATGGATTGAAACAATAGACTAAGCGAGTACTTAGTGAAAGAGGGCTATAAAGACGATCCCATGCATATTCATAAAGAAATTCGATAAGGGATTCGTAATTATCGCGAAAAGGTACTCAAGCGATTTAATATGGACCAGGCTTACCCACTGACTAGCCCAATGATGGTGAGAAGCCTTGGCCTGGACAACGATCCATTCGGTCCAGTAAAGAAGGACGAAAAGGTCCTTGGTCCCGAAGTGCCATATCTCAGTGCTATAGGAGCGTTAATGTACTTGGCTAGTCACACTAGGCCGGACATATGCTTTGCCGTGAACCTCCTTTAAAGATTCAGTTCTTGTCCGACCCAGAGGCACTGGAATGGGATCAAACACATATTTCGTTACCTGAAAGGGACGAAAGACATGGGTCTATTTTATACTAACCTTAACAAAGAAGGATTAGTTGGTTTTGCTGATGCAGGTTACCTTTCGGATCCACACAACGGTCAATGACTCAACACATTAGACGAGATTGTGGGATGACAGAAGGGAAAGAAGAACCGACCAGCATGTACGAAGACAATGCCGCATGCATAGCTCAGTTGAAGGATGGATACATTAAAGGAGATCGGACGAAGCACATATTGCCAAAGTTCTTTTTCACTCACGACCTACAGAAGGCCGGTGAACTCCAGGTGCTCCAAGTCCGCTCAAGTGACAACTCAGCCGACCTCTTCACAAAGTCGTTTCCAACCTCCACGCTCAAGAAGCTTATGCATCAGATTGGCATGCGCCAATTGAAGGACCTTCAGTGATGTTCATTTCAGGGGGAGTAATACGTGCTGTACTCTTTTTCCTTCACTAAGGTTTTGTCCCACTGGGTTTTCCTTGGTAAGGTTTTAATGAGGCAGCATTCCCCAAGCGTATTACTGAGATCCCATCATCATCACATACGGTTATGTCATCCAAGGGGGAGTGTTATAAACCATTGAGGTTTGGATGTCCATAACCGGCTCAGTCCATAAGGCCCAATTCGTGGTCTAGTCTCGGCGTGAAGACCAAGTCCTATTAGAGATAGGATTTCCTTTTCCTAATACCAATAGGATTAGTAGAAGTTTTCCTATTCCTTGTATGAGTAGTAAAAGGACAATTTCCTTTTCTCTTCTTGATGTAACCACTATATAAAGAGACCATTGGTCCTCAATAATAATACACAGAATACAAGTTATTCATAACACGTTATCAGCACGAGCTTGCTCTGATAAACCCTAGCCACCGAAAAAAAAGAAAAACCCTAAAAGTTCGCAGCCGATCCAAACCACCATCCGTCCCGCAGCCGTTCGACGCGATCCAACCGTGTGATCCTATCCCGAGTAGCCGCCGACGATCTCTGACCTGCGAACGTCCGCAGCTACACCTAAAACCCGAACGTCCAAGCACCGCCATCCAAGTAGCCGCGTGATCCGATACCGAAGCCGTTCGACGACAAGTCAACCGGTCCGACGCCAAGTAACCGCGCAATCCAAGCCGAAGTTTTACCGAGGTCTATTAGCTCCCGGTCCATTCCATTCAACCCAAAAGAAGGAGCAAAGGTATAAACAAATTTCTAAAACCCTAGAACATAAAATTCGAAATTTGACCTAATGATTATGAAACCCTAAAACCGATTCTCTCACCTAAAATTGTTTGATTTTTTGAGAACTTGAATTGAATTGAATCTAAGCTAAAGATAAGACCTAAAATTCGGTTTGTTTGTTTAAACTTGTTTGATCTCATTAAAATCTAAAAATCGAAATTTGACTTAAACATATATCAAACCCTAAAATTCGGTTTGCTTGAGGAACTTGCTTGCGTGATTAAAACCGTTTATCTAGCTTGTTTATTTGATGTTTAAAACCGCATGATAGCATTACATGTCATAATCGAATTTGAACATTAATACTACTTGAACCCTAAAACAGATTCATGTGTTGATTGCTTGTTTTGTTAAAATCGCAAATTGGAAATTCCCTTATTCGTTTTGGAAAGTTTCCTTATTTGTTTTGGAAATTTTCCTTATTTGAAATTTGGACAATTTCCTTATTTTTGAAATTGGAAAATTTCCTTTTTGTTTAACCACATTAAAATCGGTTAGAAAAATTTCCTTATTTGTTTTGGAAAGTTTCCTTATTTGATATTGGGATGATTTCCTTATTTTTGAAATTGGAAAATTTCCTGTTTTCTTTTATCACCTAGAATTGCATGTTAGGATTAAAATTGGAAACTTGCTTGATTTAAAATCGCATGATGCATAAAAATAAAATCGGTTGAAAGAAACCCTAAAAGCCTAAGAAAAACCGATGCTTGATTTCAGATGGCGAAAGTCAACAATTTGGACTTCGCAGCCCTTAATCTCTCGGGAGATAATTACTTGCAATGGGCTTTAGATGCAAAGATCATGCTGAAATCAGAAGGGCTCGGTGAATGCATTAATGATGCAAATAACGAATCCGAGAGGAATAAGTATAAGGCGATTTTAATCATACGCCACCATCTCGTTGAGAGTCTCAAAGATCAATACTTGACGCTTGAGGATCCTCTTGATCTCTGGAAGGAGTTAAAGGCTAGATATGATCATCAGAAGATGGTTATACTGCCTAAGGCCAAATATGATTGGCTTAACTTAAGGCTTCTAGACTTTAAGTCCGTGGATGAATACAACTCGGCCCTATTTAAGATAGTTTCAAAATTGAAGCTATGTGGCGAGATTGTGACAGAGAAGGATATGCTTGAAAAGACCTTCTCGACCTTCCACTCAAGCAACGTGTTGCTACAGCAACAGTATCGTGAGAGAGGCTTCACGACCTATGCAAGTTTGATCTCTTGTTTATTGCTTGCGGAGCAAAACAATGAATTGCTAATGAGAAACAGCGAGATGAGACCTCCTGGATCAACCCCACTTCCAGAAGCCCATGTGGCCGAGGACACTAAGATGGAAACCGAGGCAAACCATGTCCAAAGATACCAAAAGTATAGCGGCCGTGGATCTGATTTTAACCGCGGCCGTGGGCGTGGAACGAGACAAGGGCGTGGTAGCTACCACCCATATGGTCGAGGGAATGCCCGCGGATCTGACTTTAACCGCGGACAAGGCCATGGCCAAGGGCATGGCCACGGGAACCAAACCGGACACAAGTCCGGCCCGACCAAGTCTGTTTGCCATCGGTGTGGGATGGACAATCATTGGGCCAAGACGTGTAGAACTCCCAGACATCTTGTGGATCTTTATCAAGGGAGTGTTAAAGGGAAGAATCCCGAGGCCAACATGATCCAGCGTGAACATGAGCATGACAATGAGGGCGATTTTGATCATGAAAAGGATGATCTTATGGATAATGATGATCTCACGAAGTATGAGACTTCCGATTTCTTAAAATGATTTTAGACTTTGAGTTCTATTTGCTTTGTTGCTTTTATGTTTACTTTGCTTTGGTTTTATGTCTTTGGATTTGTTTAGCATTAAACTACTTTGAGTTTATTTTATTGCTATTATCTTGTTTGATTCTTGCTTGATAATATGAATGTTTTATTGCTTGTTTTATTGCAAGTATAAAATCTCGACCAAATGGCATTGCCTAAAAGGGCATGAATTTCTCACCCATACAAAGCCCATTGAGTTATAAGAATGGTTTCCAAATAGAAACAATGGGCAAAAGGAAATGAAAATTCCTCAAGATCGCCTAAGGCATCAAAAGAAAATGGTCGAGACTATACTCTACTGATCTAGACTATGCCAAAGATCAGTATGATAGAGGCAAAAGCCATGGTAACCAAAATTGGTATACCCCACGAAATTTACACTATATGGCATGACTGGACTAGCCATCCAAGTCCAAAACTTGATGCGAAGATTGATCATGAAAACGGCACAAAGAGTTATCCCATAGAGTCTCACGTTGTGTTACATGTGCACAAGGG
This sequence comes from Alliaria petiolata, assembly GCA_020283515.1. NCBI lineage: Eukaryota > Viridiplantae > Streptophyta > Magnoliopsida > Brassicales > Brassicaceae > Alliaria > Alliaria petiolata. Next base: position 416,643,630 of record JAHZTW010000001.1, read on the forward strand.
AAACTCATTAGATTTATTGTCCCAAGCATCACGAAATTATAGTATATTCATGAGGGGGAGTGAGGACAAAACCGTGGTCCATGACTATACTACAATTTCGATGATCATAAGAAGATTTGGCCGAGTTTTATAAAGTCATTACCTATAAGGTTTAGACCCTAAAGTTTATCAGCTTGGAGACATCACAATTTTTACATGTATATAAGATCAATATGCATCAGGCCATATAAGTGAGCATAGATATTCCCATCTCAGATTGAATACGGGTCATGAGCCAGACATATACCATCTTAAGAGATTTTGAATAAAACCACCACATACATATGTGCCGTCTAAGATGGAATCTCATAAGGAGATTGGAGATTGGGAATATATATATGTTGGATAAGAAATGTTTCTCCTACGAATTTTAAAGAAACCTTTGAGCCAAATATGGGTGATCTATTTAGTGGCCAAGGAACACGGGTTACATGAGTTTTTAAGTGAATCCGAATATCCAACATTATAAGGAGAAACGTAATAAGCTGATAAGAGAAATGAAATGGTATCAACCATCGGTGTCTTGGCAAGATCCTCGGACTAGATAAAGATTTAAGGACGTCCAAATACAAAGATCATATAAAGCTAGCATAATCAGATGCCAGACACATTGACCCGAAAAGAAAAGAATGACTAAGTCATATCAGCTTAAGCACCACGAAATTGATGTCTTAGAGACACAATCAAGTTGCTACGGAGTCTATACAAGATAGACCCATAAGTTCCATAAGATAAGAAACCGCGGAAAAGGGTGCATAATATAAATCCGGGTTTATTAAGGAAACCAGACCAGACATAGAGATATAAAGGCTGGCCAGCTGAACATCTAAGGTACCAAACCATGTAGCTTGGGACGCCAAGCTGCAAGGTAATAAAGGTCCTGGATTATGAAATCTCAGATCGATCAAATCATGTCTGGATCAAAATAGGAACTACATAAGAGTGTTAACACCAAAATGTATAAGAAAGCGCGTACAAGATAGTAGCACTTGAACAATAAAGAAACAAGCGAGGATCAGAACCCACGAATAAGAATGCATTCATAAGATAAAAGGAAACGTGGGATTATGAAAGTGATAGGCGTATTGGCCACATAAGAAAACGCCATCAGATGATTAAACCAGTGGATAAATAAGTCCTGTGAAGAAAAGAAAATCGTGAGACCACATGATCTAAAGTGTTCATGTTTTACAAGCATTTCGAGATAGCTTGGTTACATAAGGATACTCACAGAGACTAAGGAATAAATTATAAGGAGATATACTCCAAATGTGGTGGGTGCTGCTACAAACTCGAAAGTTTATGATGTCTGGACACATAAGAAAGAAATCAAATTGATATAGTAAGCAGCCTATGGTCCACTGGATAACGAAATAGAGCTGAAAGATAAAAGAAGTTCTCGAGACCAGCATTGTATTAAGCTGAATAAATCGCTCTATGGATTGAAACAATAGACTAAGCGAGTACTTAGTGAAAGAGGGCTATAAAGACGATCCCATGCATATTCATAAAGAAATTCGATAAGGGATTCGTAATTATCGCAAAAGGGTACTCAAGCGATTTAATATGGACCAGGCTTACCCACTGACTAGCCCAATGATGGTGAGAAGCCTTGGCCTGGACAACGATCCATTCGGTCCAGTAAAGAAGGACGAAAAGGTCCTTGGTCCCGAAGTGCCATATCTCAGTGCTATAGGAGCGTTAATGTACTTGGCTAGTCACACTAGGCCGGACATATGCTTTGCCGTGAACCTCCTTTAAAGATTCAGTTCTTGTCCGACCCAGAGGCACTGGAATGGGATCAAACACATATTTCGTTACCTGAAAGGGACGAAAGACATGGGTCTATTTTATACTAACCTTAACAAAGAAGGATTAGTTGGTTTTGCTGATGCAGGTTACCTTTCGGATCCACACAACGGTCAATGACTCAACACATTAGACGAGATTGTGGGATGACAGAAGGGAAAGAAGAACCGACCAGCATGTACGAAGACAATGCCGCATGCATAGCTCAGTTGAAGGATGGATACATTAAAGGAGATCGGACGAAGCACATATTGCCAAAGTTCTTTTTCACTCACGACCTACAGAAGGCCGGTGAACTCCAGGTGCTCCAAGTCCGCTCAAGTGATAACTCAGCCGACCTCTTCACAAAGTCGTTTCCAACCTCCACACTCAAGAAGCTTATGCATCAGATTGGCATGCGCCAATTGAAGGACCTTCAGTGATGTTCATTTCAGGGGGAATAATACGTGATGTACTCTTTTTCCTTCACTAAGGTTTTGTCCCACTGGGTTTTTCCTTGGTAAGGTTTTAATGAGGCAGCATTCCCCAAGCGTATTGCTGAGATCCCATCATCATCACATACGGTTATGTCATCCAAGGGGGAGTGTTATAAACCATTGAGGTTTGGATGTCCATAACCGGCTCAGTCCATAAGGCCCAATTCGTGGTCTAGTCTAGGCGTGAAGACCAAGTCCTATTAGAGATAGGATTTCCTTTTCCTAATACCAATAGGATTAGTAGAAGTTTTCCTATTCCTTGTATGAGTAGTAAAAGGACAATTTCCTTTTCTCTCCTTGATGTAACCACTATATAAAGAGACTATTGGTCCTCAATAATAATACACAGAATACAAGTTATTCATAACACATGTAACCTAAAGAGGCTTTTTAGAACACCAAATTTTGAAGCCGAAACAAACTTCTTGGAAAACTTGGAAACGACACGACTACCTGTAAAATTGTTAGATGTGTCGTTCAAACTTTTGAAAGCTTTAAGTTCATAGTGTAGTAATAATCATAACTCCTATTTTAGTATTGCTGCTTGAAATTGTTGTTTGTCAAAAAAAAATTTTGGTTGTGTAGGGTTTAACCTCTCTTCATGTTCTGGTAGTTTGATTGCTGAGGAGTCTTCATCTAGATCAATGAGCAAGCAGTATGAAAAGAAGATAACCTGGGCGATCAAAGATTTCTCCTCTTTGCAATCGGAGAAAATTTATTCTGATCAGTTCGTCGTTGGTGGCTGCAAATGGTAAGAAAACTTGTTTTCTATTGGTCTATTACAGGTTTACGTGACATATATATAAATCCTTTGCTGTCTTTGGTTTTTGTTTGCAGGCGTCTCTTGGCCTATCCCAAGGGGAATGATAAGGCTAATTATTTGTCTCTGTTTCTAGACGTTGTTGATTCTGAAACTTTGCCTCGTGGATGGAAAAGAAACACAAATTTTCGACTAATTGTTGTAAATCAACTTTCGGAGAAACTCTCCCAAGTGCAAGGTTAGTTTGATTAAGATTATTTTTATAAGGGGGACAAAAACAAAGTTCATATTTTATGATTCTACTTGTCATGGGACTTTTTCTGCAACGAGATTGTTTTGACTAGAGTTCTATGTTCCGTGAGTTTACAGAAGCACAAATTTGGTTTGATCAAACTTCTCCCACCTTGGGTTACATTGAAATGCTTCCCCATACCAAACTTCTTGACAAAAATGGTGGGTTTCTGGTGAATGGAGATGTCAAGATTGCTGCTGAGGTTGATGTTCTCGACGTTATTGGCAAATCAGATGTGTTAGAGGAAACTTTTTCGGCAATGGAAAGCATAGACGTCAATGGGTTTCGAGTTCTTCCTTCACAGGCAAGAAACTTTAAGAAAGATGCAAACTTCACCAGTTTCTTAAAATATATAGCTATCTTATGTAATACTGGTTTTACTATATTACTTTTTTTTGTTTTCTCACTCTTAGTGAAATCTGTGAACCGTTTGTTTGGAAGACACCCAGACATTGCATCAAAGTTCCATATAAAGAACCAAGATCTGAAGACAGCTTACATGAATGTCCTACTCAGCCTGACCGAGTCTCTGTGCCGGTTGCCTAAGGAAATCTCCAAGAATGATCTGTCTGATGCACAAACTGCTCTTGCACACATGACAAATGTAGGGTTTAAGCTGGATTGGTTGGAGAAGAAACTTGATGAAGTTAAAGAGAGGAAGGAGAAAGAAGAAGCTGGTGAGATCCGGATGCAAAAAATTAAGGAAAAGTTGAAAGATTTGAAGCATAAGTGCTCAGACCTTGAAGCTCAACTGGAGAAGGAGAAGGAGAAGGCAGAGGTTTTGGCTTCCAGAGCTCCTCTTTCTTTGTCTGATGACGATGTTGTCTGAATGAATTGAGTTCCTAGGAAAATAGATTCAGGTTCTGCAAATGCTAATATGTTTTGGATAATTCTCTTGTGTCCCTGTTTAAGTTGAGAAGATAAAGACTATTTCACACATTATGTATACAAGAAACTGCCGCCTTGTATTTCATCTTGTATTTCATTATATTTCCTTCAATGGTTAATAAAATATCAGATGACAGACAAAAACAAAACTGAATTTGAATCAAATACTTAACCATACAAACCAATTACCAGGAAAAAAAGATAATATAAAATTCTAACCGAAACCTGAATTAACCTCCTTTTTAGTCCCAATAAATTGTTATAAAAGAGTTTGTAAAATGAACCAGCCCTTTCCAGATAGTGTTTATTATTCATAATAATACAAAGAAAGGTTTCAATGGATGGGGAAATAATAAAAACCAAGAAGAAAAAGAAAAGAAAAAAAACAGAGCAAATCTTGACTTATTCTGCAAGAAACAATATGAGTGAAATACAAGATTTTCTTTGATCTGATCAAGGGTTCCACAAGATAGTGGTCTCTGCAATCATGGAAGTGACGATGTAAGGATCCATGTTCGAAGCCGGCCTCCTGTCCTCAAAGTATCCTCTCCCTTCTTTCTCGGTGTCACGTCCTACACGGATCGATGCTCCACGGTTCGCAACACCCTAATTCAACAACATTCCAACAAAAATAAGAATCACAACTTTGGTTACAAAAAAACAAAACGTAAATTCGACTTTTTACTACTCCAAAACCGCAAAGTGTTATGTTTAGTTATACCCAAAGGAAAGTGTTGATGTCAGCAGTCTCGTGGTGTCCAGTGAGACGACGCTCGTTGCCTTCACCGTAAGCAGCAATGTGTTCTTTGTGTCTCAGTCCCAATTTGTCGATTGCCTTCTTGATAATCTCGTAACCGCCATCTTCCCTCATTGACTTGGTACTGAAACAATTCCCATTTTTAGGTTTTTGAATCAGCAAAAGAAGATCATAGTACAAAAGATCGAAATCGATTCTTGGTAAGTACCTGTAATTGCAGTGAGCACCAGCACCGTTCCAGTCACCAGGAATCGGTTTCGGGTCAAAAGATACAACCACACCAGCAATCTCTGTGATCCTCTGTTTTCAGAAGAAAACAGAGTGTTATTAATCGAAATCTACAGAACAAGCATTAGTGTTTGAATGTTTAAACCGTTAGAAACTTACCTCCAAAATGTATCGAGCGATCCAGATTTCATCTGCGGCTGAGATACCAACAGCTGGACCGACTTGGAACTCCCACTGTTCTCAACACAAAAGATTTGGTGATTAGTTTTAGATCATAATTGAATATCAAAGAGAGAGAAAATAAAAAGATCAACGCTTTATGAAAAAGATTTGATCTGATCTTTTTAAGATCATAATTGAATATCAATGAGAAAAAGGATTCAAAGCTTTATGAAAAATATTTGATATTTTAAGGTCACAACTGAATATCGAAGAGAAAAAAGATTGAATCTTTATGCAAAATATTTGAACTTTAAGGAAAAAAGGATCAAAGCTTTCTTGGTTAATGAAAACTACCTGACCAGGCATGACTTCTCCATTGATGCCACTAATGTTGATTCCAGCGTATAAGCAGGCCTTGTAGTGAGCATCAACAATGTCTCTCCCAAAAGATTTGTCTGCTCCAACACCGCAATAGTAAGGTCCCTGCAAAGATAATTTCACCTTAAGAATTTCGAAAAACCGAACATCGAAAAAGAACAAAAACCATTGATCCATCTTCTTCACCTGAGGGCCGGGGAAACCACCAATAGGCCAACCAACAGGCCACTTCACATCTTTCTGAAGCAAAGTGTACTCTTGCTCAATTCCATACCTAGTTTTCAAAGCAAGATCATATGAATAACTCGGAGTTTTTACGAGAACCGGTTTAATAGATATCATCAAAATACAGACTCACCATGGCACTTCAGCTACAACATCTGCGTGGCTAAAGACCTTAGCAGCAGCGTGTCTTTTGTTTGTTGGGATTGGTTCACCAGCGGGAGTGTAAGCATCGCACATGACCTGATCAAAAACCGGTATAAAAGGTTAATGATGGATGTAACAAAAAATATGGCTGCAACAACAAGAAAGATGAAAACTCACAAGAATGTTGTTGCCTCTACGGAAAGGATCTTTGAATATGGCTTGAGGGCTAATTAGACATAATCCAAAACATAAACGATTAATAAGTAATAACCAAGAATCGGAAAAAAACGAAAGAGAAATGTTTGTGTACTAAATTAAGATCAGAAAGAAAAAGATTATTAACTATAAGATGACTTCACTGTCTTCACCAGGAGCTTGGCCTGTGCTTGAACCATCATAGTTCCACTTTGGTAGCTTCGAAGGGTCACTCACTGGTCCAGGGAGAGTCTACATATAAACATGATTACTACTATAAATTCAAACATTTGGTTTTACACTTAAAAATAGAAATTGACAAAACTTAAATTTTTTTTGCCAAAATTACCCTGGCTTTGCTTCTCATATCCATTCCAGAACCTCCAACCCTGATTTAGTAAACAAAGAAACACCAAAGAGTAACAATTTATTTTAAAAAATCCCATCTTTACTTCTTAAGAACAGAACCAAGAACAGAGCAAACATAGTTTTAGAGCAGCTTCAGAAACTTGGTAAAATTAATCAGCGTGCACAAAAGAAAAGTAGAATTAATCAGCAAATTAAACAGAGATCTTAAGAAGAACTATCATTTAAACAAAAACGAATTGGATCTAAAGGACTAATAAGAACAACCAAATGCTCAAAACCAAAAATAAACAGAGTGTGATTCTAGCAGAATCTAATCCATACAAACCCCAAAAAAAATAAAAATAACAGAGTCAAAAGTCGGAAAAACAACACGAACCCATTGGTTACGATTGATATGAGCACGTATAGGATAAAAGAAAAACATAAACAAAAAAAAGACGATTTTTATGAATGAAGAAGAAGACGAACCATATGTATTCGGCAATGATTTTGTCAGAGGTGTCTGAGAGGTTAAGGTTAACGAGATCTGTAAGAAGACTCATGGCTACGAACACCTAGAACCAAAGATTGGTCGATAGTAAGAGTTAAATGAAATCGAATCTTAATCTGTCTCGTGTTTTGGTTCTGTGTTGATATCGGTGGATGTGAAGAGAGAGTACTTATAGAAAGAGGGTGCAGAGATCGAGAAGAGAGGGTGACGTGAAGATTTTGGAGACTTTTTGGCTCTCCTCATAGAAAAACAAAATTACAAAACGTAAAAACGTAAAAATCAGAAATAAAATATTCTAAGATTCTCCTGCGGCCCAATGGAATCTTATATATTTTAGTAACATTAATAAAATTAACAAATAGGCTTTTTATTTATATTTTATGATATATACACACAAGGTTATAATTTCCAGGGAGAAACTATAAATTGTTTATTTAAGGTAAAGAGTATTTCTGTTTCTATATATATTACAAGAACAGCTGCGATAGAAAATCTGGAAATACCGTTTATGAAATTTTACCAAATAAATGTTTTGAATACTGTTTTTGTTTGCCATATGTCACCATATTGTTCTTCTTCCAGCAGAAAGATATTTCAACAATGATCAATTACGTAATTTGTTTTTTTTTTTAATTTTTTTAAATTTTTGGCTCTACCATGGCTGAAAAATTGGCTACATAAATAATATCATTGATGCATCATTGAATCGATACAATGGTGTAGAGTGTAGACGGTGATTAGGTGGCCATGACGATTATACACTCTAATCAATTCCTAATTAAAATTAATTTATGTTTTTAAATGTGAACCTACTTTGATGATTACTTTTAAACGAAGATTCGCTTATCTGTTAATTTTGTATGATCAGTATCATTACCCACGCATCTCCAGTTTCTATCCAATCATTTTGTGAGTTTTGAGGTAAAATAAGATTCAAGAGAGAAATTAGGTAGATATTTCACGGTGTCATATCGACATCACAGGGTCACTGTTGTTGTCCATCGAATTTTCGATCTTGAATTTATTCTACAGTTTTTCCACTTTTCAACCCAAAAATTGTACCTCTTATAGTTTTAAAATTTTATTTTTATTTCACAAATACTATAATTTTATATTTCAATGTAACATTTTGTAGAAAATATAGTTTTAACTCTATTATTACTTTAATATATTAATTAGAAAGATAATTTCTTATGATATTTTTTAAAAGTAATCGAAAGAGAAAAAGATACATTTATTTAGTGTATTAATAAATAGTATCATATAATTTTTATTAAACGAGTGATTTTTTATTATTATTTTTTTTGCAACGTAATTTTCTATTTTAAGTGATTATTTTTTGTTACATATTATTTTTTGTATAATATTATTTTTTTATATGTGTGTCTAACTTGTTACATGAAGTTTGGAACTTAGAGCAAGAACAATGGTAGTTCTTATAAGAACTCTTAATATATATTAAACAAATAAAAATTATTATAATAATGAATTGGTTCTTAAAAACTTAAGAAAATATCTTATTTAAGAACTTTTGAGTGTTTTTCTTAAGTTCTTAAGAACCTTATTCATTATTATAATAATTTTTATTTGTTTAATATAAATTAAGAGTTTTTATAAGAACTACCATTGTTTTTGCTCTTAGAAGTTTAGAATTCTGAATTTTATGGTTTTGTATTTTGTTTCTTACGAATACTTTTTTATAAAGATATGTGTGATAAATTAAACGTCTACATAAGAAAATATTATGTTACGGAAAAAATTTACGATGTCATATCAGCATCACAATCCATCGAATCTTCGATCTTGAATCTTCAACCAAACTTGACAAAAAAACCGAGTACCAAAGAAAACCATCAATGCTCTAAACTCTTTTTACCAATATAAAACCAAATATTCTAATTGCTTTTTGTTCTGTGGTCTATATTGAAGTAATTTTAAGATAATGATTTGAAAAATATGTTATGTCCAATAACAAAGTTGAGTTGATTTTGTTTTTGGTTGCATGCTAGAGGCCGTTCATGACCGGCATTGGTCAATGACTATTTGGCCCACCTTTTATATAAGATGGGTTGAAGTTTAAATTCGTTGACATTTTTTTGTTTTTAATTCTCTGGAAAAAATATTTGACTGATGGTTTATTGTCTGCGTCATCACTGCTATGGGTTATGTGTAATTATTTTGTATTTGAAAACTAACCGAATTACAGTATATACAAAAAGTACAAGTTGGAGAAGAAAAAAAAGAAAATGAAATCGCAGAATTGCTTGAATGGGATACGTACACGGGACCAATGAATAAAGACAGTGGCAATATGTGTTACTTGCACATTCAGAATTGTCCAATCTAATTATTGCATTACCAACTTGCATTGTACATGTCGACGTGAAGTACATTCATTTTCAACTGTAAATGTCATTCTTTTTAGGTTTTTAAAGGATGGACTGATTTAAGAGAATATTACGTAATAATGGAAAATGGACAATTAAATTTTCAACTTTCAAATTTGAACCATTCAAAGTCATACCTTTTACCTGATCTATTTAATTAACAAATTATTTTTGTTGACCGAGCTTTAAATCACGAATTTTTGTTGACTCGGTCATATTAGGTACGACGTTAACTTCACTGACGAATCGACTAAACGCCGTCTAATCCTCGTCTGGTAGGGAAATTAACGCCGTGCCTAATATGGTCAAGTCAACGTAAGTTCGTGATTTAAACAATAGTCAACGTAAAAGTTTATTATTTAAACCGCCCACGCGAAACGTGGTGCTTTTAATGACCAAAATTAAAAGTTTAACATTTAAATGTCATTTTTCCCGTCCAACCGATATTTTCAATTTTTTAGGATTTCGTAATATTACGTGATTGATAATCTAAATAAACCAAAACAAATTTTAGAAGATATTTAAACATAAATTAAATTTACGTTATACAAAAATTGGGTTTAGTTTTTAAAACATCAATTTAATCACATCTCATGATTATCTAACAATTTGTAAATCTTACGAAACCCTAAATCTACATACAGAAGTTGAGAAACTTCGAGAAACTTGTTCTACCTCGCTGGTGTTCAGTAAATAAAAATTCTTAAAACATTGATCATTCATCGATCATGATTACAGTTTCACTGGGACATTCGAGTTTACTGAACACCAACGAGGTAGAACACGTTTCTCGGAGTTTCACTGGGACTCTCACCAGCTTGAAGTATTTGGAATTTGTTTGAAAAATTACATTGCTAAACAAATCCTATATTACCTCAAGAACTTCAATATGTTGAGTTTAAGATGCTCTTTCATCAGCAATACATGAGTTTTGTTGCTAATCGTAGGCCACAAAAAGTTTAAGATCCTTAATCTTTCACATTGTAAAATCTTGAGTTTGAGATACTCTTTCATCATAAATAGAAGCTTTGAGATACTCTTTCATCAGAAATAGTGGTGTTTAGAATATCTAAAATTTGAAAGTTCGGCATTTAAATGACATTTTTCTACTGACGGATAACTTCTATTTCGCAAAATTAGTTAATGTTTAAATATTTTTTAAAATTAGTTTTGGTTACTTTGATTAGCAATCACGTAATATTACGTAATCCGAAGAAATTAAAAATTATATTTCGTAAAATTAGATTATGTTTAAATATCTTCTAAAATTAGTTTTGGTTACTTTGATTAGCAATCACGTAATATTCCGTAATCCGAAAAATTAAAAATATTGGTTAGACGGAAAAATACCATTTAAATGTTTAACTTTAAAATTTAGGCTATTAAAAGCATCATGTTTCGTTTGGACGGTTTAAATAACAAACTTTTACGTTGACTATCTTTTAAATCAAAAATTTATGTTGACTTGACCATATTAGGCATGACGTCAATTTCACTACGAGACGGGGATTAGACGGCGTTTAGTCGATCAGTTAGTGAAGTTAACGTCGTGCCTAATATGACCGAGTCAACATAAGTTCATGATTTAAAGATCGGTCAACGAAAAAGTTTGTTATTTAAATGGATCATGTGAAAGGTGGGGCTTTGAATGGTTCAAATTTGAAAGTTCAATATTTATATGTCCATTTTCCCAATAACTTATTGTATTTGTTATACTTGATCGACATTATCTGTTTAATCAATATTTTTTGATCTGCGTCACCATTCGATTTTTTTTTATCTGTGTCACCATTTGAATTCGTCTTCGAATGGTGACGCAGATCAAGCAGATAATACATATTAAACAGAACAAATACAGATCAAACAGAAATGGAGAACAAATACAGATATGTAAATAATTATATTATATTAAATAGTGTAACAATATAAAATAATCCAAATCAAATATTTAAAAAAAATAAAAAGATAAAAATTCATATAAATACAATAAATAATACATTTAAATTTTAATATTATCAAAAATTAAATTTAATTACAAAATAAAGATAAATTTTAAAAATAAAAACTAATACAAAATAATTTCATTCGTCTATACACAATATAAATGAAATAAATATAATTATGAGAATAAATATGAAAAAAAATTTGACTACAATATATGTATAAAATTTAAAAATAAAAGTTAATATAGACTATTTTCATATTTGACATAAAATTTCATTCACCTATTTTCATTTTTTTCATATCACATGAGTCAGTTTTATACATATTCACAATGAAAATATAACTTATAAAATAATATTTATGAATTTATTGTACTTTTTTATACCAGTTAATAAGTTTTAATTTTTAAGTTATTAGATTTGTAACTATATTTATAACGATAATTAAATATGTAAAATAAATCAACATGTATAACTAGTTATTTCAAAAAATATAAAAATTATTAATATGTAAAATAAATAAATATTATTTTGTAGAAAAAAATTGTTGTTGTTATTGATATTTATAGAAGAAAATAAATACAATATATATATTAAATATCTAACTAAATAAAAAAATATTCTAAAAAAAACTATTACCCAAAAAACGAAAAAATAAAAGTAAATCATACTTTTAAACTTGAGAGGATTTGTAGATTTTTTTTTATTATATGGAAGTAAATAAAATAAGTTATTAAACTAAAAACTATTTATAAGCAATTAAGAAAGAGAAAAAAAAAGTCAAATGATTGATCATTTGCATTTGTCCCACCACTTTTCCTTTTAGGCTTTGAATGGTATACAGATAAGATGCAATACAAATGCAGAATAATAAGAATTCAGATCTATCTGCAATTAATGTGCCATTCATACTTTTTAATGCAAAACAAGAAAAAAGAATAATTTAATTAATCATCTGCATGCAGATCTAAAACCTGTGTAAAAAATTTGATCTTGTTGTGAATCGAATGAATTCTATATATTATTATGAGGACCAAATGTCTCTTTATATAGTGATTACACAAAGGATAGAAAAGGAAATAGTCATTTTACTACTTCTACAAGAATAAGGAAAACATCTACTAATCCTATTGGACTTAGGAGTCCTGACCGCCTATGGTCTAATAGACTGGACCGGTTATGGAGATCCAACCTCAATGGATTATAACACTTCCCCTTGATTGACATAACCGGTTGTGATGATGGGATCATAGTAATACGCTTGGGGATGCTGCCTCATTAAAACCTTTCTAAGGAAAACCCAGTGGGACAAAACCTTAGCGAGGAAAAAGAGTACAGCACGCATTACTCCTCCTGAAAAGATCATCACTCTAAGTCCTTTAATCGGCGCATGCCGATCTGATGCATTAGCTTCTTCAATGTGGAGGTTGGAAGCGACTTAGTGAATAGGTCGGCTGAGTTGTCGCTGGAACGGACTTGGAGCACTTTGAGTTCACCGGCCTTCTGTAGGTCGTGAGTGAAAAAGAACTTTGGTAAGATGTGCTTCGTCCGATCTCCTTTGATGTATCCATCCTTCAACTGAGCTATGCATGCGGCATTGTCCTCGTACATGCTGGTCGGTTCTTCTTTCCCTTCTATCATCCCACAATCTCGTCTAATGTGTTGAGTCATTGACCTCAACCAAACACATTTTCGGCTGGCCTCATGGATCGCCAATATTTCCGCGTGATTGGACGATGTAGCCGCGAGTGTCTGCTTCATGGATCTCCACGAAATGGCTGTTCCATCGTGAGTGAAGACATATCCCGTCTGGGATCGACCGTTGTGTGGATCCGAAAGGTAACCCGCATCAGCAAAACCAACTAAACCTTCATTGTTAAGGTTAGTGTAAAACAGACCCATATCTTTCGTCTCTTTCAGGTAACGAAGTATGTGTTTGATCCCATTCCAGTGCCTTTGGGTCGGACAAGAACTGAATCTTGAAAGGAGGTTCACGGCAAAGCAAATGTCCGGCCTAGTGTGACTAGCCAAGTACATTAACGCTCCTATGGCACTGAGATATGGCACTTCGGGACCAAGGATTTCTTCATCCTTCTTCTTTGGACCGAATGGATCGCTGTCCAGACTAAGGCTTCTCACCATCATTGGGCTACTCAGTGGGTGAGCCTGGTCCATATTAAAACGCTTGAGTACCTTTTCTGTATATGCCATTTGATGCACAAGGATTCCATTATTGACGTACTCAAGTTGTATTCCCAAACAGAACTTAGTCTTTCCTAAGTCTTTCATTTCGAATTCCTTCTTTAGGTATTCAACCGTTTGGGATATTTCCTCAGAGGTTCCTAGGATGTTCATGTCGTCTACATACACCGCGATGATTATGAATCCCTTGTCAAATTTCTTTATAAATATGCATGGACTTATGTGATCGTTTTTATAGCCCTCTTTCACTAAGTACTCGCTTAGTCTATTATACCACATGCGACTTGATTTTTTTAATCCATAGAGCGATTTATTCAGCTTAATACAATGCTGGTCTCGAGAACTTCTTTTATCTTTCAGCTCTATTCCCTCTGGGACTTTCATATAAATTTTGTTATCCAGTGGACCATATAAGTATGCGGTTACAACATCCATTAACCGCAAATCCAATTTCTCTCTTATGGCCAGACTTATCAGGAATCTAAAAGTCGTTGCATCCACCACAGGGGAGTATGTCTCCTCATAATCGATTCCTAGTCTTTGTGAGAATCCTTGTGCCACAAGCCGTGCTTTGTGTCTAACGATTTCACCTTGTTCGTTTCTCTTCCTCACAAAGACCCATTTATGTCCAACTGGTATAACATCACGAGGTGTCCGAATTATGGGACCAAAAACCTCTCTCTTCTTTAAAGAGTTTAACTCCACGTTTATAGCTTCTTTCCATTTATTCCAGTCTAATCGACGAGTGCACTCTAAAATGTTTGTGTTTTCTAGATCCTCATTCATGAGCTCAAGTGCTACATTGCATGCAAATATTTCATCAATGTCGACATTCTTTCTGTTCCATTGGATTTAAGACGAGACATAATTGATCGCGATCTCTTTGTTATCAGGAACTTCAGACCCATGAAGCTTGGCGTCCCAAGCAACATTTTCCGGCACCTTAGGTTCATTTATGTCTGGAACGTCCACTATCTCCTCGGTCTGAATTTCAGCACCTTTCTTTAATTTCCGAGGAGTCTTATCTTTGGAACCAATTGGTCTTCCACGTTTCAATCGTGGTTTAGACTCAGTAGCCGCTTGACTCGGTCCTTCTTGGACATCAATACGAATTGGTGCATTCACGGCTGGTATATATGATTTCGTTACCCTCTTTGGGTCTGCAAAGGAATCTGGCAATTGTATAGCTAGCTTTTGCAAATGTATTATCTTTTGGACCTCTAAATCACTTTCACGAGTCCGAGGATCTTTCCATTTTAAGGATGTTTGATTCCATGCAATTTCTTTTACCAGCCGGTTTCCATCACCTAATGTTGGAAAAACGGATTCGTCAAAATGACAATCCGCGTACCTGGCCTTAAATAAATCTCTGGTGGTCGGCTCAAGGTACTTTATGATCGTGGGTGAATCATATCCAACATATATCTCCATCCTCCTTTGAGGTCCCATCTTAGTCCTCTGTGGTGGTGCAATCGGCACATAAACTGAGCAACCGGATATCTTAAGATGGGAAATGTCTGGCTCTTGTCCCGATAATAATTGGGATGGGGAATATTTATGGTCACTAGATGGCCTGATGCGAATTAGTTCGGCAGCGTGTAAGACAGCATGTCCCCAAGCGGATACAGGAAGCTTTGACCTCATGAGTAATGGTCTAGCAATCAACTGTATGCGTTTTATAAATGACTCGGCCAAGCCGTTTTGTGTATGTACATGTGCCTCAGAGTATTCAACACTTACCCCCATGGACATACAATAGTCATTAAACGCTTGGGAAGTGAATTCACCAGCATTATCCATTCGTATGGTCTTTAAAGGAAAGTCTGGAAAGTGAGCCCTTAGGCGTATTATCTGAGCAAGGAGTCTCGCAAATGCCATATTCCGTGATGACAATAAGCATACATTTGACCATCTTGTAGATGCGTCAATGAGGACCATAAAATATCGGAATGTCCCACAAGGTGGGTGTATTGGTCCGCATATGTCTCCTTGAATTCTTTCCAGGAATTTTATTGTTTCCTTAGTCACTTTCCCTGGTGATGGCCTTACAATGAGTTTCCCTTGTGAACATGAGGCACAAGTAAGATTCTTTGGGATTACTCTCCTTTCTTTCAAGGCGTGCCCATAAGTATTGGCTATCAATTTTCGCATCATATTCGACCCGGGATGTCCCAGCCGGTCGTGCCATAAGTTGAACCTATCCGTAAACTCTTGGTTTACGGTGGCATTGGCCTCAATCATATTGACCTTAGTGCAATATAAGCCGATAGCTATAGCAGGTATAGTCTCTAGGACTTTCTTTTGGCCTTGGACGATTTCAATTATTTGGAGGAACTCTCGGTTTCCTTCGTCCATTGTTTCAACATGAAGACCATTCATTCGAATGTCTTTAAAAATCAATAGGCTTCTCTTTGAGCTGGGGGAAAACAATGCATCCGCAATCTCTAGATGCGTCCCCTTAGGCAATAGGACATTGGCCTGGCCGTAGCCTTCTATTAGGTTGGCCATGCCTGCTATAGTATTTACATTGGCCTTTTTCAATGTAAGATTTATGAAATATCTCTTGTCCTTTAAAATCGTGTGGCTTGACCCACTATCCACCACGAATTCATCCATGTTGCCTTTCATTTAAACACAAGAATTATGTCTTAAAAACCATTAATTATTAATTAAGCAAATCCAAACAAATCCAAAGACATAAATCCAAATGAAAACAAAACATGAATGCAATACAATTTTAATGCCTATTTTAAACAATCTGGTGTCTCCATGAGATCATCCATAAGGTCATCACGTTCATGATCGAAGTCGCCTTCCTTATCATGCTGGATCATATGGGCTTCTGGATTCTTCCCTTTAACACTCTCTTGATAAAGTTCCACAAGGTGTTTGGGAGTCCTACATGTCTTGGCCCAATGATTGTCCATCCCACATCGATGGCAAACAGACTTAGTCGGGTTGGACTGATGTCCAGTTTGGTTCCCGTAGCCACGCCCTCGGCCACGGCCTCGACCGCGGTTAAAATCAGATTCGCGGCCATTCCCTCGACCATATGGGTGGTAGCGACCATGCCCTTGTCTCTTTCCACGTCCATGACCATTATCCTTTTGGTATCTCTAGACATGGTTTGCCTCGGTTTCCATCTTAGTGTCCTCGGCCACGTGGGCTTCATGAAGTGGGGTTGATCCAGGAGGTCTCATTTCGCTGTTTCTCATCAGCAATTCATTGTTCTGCTCCGCAAGCAATAAACAAGAGATCAAACTTGCATAGGTCGTGAAGCCTTTCTTACGATACTGTTGCTGTAGCAACACGTTGATTGAGTGGAAGGTCGAGAAGGTCTTTTCAAGCATATCCTTCTCTGTTACAATCTCGCCACATAGCTTCACTTTTGAAACTATCTTGAATAGGGCCGAGCTGTATTCATCCACGGACTTAAAGTCCATGAGCTTTAAGTTAAGCCGATCATATTTGGCCTTAGGCAGTATAACCATCTTCTGATGATCATATCTTGCCTTTAACTCCTTCCAGAGATCAAGAGGATCTTCAAGCGTCAAGTATTGATCTTTGAGACTCTCAACGAGATGGTGGCGTATGATTAAAATCGCCTTATACCTATTCCTCTCGGATTCATTATTTGTATCATTAATGCATTCACCGAGCCCTTTTGATTTCAGGATGATCTTTGCATCTAAAGCCCATTGCAAGTAATTATCTCCTGAGAGATTAANCACAGCACAACACACATTTGTTGCTCCTCGAGGATACATTAACATATTTCTACATCCACGACATACCAACTGGTCCTGCATCTCTCTGATTCATAAATCAAAACACACATAATCGCTTCAAAAATCTTTCTCAAAGCCAAAAAAAAAGAAAAAAAAGCCTAACTTTCCAAACTCAAATCATTTTCAGTACATGCATGCGCCATTGTCAATCAGTGAAGAAACAAACCCAGAAAAAAAAAACTTACCTGATAAAGTCTGGAACAGAGATAAAAAAGCAACCTTTTTGATTAGAATTCCAAATTCGGACCTAAAAACTTCTGCAACAAAATCAATCCAAGCCAAATTGGTAAAACAGAGAACCGGAGTTACACAATTGCAGATGAAATCGAGAAAGGATGTTCTTTAATCATACGGATTGGAGATTGGTGCTAAACTTAACTTACACAGTAAACAAAATTTTTGGGAAATCGACAATGGAAAAGACAATAGATTTGATTTTGCCCTCTCTCGTTTGTCTCCCAGCGAATTATCTCTCAGTTTTTGTTGGTTTTCTTTAAATCGAATAAATCGGACTTTTTTTAATTAGGAATATTCTTGAGTCTTGAACCTTGTCGTGACTCTCTTTTAGTCTCTTTACGTCATTTTCAGGGATTTTGGCTTAAGCTCCTTTTTGTCAAAACCGTGGGCCATGGGGCTGACTCGACCTGCGATTGTCAAAACGCGCTTTTGAATCTCTCTCTCTCTCTAGTCTCTTCCAATTTCAGTTAGCTGCGGTTGCGTTTTCAATTCTCTGCGATTTCCATCCGTTCTCGTTCTATTCCTAATCCTAAATTCCCGTCCCATATGTTACAAGGTATTGATTCACATTTGAGAATGATACAGAACGGGAGGGAAACGGGAATTTCCCAAAATTTCATTCGAGATAAATAATATATCAACTACATATAATATATATTATATATAATTGGATGTAATCTTAATGCAAACATCGCATTTAACAGATGATGCTCTGAAAGGACACATGAGTGTTGTTCAACAATCCCATAGTTGATATGCGTGGTGTGATTACAAGATGATATTTATGGGACATACAGAAGAACAATGAGAGAGTACAACAAGTAAAAAACGTATCTTAAAAAACAATGCGGATCAAAAACACACAAATGATTCTTTAGAACGAAAACACATTTTCAACAATTTTTCGAGGAAACTAGAAAAGATATACGATCAAATATTTTAAGATAATTTTACCACGGTTCAAAGTATGACAACAAGAACATATAGGCTTTGAATGGTATACAGATAAGATGCAGTACAAATACAGAATAATAGGAATGCAGATCTATCTGCAATTAATGTGCCATTCATACTTTTTAATGCAGAACAAGAAAAAGAATAATTTAATTAATCATCTGCATGCAGATCTAAAACCTGTGTAAAAATTTTGATCTGCAGAAAAAAGAAAGAGGGTGATGGGCGTGGGCAGAGGCCCAATGAATGTAGGTTATTTTTTTTTCTTTTTTTTTAATTGCTTTCAAATATCATCATTTTGTTACCTTAGTTTATTCATTTTGAAACAAATCCTCTCTCTAAGATCAAAAGTAGGTTTTTTCGTTTTTTTATTGTTATTGTATTTTTGAGAATCTTTTTAAATTGTATATAAAATATATACATTTTATTATCTTTTACAAATATTAATAAACATAATAATGTTTCTATATAAAGAATCTTATATATATTATGTTACATATTCATAACTTTTATATAACTTTTTACAATAACTAGTTATGTATGTTGATTTTTTATATAATTTATAAATTATATATAATATTTAGATCAATGGAATCATATATGTTATAGTTTATTTAATTTTATTGTTAATAATAGCTAACATAAGTAAAATAATTAATACTTGTTTACAAAAAAAAAATTATGTATGTTATTTAGATCAATAGAATAATATATGTTATAGTTTATTTTATTTTATTGTTTATAATAATTAAGATAAATAAATAAATTAATACTTGTTTATACAAAAAATAATTACTATCTTATAACATTTTATATAAATTAGTTTAATGAATTTATGCATGTTATTTGATAATTCATATTTTAGTTGCATATATTTATAAATTTAATTAGTTATGTTTATCATCATTTAATATTTTTACACAAAAAAATATTCCGTTTAAATTTTCAACTGTATTTAATAAAATAATTATATTTATTGTTTATATATAAAATTTGTATTTTTTGTTTTAAATATTTAGTTTGTATCATTTTTTAGGTTTTCTTAGTTGTAAATATTTATGGAGCTAACCCATATGATATAGAAAATTTATTTTATTTTATAATATATTCATATAAATTAGTATATATTTTATTTATATTGCAAATACATATAGACAAATGAAATTACTTGATATTAATTTTTTTTTGTTCGTTATCGAATTTATTTTTTTGATAATATTTAAATTTAAATGTATTATTTCTTGCATTTATATGTATTTTTTGACTTTTTAAATATTTAATTGACATTATTTTATATTGTTCTACTATGTAATATAATATGATTATTTGCAGATCTGCATTTGTTCTGCTTCGAATGGTGACGCAGATAAAAAAATGCAGATCAAGCAGATAATGCAGATCAAGCAGAACAAATACAAATCAAGCAAAAATGTAGAACAAATGCAGATCTGCAAATAATCATATTATATTAAATAGTATAACAATATAAAATGATGCACATCAATTATTTAAAGAGTCAAAAAGAAAAAAATACATATAAATGCAATAAATAATACATTTAAATTTTAAATATTATCAAAAAGTTAAATTCGATTACAAATTAGAAAGAAATTTTAAAAATAAAAATTAATACAAAGTAATTTCATTTGTCTATATGTATTTACAATATAAATGAAATAAATATATTTATGAGATTAAATATGTTTTAAAATTTAAACATTATTAAAAAATCAATTAAAAATATGTAAAAAATGTAAAAATAAAAGTTAATATAGACTATTTTTCTCATATATGCCATAAAATCTCATTCTCTTATTTTCATTATTTTCATATCACATGGGCTAATCCTATATATTTATAATTAAAATATAATTTATAAAATAATATTTATGTATTTATTCTACTAGTTTAAACATGTTAATAAGTTTTAATTTTTAAATTATTATTTATCAAATAATTAATCAATACAAAATATATTACACAAAAATAATTGCTATGAATAAAAAATATTTTTAAAGCACATTTTAATTTCTATACTATTATATATAACTTTATACGTAACACATAATATATACAAATGAATATAATATTATATGTATAAATTTTATGTCTTTAATTTCGAACAAAAAAAAATGAAGAAAAAAATATAGAAAACAAACTATAAAAGATGTTTTGATTATGTTGAAATATGTGCCTAAAATAATTAATAATGTACTAATATATAAATAAAAATTAAAATATGTTTAAATATTTTTTTTTGCATTGATCTGCCCAAAATTGATGGAAAAATTTTCTCCTGCATTTATCACTAAAGGACACAAAAAAAAATTCTACATGCAGATTTTGTTTATTTTTTTACTATTTTTCTTTTGTTCTGCATTTTTGTTATGAATGGAACATAAATACAGTTTCATCTGCATTTTTATTCATCTGAAATTGTTCTGGATTTGTTATGGCCTTCCATTCAAAGCCACAAGTATTTGTTCTTCTTGATCTGCATGATGTGCTTGATCTGCATTTTTTGATTTGCGTCACCATTCCAAGCCTTAATTATGCAGATCTACAATTTAACAAACAATTTGATATGCATGCATATAAGTTATTATTTTAAATTATTTTTAAGTTCTGCATTAAAAGTGATAAATGACAATTAAAATGCAGATGGATCTGCTTTTTAATAATCTGTATTTGTTCTGCAATTGATCTGCACTTCCATTCAATATCAGAAAATATCACTTTGCACAAGTGAATCAATTTCACATATGGAAAAGACAAAAGCATCATTTTTCTTATTATTTCATTTTCTTCGATTAATAACAATTTTTACACCAAATTATTTATAAAAAAACAAAAATCTAAACAATATATTTCTCTCTTCCGTTTAGTCTCCAACTCACGTCGCCTACCATGATTGACATATATTCACATCTGCTGGCGTTTAGTAAGATAAATCTCCACTAATCTCACAATTAACGACATGTGAAGAACAGCTTCACGATCATGCTCTTGCACTGTTGCCAAATCACACTTGCAGACACACAACAGACGGTAGTGAGCCATGTTGTCCCAGATCCGGTTCAGCTTGCCAAAATAGGCTACAATTGCAAGTACACGTTGCTTGCAACACGCAAGCTCCACCTTAAGCTGTTGAATATGCGACCCATTAGTGACAGAGAACCGCTTCTTCAAGTTATCCCACAAGTATTTTGCCACATCACGATGTGAGATGCTTGAACTGAGCGACGGATCGATCGATATATTGATCCACAAGACAAGTAAGGCCTGAACCGTCCACCAATCTTCCAAATCAGGAGATCCTTCCATTGGTTTCTGATATATCATGGTTTTTACCCCTTTTTGGACCATGATATAAGTATTTTTATAGAGTTTTTTTGTTAGTTTTAGAGTCCTATTAGAGTCTTTACAGGATGGAGAGCATTTGGAGCTAAATGGAAGAATATGGAACCTTTTGGAGCATTTTGGAGAAGCAGCCAAAGTGATGAAGTTGGAAGAGTAGATTTACGCGCAAGGTGTCGATCGACACCAATTAAGGTCGGCCAAGTTTCACGATTTCCATCAGAAAAAGGAAAGAGAGCAAGTTTGAAGGAATTACAAGTCTGCCCCTGGACGAAAAATCCCTTTCTATAAATAGTTTTCAGGCATTGTTTAGCCACATACCTTATCATTATTTTCTGTTTTTGAGACTTAGAGAGAGATTGATCCTGTGCTTTTGGGGAGACAATTCTAACTCTTCTGAGCCAGATTTCGAACCCATGTATCATTCTCTATTCTTTTTATGCAATTTATTTCAGCCATGATTTGTGTTTGCATAATTATGTCTGAGTAGTTTGCTAGTTAGGTTAGGGTGATTTAGGGTTTGATGAAGAGTTTGTAGAATCATTAGAATTTTTTTAGGGATATCAATTGGATCTTCACCTTGATTTGTGCTTAACTTGATATTCTGAATTGATCACTTAGAAATCAAACCTTAGGTTATTTAATAGATGCGAGAGCATTATTTGTAACTTGATCTAATCATAGGCGAGCAAAATATCTATTCGCAAAGAGATTTGGTTTAGGTATTTTGTGAACAAATCGAACCTGTTCTTATTGCTTGTCTTAATTGTTTAAATTCAAAATGAGATTTGGGATTTAGGGATTTAGGCATAGATAACTTCTGCAACGAGAGTTGATTGGTTTTAACTTAGAGTTTCGACTTCTAGACGGTTCTTAATAAATCCCTAATAAACTTAGATTCTGCATTCTAGGATTCAACTTGATAATTACCCTTGCCTAGCGCCTTAGTCTCCTGAACTTTAATCCATCTAAAATCCGATTTATTTACTTGTTTAATTGCTTTGTTTTAATTTCATATAATCCGACCTAGCATAATTCGAACTTAGAAACCTTAGTGTAGCTTTCACTTCCCTTGGGATTCGATACCCCTTATACTTCAACTGCATTGATGTGCACTTGCAGTAGTTGATTATTTAGGTAAAACCTGAGCCCTATCAATTTCTCAATGGAACCATCAAGAAACCCAAATTTCTTTTGAGAACAGAGTTTGTCTTCATCCCGCAAACCCATTCTTCGTAGTTCGATCCTTTGAGCAAAGAATGAGATATCACGGCCCATGGGTTATCAGCAGCAGTGAGATCGTACGGTGAGATCGTTTGTCGTGTCTCCATGACGGTGGAGTTCAGGGTCATCGTTTGGCCGTTCGTCTCAGATAGGGATGTTAAAACTGGGTTTTTACCCAGTGGGTACCCGTAACCCGATAAAAATGGGCGGGTTTTTACCCGACCCGGTTTGGTGAAAAAAATGCGGGCTTAAAAAGAACGGGTTTTTAACATCCGGGTTGAGATGGGTTTATCCTATCGGATTTCGACAATGTTTTGAAACCCGACCTGGATCGCCCAGTTCGCCCAGTTAACCCGCGACCAGGTTACTAATCCGGTTCGGTTTCAATACTTAAATCCGCTAGTTATAAACCCGGTCAAACAAAAAAAATACCGCTATTATCCGGTGACCCAGCGACCCGGTTCATTGGTTGAACCAACTAGATTACAATTTACTTTTTTTTTTCTCATACGAACGATCATAGTTTCTCTTCTTCGACATAATAGTAATTCAATTTAAAAATTTAAAAACTCGAGTAGCCGATATCATCTTATAAGTTATAACTTCCATTTTTTTTTATAATAGTTTATTTTTATGTTGTTGGTCGTGGATTTGATTTTGTTTTATATCATATATGATTCTTCTTTTTTTTCTATTTAAGCTTTTTTGTATTCTTTGCTTCATTATCTTTTTACATGTGTGATTATAATTTGTTTTCTCGTCTTTTTCTTCTTTCTCTTTTATTATTTTATGTTATGAAGATTTTTTTAAATATATTCATAGATAGATATACATAATGATATTAAAAATTTATTAATCTATTAATTTACGGTCGAACCAGAGCAACCAGGATCAACCCAGTGACCCGACAATCCAGAAGCTATTCCGGTTCGCTTGCCGGGTCGGGTTTAAAAACATTTGATTTCGGGTACCCACCGGATTTTTATCCAAAAAAATGTTTAGTATCAATAAATCAAAAAATCGTATTTTAATAAAAAAAAAATGTTTTTATCCAAATAAAAAATCAAAATTTTTATCCAAAAAGTAGTTTTTATCCAAATAAATAAAAACAAACTTTAAAAAACATAAAATCACTATTTCCTGCCTAAACCGTAAAATCACTATATCCACCAAAAACGTAAAATCACTATTTCTGCCAAAAAACATAAAATCACATTTTCTCGCCAAAAATGTAAAATCACGTTTTTCGCCAAAAACATAAATTTACGTTTTCCGGCCGAAAACATAAAATCACGATTTTCCGTCAAAAACGTAAAATTACGATTTTTCACCGAAAACATAAAATCACGATTTTCCCGCCAAAAACGCAAAATCTTGTTTTCGTGCCAAAAACGCAAAATCTTTTTTTCCCGTCAAAAACGCAAAATCTTATTTTCCCACCAAAAAATGTTAAATCACGTTTTTCCGGCAAAAAACGTAAAAATTTTGTTTTTCTGTCAAAAAGGTAAAATCTCATTTTCCCGTAAAACGTAAAATCTTGTTTTTCCGTCAAAAACATAATATCTCGTTTTTCGAAAAAAATCATTACATTTTTTTCTCTCGTTTCCCCTTTAAAAACATAATTTTGGATATAATTATTAAGCATAAATTAAAAAAAACAAAAAATAATAATATTTCGGGTACCCGTGGATAACCCTATACATGCCGGGTTTTTTTTCTGGTTACACTTGTTGGTACTAAAACCCACTGGTTTTTTTTTTGAATTCGGGCTTAGATTGGGCGGGCTCATTTCGGTTCCGGGTCGGGTCTGGTAAACAGAGATGATAGAAGAAAAATCAGAAAAAAAAATTCGAAATTTTAGTGTTCGTGCTCTGATACCATGGATCAATTTACATTATTACAATGAGATCGTATCATTAAGGCTTGATATTTGATATGATGCGATATATCCTTTTAACATGAGTGAAGAATCGACCCAGAAGTCTGGTGATATCAATAAAGCTGCAAACTTTATTATCTAGGAAAACTTAATTTTTGCAGATATCATCCAACAATCTCAACTTCCACCGCACTCTCCGACCTAAAAAGGTAAACCCCTACCGATTGGATAAGAATTAGAATTTGATGTTTAGAGTCTTAGCGTTCTAAGAAATTGGCCAACCAATTTTCTGTTTTGGTTTGTCTAATAGATCTGGTTCGAAATCACCATTTTTTGTGTGTTTCCAGATCATGAGTCCGCATATATGAGAAATGTATCCAATGTTAGCTAATTCATCCATATGCCCACATCCATTTGTTCAGTCTATGAGGTGTGTCCATGAGAGTGTCCACGAGGTGTGTCCATGAGAGTGTGTACATTAGAGTACATCCATGAGAGTTCGTCCATGAAAGTGTATCCAAGACAATGTACATGAGATTTATTCACACTGAATCATGTTGTCATAGTGGTGTTGCT
This sequence comes from Alliaria petiolata, assembly GCA_020283515.1. Lineage (NCBI taxonomy): Eukaryota > Viridiplantae > Streptophyta > Magnoliopsida > Brassicales > Brassicaceae > Alliaria > Alliaria petiolata. Next base: position 416,669,389 of record JAHZTW010000001.1, read on the forward strand.
CGCCAGGTTAGTAAACCTTAAATAAGTAAATGTCCATTGTTTCATTTTGAGAATTTTGTGGTTTCTTCTTGCTGTGACAGTTTCTAGTCACTACCATTCTGTGTAAGTTTTGACTTTTTTTTCCTGTTTTTTGGTTGGCACAGTTTCTAGTCACTGCCATTATGTATAAGTCTTGGATTGAATGATATGAAATCTTTCAGAGAAAATATATTGGATGATCAAATTCATGGCGTGTGGATGAAGAAGAAGTAGAACAAAAAGAGAATATATTCAATGATCAATTTCAGAGCAAGAATGAAGCTTTTATCATCGGGAAACATAAGAGTGCGTCAATGAGAGTGTGTCGATGAGAGTATGTCCATCCATTGGTATATATAACATATGATGGCTTTAAGAATTTGTATAGCTAGTGTTTTTATTAGTTTTTAGGTTACTCTGTTTGATGACAAAGTAACTTCGAATTACATTATCTTAAGAAGTTTTTTTAGGTAGAAGAACTCCGGTTTGCTTCCATCATTACTCTAGTTTATTGTACATATATAGGCAACCATATATGTCAACACATCAATTAAAGGTCTTTAATGGTCGAATATGTTTGGATGGCTTATTTTACCATCTATGTACTTTCGTGGATACATAATAATTTGTTTGGACCAAACTGCAATGGATACTTATAAGTTGATGTATATGAATGGACAACTAGTATTGGTTGATTTATATTACTAACTTCGATGCCTCTATCTTAGCATAACCCTCGGCTCACACTCAATGAACGGATGAATGGATGTCAATAAATGGATGCCTCGTAATGGATGACATAATTAACTCGGTCACTCCTACTCATGTTATTGTCTTTGTATCCATATTGATCATCTATAATTTACCGACCCATTAAGCGCATCCATAAAAAGTACACTTATCAAAACAAACAGTTTAAAGCTGGTTCGATCACCAGATGTACAAACTGTTTAACCATTTTTTTACTCGTTCACAAAAACTCATTCATACGATTGATTTATATTAGAAACTGTTAACACGACCTTGTACATAACAAAGTATCCATCACATATTATCCACATCAATCTGTCCAAAACGTGAAGCATTAGTTATAATACAATGGATTTGAATTCCAGTTGGTGTTTAACTATCACAGCAAAGAGGAACCAATTGTATCAATGATGCATTGTTCATCTCACCAAAAAAGAACGATAAGATTCTCATAAACCAATGTATTTAAGAAGTTGAAAAATGAAAAGGATGTGAGTTATCATAAGAGTCAAGACAAATATAATGTTCAAGCGAGAGTCAAAATTGGGGTTTATCCCTTAAAGTTGACCAGCCAAATAGAGCAAAACTAAGAGATTTTCATTAGACTCAAAAACATAATTTTAGTCTCACCTCTAAAATGAAGGGTCTTTATTTAAACGAATCAATCACTAACTAGTTATCAACATCAAAACATGTCTACAATGTCTTATCCTTAAAAACTCATCTACAGAATTTTGTCGATAGAAACTATCCACAGCTCTACCATATGGATACACCACCGTGGACAGCCCAACATGTAGACCTCGTTTGTCTCTGTGTATCTATGATTGCTTGCACCAGCTACTCTCCATGATTGTATCAATGCCTTTTACTATCTGTTTTAATTGATCACAACTGTCAAAACTCGTTCACGCTGCAACTATCCACATAAACACATCCACGTTGATCAGACACTTTGTTTAAAAACTGCTCTCACCGACTATCCACATTCTCGCTATTTTTATTATATCAACATCGTACACGCTTTACACATCCAAAAATTTACATCTTTTAAAATTCAATTCACCAAGTTGACCATACCTTCAATATGCATCCACGATATGCTATCCACACTATTCTATTCACAAGTTGACCGTGTCTTCTATATGCTATTCATCCTCATTCGTCCAATCAATTCATTGTTCGAGGGTCACGAAGAATCTATCACTAGATTCTGATCTTTAATCGAAAAAAACGAATAGGGTATGTATTCAAATGAGATTTGAAAGATGGAATTCAAATAGTTGTAAAGAGAATCAAAGGAGAAGATAAAGAAGAGAGAGAGGGAGATGGGGAGAGAGAGAGAGAGAGAGAGAGAGAGAGAGAGAGAGAGAGTCGATCTGAGAGAGAGAGAGAGAGAGAGTCGATCTCAAAATTTCAAAAAAAAGTTCTAGACACACAATTATGTCGCTTGATTTGAAATAGAGTTTAAGATTAAATAAAAAAAAAAGAACGAGAAATGAGAGAAAAACTGGGAGAGAGAAGTTTTACTGCAAATATAAAACAACATTATTAAGGGTATAATGGACAAAGCTTATGGCAAAAAACAAGCCAAAGTGACTCAATAGCGGTAAGTGACTTAATTGGTTAAAAAATTCTTGAAAGTGACTTAATTAGTAAATCACTCGAGATTTAAATGCAGTCTATTTAAGAAAACAGATCAATTTGTAATTATGTGGCATTCATCAGTTTTTAGTGCATGACAAAAAATAATAATAAAATAATAAATATCTGTATGCAGATAAATACATGTGTAAAAATTTTGATCTGTAGAGGAAAAAAGGAAAGGATGGCCAATAGCATTTAATTTTTTTTTCCTCTCTCTATTAATTGCTTACAAATAATCCCACTTTCTTTAACCCTTTCATTCACTTTCAAACCAAATAAAATTCTTCTCAAAAGTTTATTTTAGTTGTAAATATTTATGGAGCTAACCCATATGATATAGAAAAGTTATTTTATTTTATAATATATTCATATAAATTAGTATAATGAATTCATGTATGTTATTTCATTTATATTGCAAATACAAATGAAATTCTTTTGTATTACTTTTTATTTTTAAAATTTATTTTTATTTTGTAATCGAATTTAATTTTTTGATAATATTTAAAATTTTAAAAATTATTATTTATTGCATTTTTCATGTTTTTTTGACTTTTTTAATATTTGATTTACATAATCAATTTTCTTAAAACTGTTGCATATAAAGATTATAGTTACAAGGGTGGAACACTATCTCATCAGAATTAATTCGCATGCCGTTTGTTTTCAAAATCAAGTTTAAGAAAAAAAATTATAGAGTGCAATCAATTTTGGTCTTTTCAAAATATTAGTATAGATCTTCAAAAGAACATTTTTCTAAAAATTATAATTAAAAGTTGCAAAATACTTTTTAAAAACTTCTATCAAATTTTTGACAACCCTTTAACAAAAACAAAAGTTGCAAAATACTCACTCTACTCTTAAGTCGCATGTTCCAAAGTTATTTCGAATTTTTCTCCCAGTGGACCCGATTTTTTTTAAAAAAAATGTAAAGAATTTCTAAGTATAGTAGACTTTTTGTCAAAATAATTAACGTATTAGAGCACCTTCTGGAGGTTCTTAACATAGGGTTCTTACAGAAAAAACTAAAAAATTAATTTAAAATTAAATAAAATGTTAAGAACCGATTCTTAAAAGAGAGTTTTAGAATTGTTAAGAACCCCATACGTGTCAGTTTATGATTGGTCGGTTCATTTTAACAAAAAAATACAAAAAAAAACTAAAACTTCATAAAATTTTAAAAATTCACAAAACTTCACAAAAATTAAAATTTCACAAAACTTCACAAAAATTAAAACTTCACAAAATTTATGAAATGCAATAATTTTTTAGTTTTATAAAATATAAAATGTTTAATAATTTAAACAAAATAAATTCTACTTAAAATATTATAATTTTCAAATAATATTTTTATTTTATTTTTAAGAACCTCAAGTGAGATTCTACCATTGGAGCCATACATTTTAATTATTTTTTAAAGAGGTTCTTAACTTAAATATTTTTAAAATTTATAATTAAAATAATATTATGAACCCATGAGAGGTTCTTAGCATTGGAGATGGTCTAAGACTTTTTGGAAATGTTTATATAGTTGACTTTATTTGCTTTAGATAAAAGTTTCGTGACAAAAAAAAATTGTTACAGTATAATTCTTCTAATTATATAATTTCAAAAGCAAATGATTAAATCGGTTAGCTTATCAACGACGTGCAAAAGGGAAAAAAATACTATCAAATAATAGTACAGCAGGAGTATCTGTAAACATATTCCTGCGGTGGGCTAACTGATTTGTTATCATATAACTAAGATGTTGATGATAATATATTAATATTATTGTATCAAGTCGTGCTTAAGCTTAATATTTAGATTATTTAATTCATTAATAACCGTCTTTATATGAGACTAACAATAATAACTAAAACCCTAGACTACAGAATCACTATTAAGTGAAAAATGCGTTCAAGAAACCAACCTGCGAATGAAAAAAAAAAAAAAATTATTCAGGAGGAATCCGCAAGTTCTTCGCTTTATGAGAAGAACACCAGATGATGATCGATAATGTGGGCCTTAGACCGTTGGTTTGGGAAAGGCTGATACGCATTGGAATTAATCGAAAATCTGGCTAGTGTATGAATGGAGATTTCAATGAGATTCTTCATAATGGGGAGAAGCTTGGAGGTCCTATTAGAGGGGATAATACGTTTGTACCTTTTTCTGATATGCTGGATGTGTGTGGTATGAAGGAACTCTCAAGCACAGGAAATGGGTTTACTTGGGCGGGTAAAAGATATGGCTTGTGGATCCAGTGTAAACTTGATAGATGTTTTGGGAACAAGGAGTGGTTTAAGGTTTTCCCAGCTTCGAATCAAGCTTTCCTTGAAAGAAGAGGATCTGATCATCGACCGGTCTTAGTAAATCTATTATCATTGCAAGAAAAGTATAGAGGCTCCTTCAGGTTTGATAAAAGGATGCTGCACAAGTCAATGGTGAGAGAAGCTATTATGAGAGCATGGTAATCCTAAGGCTCAGTTTGGTCTTTCGGTTTCAGACAGACTAAGGAGTTGTAGGAAAGAATTAAGTAAGTGAAGCAAGCTATTTTTGTGCTGCTTTGCAATACCCAAGTATTACTATCGATTGTAGTACTTTAGGTTGCAATACCCAAGTATTACTATCGATTGTAGTACTTTAGGTTATCAATCCATTTCAGGTTTAAAAGACACTAGGAATACAAGAAATTAATAAAGCTAAATTAAATATGAAAGTGAAGGAAAGAGTTTATGATATTAAAGAAAACAAGTGATATCTAAACATTTTGAGAACATATGTAATGAATTTTTTTTTTTAGGAACTTTTAAACACAGCAAGATAAGTAAATGATTCAAGTGATTTTATATAAGTCAAAGGTAAAAAAAACGAATCCAAGGTTGAGGTTCATATTTTTGGGATTAAGAGTTTGTTCTTGGTGAATAATTATACTTTTCAAACATATATATAAATGAGCTATTCTTAAGTTTATGAAATAAAACTAGATCAATCCACTTTCGTGGTAGAAACCCTTTCATCAATCATCCTTTCAAAGCTAATCATCATTAGTGAAAGATTGATTGATGAATATTGAGTAAAGATCCTAATAAGACTTGATAAGTACCCTTTGCATCCACTTTCATGTGAAAGTTATACAAATCTCTTGGTTTGGGCTTAAGGGATCTCAACTCAATCCTTTTGTGACAAGGAAATCCCTATGATCATAATGCCTTCATCAAGGTCATTAAGCATTAAGACCTCCAAACCAAAAAAGAATAAGAATTAAAACTTAAAACACCAAGAACATTCCCTTAAAACCCCTTTGATCCCCTCAACCTTGAACTCTAATAAATCTACTCACTAGACATGTTTAAGCTCTTACTATCCATAAGGTAGAAGATGTTAAACATGTATAACTAAGAAAAGATGAAGATGAGGCGAAATTACTTAAGAAAATAATGAAGAACAAGCTTAAGAACACTAGAAAGACTTTAAAAGAGAGAATAAGAGTTTTTCTTGATTTATTTAGAATAAGAAGACTTGATTAAAAACTGAATGATTATTACAAGCACACACACACACACTCCTTATATAGAGTTTTAAAAATGGCTCTTGGCCTTAAAAGAGGGGTCAAGGGGCAAGGGACAAGGGACAAGGGGCAAGGGACAAGGGACAAGGGACAAGTTAGAATTATCTAATCCCACTTTTACTAAAGCATAAACACTTTTTTGGAGCAACTTTCCAATGGTACCTTTTGGTTCGGGTACAGGGATCGATCGATCTGTATCTTTTGAACTACTGCACCATTCGACTTGAAATTACCACCAAATGAAATCTAACACAATTTCCTAAGACTTTCATGAAGAACTTCGAGGCTAAATCGCAATCAAAACCTTTCATACGAGCTGAGCTTTCAGTTAACGAAATTGATCGCCAAACTTCCAGACGGACATGTTGTCACTTAAATAGCCGTATCTTCTGAACCACTGACCATAATGGCTTGAAACAACCTCTGAACGAAAGGTAACTCAATTTTCTATGCGTTTTAGGAAGATTTCGGAGGCTGAATCAGAATGGAAAGTCTTTGTAGGGTCTGATCTTTAAGTTGCTTTAGGGGGCATGGACTTGAATCGGTTTCAACATCTCGGTACAGCAAGTCAGACGACATCAGTTTGCTTCTTACTCTTCTCGACTTGGTCTTAGCTCATCCTCTTATGTTTCCAGCTTCTGCTAAGTTTCCTTTTCCCTTCTTGTTGAGTTCCAGCTTCCACATTGTCGGCAAATCCATAGAATAACCTGAAATGATGCATATATACAAAAGAAAATGCAAATGCTAATGCAAATGTTCTAAATCCTATAAATGATCAAAAACTATGTTTCTATTTAGTTATGAATGAAATATGGATGAAAAATTATTCTAAATGCATGATAAATATATGGAAAATATGATTATATCATTAAGTGGAAAAAGGAGAACATTTCCAATGTTGTGGAAAAAATCAATCTTATTCAGATTGAAATTGAAAAGGAGGTTTCTGCTATTGTTCCGTCTTTTCCGAGGTTAAAGAGGCTTAATGGAGAAATGGTTAATGCCTATCGTGAAGAAGTTAGCTTCTGCCAACAAAAAAGTCGCGACAAGTGGATAATAGTAGGAGATAAAAATTCAAAATTCTTCCATGCCTCTGTAAATGCTACGAGGTCAAGAAATGGGCTAGAAAGTTTGATAGATTCTCAGGGGATTATTGATATATCATGGTGTTTACCCATTTTTGGACCATGATATAATTCTTTTTATAGAGTTTTTTGGTATTTTTAGAGTCCTATTAGAGTCTTTGCAGGTTGAACTACGTTTGGAGCATAATTAGGGATTATGGAACTTTTTGAAGCATTTTGGAGAAGCATCCGAAGTGATGAAGTCATGTGGTGTCGATCGACACCAATGAGGACCGCCAAGTTTCACGGACTTCCATCAGAAAAAGAAAATCAGCTGAAGTTTTCATTATTTACAAGATTGCCCCTGACGCGAGTTTGCCTATAAATATAGTTTTTCATCCATTGTTTAGGCTACACTTTACACACACAATAATTTTAGAGAGAGATTGTAGAGAGCTTTTAGGGAGATAGATCATATACTCTATTCTTGAGAGATTTTGAACCCCTTTAATTCTTCTTTTGATTTCTTTCATGCTTTCTATTCAAATTATGATTTCTTTCATACATCATTAATCATGTATGAGTAGTTTGCTAGTTAGGTTTAGGGTTTTTCAAAGGTGATTGATGAATTGTTAGGTCGAATTAAATTGTTAGGATAAAATCATTAGAGTTCTTCATCTGGATTTGTGTTTAATGCTGATTTTAGCTTCATGACCTAGAATCTGATCTTAGGTTAATTAATAGATGCGAGAGTATTATTGATTGCCTGAACTAATGTTAGATGAGCAAAATATTTTTTCGCAAAGAGATTTGGTTTAGAGATTTTGTGAACAATCGAACCTGAACTTTAATGCTTGTCTGAATTGATAGGATTTGCAAAGAGATTTGGAATTCTAGGGGTTAGATATAGAAAGTCTTCGCAGCGAGAGTTGGTTGATTTTATTGTTGTGTTTCGAGTTTAAGAACAGATCTTTATCATTCCTAACATTCTGTCTAGACCTGCAATTTAGATCACCTGAGAATTTCCCTGAACCTAGCGTTTCGTCTCCTGAACTTTAATCCAGCTAAAATCCGATTTATTTACTTGATTAATTGCTTAGTTTTAATTTCATATAATCCGACCTAGCATAATTCGAACTTAGAAACCTTAGTATAGCTTTCACTTCCCTTGGGATTCGATACCCCTTATACTTCAACTGCATTGCTGTGCACTTGCAGTAGTTGATTATTTGGGTAAAACCTGAGCCTTATCAAGTTTTTGGCGCCGTTGTCGGGGAAGTAATAGCTACCTACGGAATCTAGTACTAGGATTTTGACTAGGTTTTATTTTTACTTTGGTTACTAATTTATTTTCTTATGTTTGGTTTCAGGTGCATGCCCAGTACCAGAAGCTACAAGGAGAAGGAACTTGTCGCACTGAACCAAGAGATCGGTCGTTTGGAACGTACGAATCGCAAGACTGCACAAGTGTCGATCGACACCACTAGCATCGATCGACACCCTGCGCCGGAAACGATGCCTGATCTTATGGTTCTAATACGAGACGCTGAAGGCAACTTGGTTGCTGCAGAAGGGCACAGAAGGAACAACCAAGGCCAGAGACTTGATGATAATGGAGCTGTTATCATCGAACAACCACGACAAAATGCCCCTGCAGACGTTGGACGTGTAAGAACACTTGGCGAGTACAACGGCCCATACTAGTTCTATGCTAATAGAGCTGCGATTCGTCCTCCTGCATTTCAAAGGAACGACTTCGAGCTGAAGCCTTCCTACTTCACACTGGTGGCTCAGCATCCTTTCCATGGACTTCCTAATGAGCATCCGATGGATCACATTGAGAGATTTGAGGACCTCGCTTCAAGCATCAAGGCTAATGGAGTGTCCTATGATTATCTCTTCTGCAAGCTGTTCCCCCACTCGCTTGCTGGAGATGCATCATATTGGCTGAAGCAGCTTGATACAGGATCCTTGACCACTTGGGAAGACACAAAGAATGCATTCTTATGCAATTTCTTTGATGATGCAAGAAGTGAAGAGCTGAGGACGAAGATCACCACATTCTCCCAAGGACCCACTGAAGCATTCAAAGCTTCTTGAGTAAGATTCAGATCGTACCAGAGGGACTGCCCACATCACGGTTTCAGCAAGCCGCAGCTTATCGGTATCTTTTACCGAGGGATCGATTGGTGATACCATATGGCTTTGGATGCTGCGAGCAATGGTAACTTCAACACCAGATATCCAGACGATGCGATGGTACTTATAGAGAATTTAGCCTCTTGTAACAGCACCAAAAATGCAGACTTTGAAAGGAGAGAACAAGCTGGTGCAAATGGAGGAAGCCAAATAGCTGAGGTTAACAGGAAGCTGGATCTTTTGGTGGGGAAGAAGCAAGTTTACTTTGCTAATGAAGTAGAGTCCTTTGAGCTAGAGAAAGAAGAGGTTAACTACATTAATGGAGCTGGTTTTTAAGGTCAAAGGTTTGGCAATCAGCAGGGCTATGGTTCTTCTTACCAGAAGCCTTTTCAGAACAACAACTTCCAGAGAAGCTATGGTTCTTCTTCTTGCCAGAAGCCTCCTGCACAAGACAATAAGATGGAGTCTATGATAGAGCAGATTCTGGAAGGACAGCTGAAGATGACTGTGGACTTCAATGGGAACATTGATGCCTTGTACACGAATATGAATGGGAAAATTGAGTCTCTGGGTACTCATATGAAGCAATTGGATGTTCAAGTTGCTCAAACTGCTGGAGCTTTGAAGAGACAAGAGGGGTTTCTTCCTGGAAAGACTGATACAAACCCCAGACATCATGTCAATGCCATCATGGTAGGAAGTGCAGAAAATTTCGTGGAGGTTGAGGAGTTTGAGAAGCTTGAAACAGAAGATGTTGCAGTTGCAGAGCTAGTGTCGATCGACACTACTGAGTGTCGATCGACACCAGTAGAAAATCTCGACGATTCGAGTTCTGGCGGACCGAAATCGACCAAAGCAACGTCAAATACCAGTGTCGATCGACACCAAGAAGGCATCGATCGACACCATGCCCAGACTTCGCCAAGCACGCCTGGAGCTCCAAATATTACAGAGGAAATGGTGTATAAACCCAAAATACCTTATCCCAGACCACCTAGAAAGTCTAAACAGGAGATAGAAGAAGCCAGATGCAAGGAAATGATGGATAAGCTGATGGTTGAGCTACCCATAGTTGATGCAGTCAGACTTTCACCTGCATTAAGAAGATATGTCAAGAGAATGGTTGTCAATGGTGTGAGTCCTGAAGAAGGAGCATTGCTTACTAGAGATATGAATGCAATTCTCTTGAACATAGTTCCAAGGAAGAAGAAGAAGGTGAGGGTTTCAGAACAAGTCAGTGCTGTGATTCAGAGGAGGATTCCAGAGAAGTTACCCGATCCAGGGAACTTTGTGCTAGATTGCTCAATCTCAACAAGAAGGTTTCCTCGTTCTCTCTGCGATCTAGGTTCAAGTATCAACTTGATACCATACTCAGTTATTGTTCGACTTGGAATGACTGATTTCAAGCCAACCATAATCTCTCTTGTCCTAGCTGATCGATCTAAGAGAATCCCAGAAGGTGTCTCAGAAGATGTTCCATTGAAGATTGAAGGTTGTGTGATTCCCACAGACTTTGTGGTTTTGAAGTATGATGAAGAACCTGCAGACCCTCTGATTCTGGGAAGATCATTCTTGGCTTCAGCTGGTGCTATCATTGATGTGAGAAAATGGAAAATAAAGCTTGATTTGGGTGATGTTGTCATGAATTTTGACATGGACAAGTTAAGAGGCCCTTCTACCATCGATGGTCAATCTTTTTCAGTAGAGATTTCCATGGATAAAGATCCAATCCTGGAATGTTCGGATGGCTCTACTGCTGGGAATGTCAAGGAGTTGGATTCTAAAGAGCAAGTGAACAAGGTGGCTGTTTAAGAGGCATTAGCTGAAAATTCTGAGAAAGTTGTTGAGCTAGAAGATTGGAGTGGAAACAATCATGTCTTCAGGACTTTGGGCGAAGATGAAGCTCTAATCAATGCCAAGTTGATGGAGGAAGACGTTTTCATCATGGAGACAAAAATTGCAGAGCTGAGCTGCAGCAAAAGTGCAGAGATTCGAGCTACAAAGTTTTTGTCGATCGACACCACAACTAGTGTCGATCGACACCCTACGCGAAGCACTCCAAAAGTTGTCTCCAATGCTGCAAATCCATCATCTTTGGTCAAACAGATGCCTCCACATCCTACAACCCAGAAAACTCGCAGAAAGCAAAGGTATGCATTTCCTGGAATCAATTGCAAACCCCCTGATCTTATCAATAAGAATACCAAAGGTTCAAAAGCTATTTTACGCTTATGCAAGCAAAGAGATTCTCGTAGAAGGCTTGGTGTTTCTTTTGATTATGATGCAGGAAAACGAAGTGTCCCACCCGAACTCAAGGCCCACCCTGCTGTTGTTCCTCATTTCCTTTGTCGCTTTCATGCACCTAATGCATATACACAACCATGGATAAGAAGACATTCGTCTGGGAAGCATTCGATGCCACCCTCTGATCCACCAGACGTCTGAACCCCGACACAGTCAAGCTAATGACTGAAAACGAGCGCTGAGTGGGAGGCAACCCACTGTTAGGTACGTTTTTCTTTATATTTCGTTTTGGTTTTACTAAGTCATAGTTTAAGTTAGTAGAAAAAGGCGACATTGGACTCGACTCAGACCAGTGTCGATTGACACCACCAAGTGTCGATCGACACCACGCGCACACGAAGGTAAGTCTTCTAACTGGTCTTTTCTGTTGTTTCTAATCTTTCTTTTAGCCAACTTCAGGCTTGATAACACTGGGGACAGTGTTGTTTAAGTATGGGGGAGGTGATTACTGACTTTGTGCTTTGTTTTGAGAGTCAAAAACTTTTGTTTTATTGAGTCAAAATCAGTGAAATTTTCAGTTTTCAGAAGAACTAAACCACAAGAAGTTGACACTTGAAGAACCATTGCTATAAGAGTTGATTGCAGGACTTACTAAGTAGAAAGCTGCAAGTGGAATCAGTCTAATAGGGCGAGTTCAGGTCCCCTTATAAGAACTAGCTATGCGCAGAACTTGATTCCTCTTTCAGTCTGAACAGATAGGCAATGGCAGTCTCTCCTTGATCTTCCCTTGATAAAAGAAAAGAAAGAAAAAAATCTAACTCTGGGAATAGTGCAAAGAACCTCATGAGTCTGTCTCCTCACAAGGAACAATATTAGTGAGTGCTCTTAAACATGTCTCCTCACAAGGAACACAAGTAGAGAGTAGCACTATTTCCCAAGATTTCAAAAAAAAAGAAGAGTCAATGAAAAGATCTTAGAACACCCTGGAAATGGGCAGCAATTGACTAAGGGAAGAGAAAATAGGAGAGCTGTATGAAGAATGTCTTGTTCAGGCACTAAGGAAGGGAAAAGAATTTGTAAAGTTTTGTGGCAATATCACTGTTAGAGTTCAAAATTTTACCAAGGAAAGGATCTGGATTCAAATTGTGAGATTGCTAAGCTTGTGGTAAGTACACTGAACTTTCCTAAGTTTGTCTCTATATCATGTGGATTCAAGAAGTGTTAACGAGTTGTGGGGTTCTAAAGGATAGCTGAAATTTTATGTTTTCAAACTTCTACTTCATTCTAAGTTTCTGTTTTGCTTGAGGGCAAGCAAAGGCTAAGTCTGGGGGAGTTGATATATCATGGTTTTTACCCATTTTTGGACCATGATATAAGTTTTTTTATAGAGTCTTTTGGTATTTTTAGAGTCCTATTAGAGTCTTTGCAGGTTGAACTACGTTTGGAGCATAATTAAAGATTATATAACTTTTTGGAGCATTTTGGAGAAGCATCTGAAGTGATGAAGTCATGTGGTGTCGATCGACACCAATGAGGACCGCCAAGTTTCAAGGACTTCCATCAGAAAAAGGAAATCAGCTGAGGTTTCCATTATTTACAAGATTGCCCCTGACGCGAGTTTGGCTATAAATATAGTTTTTCAGCCATTGTTTAGGCTACAGTTTACACACACAATAATTTTAGAGAGAGATTTTAGAGTGCTTTTGGGGAGATAGATCCTATACTCTGTTCTTAAGAGTTTTTGAACCCCTNTTTTTTCAGCCATTGTTTAGGCTACAGTTTACACACACAATAATTTTAGAGAGAGATTTTAGAGTGCTTTTGGGGAGATAGATCCTATACTCTGTTCTTAAGAGTTTTTGAACCCCTTTATTTCTTCTATTGATTTCTTTCATGCTTTCTATTCAAATTATGATTTCTGTTTCATTAATCATGTTTGAGTAGTTTGCTAGTTAGGTTTAGGGTTTTTCAAAGGTGATTGATGAATTGTTAGGTCGAATTAAACTGTTAGGATAAAATCATTAGAGTTCTTCATCTGGATTTGTGTTTAATGCTGATTTTAGCTTCATGACCTAGAATCTGATCTTAGGTTAATTAATAGATGCGAGAGTATTATTGATTGCCTGAACTAATGTTAGATGAGCAAAATATTTTTTCGCAAAGAGATTTGGTTTAGAGATTTTGTGAACAATCGAACCTGAACTTTAATGCTTGTCTGAATTGATAGGATTTGCAAAGAGATTTGGAATTATAAGGGTTAGATATAGAAAGTCTTCGCAGCGAGAGTTGGTTGATTTTATTGTTCTGTTTCGAGTTTGAGAACGGATCTTCATTATTCCTAACATTCTGTCTAGACCTGCAATTTAGATCACCTGAGAATTTCCCTGAACCTCCCTGAACCTAGCGTTTCGTCTCCTGAACTTTAATCCAGCTAAAATCCGATTTATTTACTTGTTTAATTGCTTAGTTTTAATTTCATATAATCCGACCTAGCATAATTCGAACTTAGAAACCTTATTATAGCTACCACTTCCCTTGGGATTCGATATCCCTTATACTTCAACTGCATTGCTGTGCACTTGCAGTAGTTGATTATTTGGGTAAAATCTGAGCCCTATCAATTATGCATAGAGAAGAAGGCTCTAAAGGGGTAATAGCAGCTCAGTATTTCAAGTCTCACTTCATCTTGTCCAGAAGTGCCTCAAAGATTATTTTTGGGTTTCAGGCCTCTTGTTTCTGCTGAGATCAATCAGGTACTGATTAGTGAGGTTTCTAAAGAGGAAGTAAAAGAGGCAGTTTTTGCGATCAAAGGAGAAAGTGCTCCAGGAGCAGATGGTATGACAGGAGTTTTCTATCAACAATATTGGGATATTGTGGGATCTAAAGTCACAGAAGAGATCTAGACCTTCTTTAGGACATGAGAATTTCCTCGTGAATGGAATTTCACTCAAATCTGTTTGATTGCAAAGGTAATTTGTTCCTCTTTGATGTCGAATATGAGACCAATTAGTTTGTGTTATGTCCTATACAAAATAGTTTCAAAGATACTAGTTTCGAGGGTTAAGCCTTTCCTTGCTGATCTAGTGGCTCCTAATCAATCTGCATTTGTAGGAGAAAGATTAATTTCTGACAATGTTTTGATTGCTCATGAAGCAGTGCATAGCCTCAGAACTCATCATGTGATTTCTAAAGAATATATGGTTGTTAAGTCTGATATGTCTAAAGCATATGATAGGGTTGAGTGGGGTTATCTTCAGGCTCTGTTAGAAGCTTTGGTTTTTCACCATCCTTGGGTTAAATGGGTGATGTTTTGTGTCTCCTCTGTCACTTATGAAGTTTTAATTAATGGAAAACCTATGGTTTTATTGTGCCACAGAGAGGACTGCGCCAAGGAGACCCGCTTTCACCCTTCCTCTTTGTTTTTTGCACGGAGGGTCTTACTCACTTGATGAATATAGCTGAGCAGATTGGTCTGATTAATGGAATTCAATTCTCTGATGAAGGACCAGTAATTCATCATCTATTATTCGCTGATGATACACTTTTCCTGTGTAAAGCTGAGACGAGACAATGTGAATCAATTTAAGAGATTCTTTCCTCTTATGAAGCGGTTTCAGGCCAAACTATCAATGTCGGTAAATCTTCAATAACGTTTAGGGTGAATGTGGATTAATAAACAAAAGAATTGGTCAAGTTAAAACTTGGTATTCATAGTGAAGGAGGAGATGGTACTTATCTTGGATTGCCATAATGTTTTAGCGGTTCAAAAGTTGAAATGTTGGTCTACATTAAAGAAAAGATGAAGGGTCGAATGACAGGTTGGTATGCTAAAACATTATCTTAGGGAGGAAAAGAAGTTTTATTAAATACTGTTGGAATGGCGATGCCTATTTTTGCTATGTCTTGCTTTAAACTTCCATAAACAACTTTGGATAATCTGGCAAGTGCAATGTCCAATTTCTGGTGGAATGCAACATAAGATAATAAGAAGATTCACTCGAAGAGTTGGAGGAAAATGTGCATACCAAAAGATCAAGGGGGACTTGGCTTTAAAGATATCCAACTATTCAACCAAGCCTTGTTGGCTAAACAGTCATGGAGACTTCTTCAATCTCCCAAATGCTTATTCGCAAGGTTTGTCAAGAGTAGATACTTTGTTGAGACAGATTTTCTTGAGGCTGAGTTAGGTGCTAGACCATCCTTTGCTTGGAGAAGCATTCTTTATGGTAGAGATCTCTTGAGAAGAGGTTTAAGAGCAATGGTTGGTAATGGAAGTTCTTTAATGGTTTGGTCTAGTTTGTGGATTAATGATGGTAGGATGAGGGCTCCCCTCATGAAAAATATTTTTGTGAACATTGATCTTAGGGTTGAGGATCTTATAGATTTTTCAAACAAATGGTGGGATATAGATAAGTTGAAGAATCTGTTTTTTCAGAGAGATATTGATATCATTGTTAAAATTGCTCCTTTGGTGGAAGAAGATGATTTCTGGGCTTGGGAACACACAAAGAGTGGAGAGTATTCAGTGAGGTCTGGTTATTGGTTTGCGTCTCAGATTTTTATGACAGATGAGATGCTCGAGGCAAATATGCAACCGTCTCTGAATGTTCTAAAGAATGAAGTATGGGCGATTCCATCACATCCGAAGATTCAAAAATTCTTATGGAAGGTGCTGAGTGAAGCTGTTCCAGTTGCAGACAATATAGTTGCAAGAGGCATGAAAATTGATTCTAGGTGTCAAATCTGTGGATTGGAAGGTGAATCTTCAAACCATGTCCTCTTTGCGTGCACACTGGCGAGACAGGTTTGGGCAATATCTTTATTTCCTTGTCCTGAGATTGGTTTCCATAATGAATCGATTTACCAGAATATGTCATATGTTTTTGGAATTGGCCGTGATCTAAGAATTCCAATGGGTTTAAAAAGATTGTTTCCGTGGATCTTATGGGGCTTATGGAAGAACCGCAACAACTTCATATTTGAAGGAAAGGTTTTTTTGGTTATTGAATTGGTTAAAAAGATCAGGGCAGAATCCACTGAATGGTTCCAAGCTCAAGCATTTGAGAAGATAGAACAAGACAGAATAAAGTCTGCTTCTCAATAAGGAATTAAGAACTTGGAAGCCTCCGCCATCTGGTTGGGTTAAATGCAACATTGGTGTAGCCTGGGATAAGAGAAAAGAGGTTGGCGGAGCATCATGGGTGCTAAGGGTTCAGTTTGGGAATGTTATCATGCATAGTCGAAGATCTTTTTCCAGACTGAAATGCAAGATGGAAGCTAGTAAGGAATCATGGGGATGGGCGATTTGTAGTATGATTAGCCTGTCAATGAAGAATGTGGTCTTTGCAGTTAAAGACTCGGATTTGCTTGGTGCATTGAATCGACCAAATGTGTGGCCTTCCTTCTGTCAACAGGTTTCTCATTTCAGACCTCTTCTTTCATCTTTATATGGATGGAAGTTTGTTTTAGAAGTAAAAGATGTTAACAGTGGAGCAGATCTTATTGCTCAGAGTGTTACTAGAGAGGATCGATGGCAATCTTATGTAGCAGCAAGTTATCCGTTTTGGCTTAAGGATTTGTTTGTTTCGGAAAAGTTTGCTGTTCTGGTGTAATTAGCTGGATTGGTTTTTGGGTTAGATTGTTCTTGATCCTCTGTTTTTTGGCTTCTTGTAACACTTTTGGTTTGACTTCTTGTAACTCTTGTGTAAACGTTGTTATATATTCAAATCCTTTAGACGAAAAAAAAGTAAGAGTAGAACACCAGAAATTTCGCTGACGATTATTTTCTTCTTTCTTAGAGAGAACAACAAAAAAAAAATACAAATAAATGTAGAAAAAGAAAATAAAAATTAAGACATTTTATTTGACGGGCTATATTATATATGGACCTCCTATAATTTGGGCCAACAAAAATTTAGTTCTACATTTATTCGATATAACAATGTTGAAAAAAAATTGAAAATTCTATAAACACTTTTTATTTGATTTTAAATAAAGTTCTATTACATGTTAAGTCTTTTCCGTCTGAAAATACATATATGAGATTTAGAAAGTTTCCTGAAATGTTAGTTTATACCCAATTTGTTTTTTTTTTTTTTTTATCATTTCTAGACGTTATAATTTCATATGAAAATTGAAAGTACATACACATTATAATTCTTTTCGAAAAAATTTATAATTATGCTTTAAAACAATCGAAATAGAAAAGGAAACCAAAAAAAAAAAAGACTTTCTCTATCACCCTGTGTGAGATGTAGAACTAGAATGACACTTTAATCTTCCTCTACTACAAAGCTCATTTATTACATCTGAGTAAGCAATAGCCTCACTGTTAAGTTCCTCCTTTGATTCAGTATTTTCATTCGTCTCTGCCTGCAAATTCTGCTTCACAGATCCAAACTTTCCAGAAACTTTCTCCATCAACTCTTCTGCTTCACTCTGCTTACCATCTTCCATAAGCGCAGTGATAATACAGTTGTATGTAAACCGATCAGGCTCTAGTCTTTTCTCCTCCATTTCTGATAGAAGATCAAATGCTTCTTCTAACTTCCTGTCCTTGCAGAAAGCTGAGATCATGTGTTGTACGTAACCGTATCGACCTCTCTCTCCTCGATGAGCGAATTGAAGAAATTGAGAGCCTTTTTTGTCATACCCTCTTTACAAAGACCATTGAGAAGAATGTTGCATGTGTAGTTATCAGGCTTGAAAGAGTGATTGATGGATTCGTTATAAAACTCGAATGCTTTCTCAACACGTCCTTCTTTGCAGTATCCGAGGATGATTGAATTGAAAGTAGTGTCATCATGTATTTAATCTTTTTTTTTTATTTTTTTTTATTTTTTCTTTTTTTTTTTTGTTTTTTCTTTTTTTTTTTTTTTTTCTTTTTAATTTTTTTATTTTTTTTTTGTTTGTTTTTTTTTTTATCTTCTTCATCTCGTCCCACATCTCCAAAGCTTTCTCAACCTTTTCTTCCCTGAAGTATCCCGTGATTAATGTGCCATAACTAACCTCGTCAACAATATATCTTCGCTTGCGAGCACTATCCAGCAAATTGCGAGCTTCATCAAGTTTCCTCTCTTTACATAATGCATCAAGAATGGTATTAAGTGTAATGGTATTCATCTTAATCCCTTTCTGCCCCATCTCACGCATCATCTCAAGAGCACCGCTCAAGTCGCCTACTTTCAATTACCGTTTATAAGAGTATGGTAAGTAACTCTATCAGGAGAAAACCCATGAACTGTAGGAACCGCAAAAACGGAATGAAGAAATACGGAGAATATAAAAACGATTATTTATAGGAAACACGAAATTTCGAGAAAATACGTTTATACAAAACTTTGAAAGAGCGAGTTTATACAAAACTTAGAAAAATAAAGTTTATACGAAACTTCGAAATAAGGAATTTATACGAAACTTGAAAAAAAAACGAGGTTTATACGAAATAGAAATAACAAATTTATACGAACCTTAGAAAAAAAGTTTATACGAAATAGAAATACCGAAAGAAAGATTTGCTTTTGAAAAACGAATATCGGAGGCGAGAAATCTCTTTCCGTAATTCAATAAATCGCCCGTAGTGTGACGGTTTAGACACGATTTTTGAATCACAAGATACAACCGATACGAGACCGTTTCGGAACACTCGAAAAACGGAATCTACGAACTCTAATAAACACTACGTTAAACTCTCGAGACTTAAGAACCGTAAACCATAAGACGTTGTAGAGACTCACTTAAATCTTAAGAGGAGGATTGAAGGATAGTTTTTGTTGTTGTAAGAAAGTGTGTATTTTGAGTGAGATAGGTGTGCTCCTTATATAGGCGGAGAAGGAGATTCTTTTTCAAGCCGAAGAGTTCTTCAAACCGTGGCCACAAGCTTACGTTGGTTTGAGAAGAATGGTTGACAAGTGGAAAAACCATTTAAACTTTTGACTAAGTGCATGGAGCATCTGTCTTTGCACATGTAGTTAGACTTTGCGTACAAGTGGACAGTTGGTATGGGCCGTTGGAGAACAAAATTCATTTGTCCAAACCGAAAGGCCCAAATTGTGTTGTAAAATTATTTTGATTGGCACACAAACCCGAATGCCCTTTTAACAATCCAAAAGATAAAATTTTCCCTACGATCCGAAGACCCATTCCGCAAACCGCGAACCAGGCACGGCCCGACCCCCTTCATTCTTATTTAAACACACTTGATCTGAAGCCCATTTCTTTTCACTCTTTCCAATATTTTCGAAAGCCCATTGGCTTTTAAAATTTGGATCCAACAATCCCCCACATGAATAGAAATTACTCTAAACAAGTGACGACTCGACTGACTCTACTACTTCTATGACTAGACAGACGGACTTTTCGAGTGTTTAAACGAAAATTCACTATGTTTGAGTTAGTAGCATTTTTCAGCTTGGAACTACTCATTTTTATATCTGTCGGGTTTACTTGGCCAGGAGGTGAACTTGATGTCTTGAACCACCCGAATTTTGATGTAAATCGAGACAACAACTATAATACAACTTCATTTCTCGTAGAACTGAATTCTCTATTGTGTTCATTTTGGCCTTGAACGTGCTTGGTTATTCGTGAGTGAGCTTGGAGAATATAGCCTCACTTTATTCTCCTAGAAACCGCCGTATTTCACACTCACTAGGTGATCTTCCAATAACTTATTCAGAAGTATCCTGTCATACTCCACTATTACAAATTTATGGAATCATTAGAAGCTAACGCTTAACCTTATCCCGTACAGGTTTATAGTACTGTTTATCATCCTGGGAACTGGGTAGAGATACAAGTCTCACAGTACTTTAAACAGATTTTGTTTGATTTAGTTTTCCCTTTGAACCTATATCTTGGGATCTCCAGACACATAGGTGGGGTTTCCATCAAACTTCGTCTTAATTCATAGGCTTTAAACCCATTCCTCTTGATGATTTTTCAACTTTATCTCGTGACAAACCTTTAGTAAATGGATTCGTTAGATTGTTAGCCGATTTGATATAATCAATCGTGATTACACCACTTGAGATCAAATGTCTAATGGCTTTATGTCGTCTCCTAATATGACGATATTTACCATTGTAGAGATTATTCAATGCCCGAGCTATAGCCGATTGACTATCGCAGTGTACATGTAATGCTGGCACTGGTTTCTCCCACATCAGAATATCTTCCAGGAAATTTCGAAGCCACTCTGCTTCCTCTGCGGCTTTGTCTAGCGCTATAAATTCAGATTTCATGGTTGATCTGGCTAACAGAGTTTGTTTGGAAGATTTCCAGGACACCTCTCCACCTCCAAGCGTAAAGACATATCCACTTGTGGATTTTGAGTTCTTAGAATCGGAAATCCAGTTTGCATTTTTGTATCCTTCTAAAACTGCGGGTTCTTTACGGTAGTGAAGACCATAATTTTTGGTATAACGTATGTAGTTTAATACTCTAGTTATAGCTTTCCAATATTTATGTCCTGGGTTGCTTGTGTAGCGACTTAGTACATTTACTGCATGCGCTAGACCGGGTCTAGTACAATTTGTTAAGTACATCAGACTTTCGATCACTCTTGCATATTCCAGTTGTGACACAGCTTCACCCGAATTCTTTTGAAGGTGAAGTTGAGAATCTATTTGAGTTTTCGCTGTCCCGTTTGAGTAGTTTTTAAACCTCTCAAGTATCTTTTCAGCATAATGAGTTTGAGACAAGATAATTTCATCAGAATTTCTAGTGATTTGGATCCCTAGAATTACATCTGTGAGTCCCATATCTTTCATATCAAACTTGCTTTTTAGCAATTGTTTAGTTAGATTGATTAAATCTTTTGTGCTCCCGAGAATGAGCATGTCCTCTACGTATAAGCATAATAGAATGTATTGATAGGGCTCAGGTTTTACCCAAATAATCAACTACACCAAGTGCATAGCAATGCAGTTGAAGTATAAGGGGTATCGAATCCCAAGGGAAGTGAAAGCTACAGTAAGGTTTCTAAGTTCGAATTATTCTAGGTCGGAATATATGAAATTAAAACTAAGCAGTTAAACAAGTAAATAAATCGGATTTTAGATGGATTAAAGTTCAGGAGACTAAGGCGCTAGGCAAGGGTAATTATCAGGTTGAATCCAAGAATGCAGAATCTAAGTTTATTAGGGATTTATTAAGAACCGTCTAGAACTCGAATCACTAAGTTAAAACCAATCAACTCTCGTTGCAGAAGTTATCTATGCCTAGATTCCTAAATCCCAAATCTCTTTGCGAATTTAAACAATTAAGACAAGCAATAAGAACAGGTTCGATTTGTTCACAAAATACCTAAACCAAATCTCTTTGCGAATAGATATTTTGCTCACCTATGATTAGATCAAGTTACTAATAATGCTCTCGCATCTATTAAATAACCTAAGGTTTGATTTCTAAGTGATCAATTCAGAGAATCAAGTTAAGCACAAATCAAGGTGAAGATCCAATTGATTTCCCTAATAATTCTAATGATTCTACAAACTCTTCATCAAACCCTAAATCACCCTAACCTAACTAGCAAACTACTCAGACATAATTATGCAATCACAAATCATGGCTGAAATAAATTGCATAAAAAGAATAGAGAATGATACAGGGGTTCGAAATCTGGCTCAGATGAGTTAGAATTGTCTCCCCAAAAGCACATGATCAATCTCTTTCTAAGTCTCAAAAACAGAAAATAAGGATAAGGTCTTTGGCTAAACAATGCCTGAAAACTATTTATAGAAGGGGATTTTTCGTCCAGGGGCAGACTTGTAATTTCTTCAAACTTGCTCTCTTTCCTTTTTCTAATGGAAATCGTGAAACTTGGCCGACCTTGATTGGTGTCAATCGACACCTTGCTCGTAATTCCACTCTCTTGACTTCAGCACTTCAGCTGCTTCTCCAGAATGCTCCAGAAAATGCTAGAATCTTTTATTTAGCTCCAAATGCTCTCCATCATGTAAAGACTCAAATAGGACTCGAAAACTAACAAAATACTTTATAAAAACACTTATATCATGGTCCAAAAACCAGTAAAAACCATGATATATCAACTCCCCCATACTTAGCTTTTGCTTGCCCTCAAGCAAAACAGAAACTTAGAATGAAGTAGAAGTTTGAAAACAGAAACTTTCGAGTACCTCTTCAGAACGCCACATTGATTAACACTTCTTGAATCCACATGCTATAGAACCAACCTCACAAGCTTTGCAATCTCCCAGTTTTAATCCAGATCCTTTCCTTGGTAATATTTCGAACTCTAACAGTGGTATTTCCACAGAACCTTTAGAGATTCTTTTCCCTCTCTTAGTGCCTGAACAAGACATTCTCATACAGCTCCCTTATTTTCTCTTCCCTTACTCAAATTCTGCCCATTTTCAGAGTGTTCTAAGTTCTTTTCATTGACTCTTCTTTTTCTTATGAAATCTCGGGAAATAGTGCTACTCTCTACTTGTGTTCCTTGTGAGGAGACGTGTTCAAGAGCATCACTAATATTGTTCCTTGTGAGGAGGCATGCTCATGAAAAAGGCACTATTCCCAGACTTAAACACTTTTTCTTTCTTTTCTTTCTCTTTTCTCAAGGGAAGATCAAGGAGAGACTGCAATTGCCTATCTGTTCGGACTGAAAGAGGAATCAAGTTCTGCGCATACCTAATTCTTATAAGGGGACCTGAACTCGCCATGTTAGACTGATTCCACTTGCAGCTTTCTACTTAGTAAGTCGTGCAATCAACTCTTATAGCAATGGTTCTTCAAGTGTCAACTTCCTGTGGTTGGTTCCTAGAAAAACTGAAAGTTCCAACTGATTTTGGCTAAATAAAACAAAATTTTTGACTCTCAAAACAAAACACAATGTTAGCAACCACCTCCCCCAGACTTGAATAACACTGTTCCCAGTGTTACTAAGAATGAGTTTGGATAGAAAAATGTTGTGCTAAACTGTTACAAAACAAAAACAAAATCGGATTACCTGACTTCTGCAGCGTCGATCAACACAGATGGTGTCGATCGTTTCTGTGTATGATGATGGTGTCGATCGACACGGATGGTGTCGATCGACACTATGTCCGTAGACAGAGTTCAGCCACTCGAACATGATTGTTGTTAAGTCAGATTGTTGTTAGAGTCATCCTAGCTGTTAGAAAAAACTCAAACAAACGTTAAAAGCACAAGATAATCCAATAAACTCAATAAGTGCAACAAGTTGGAAACAAAGTACTGAAACAAATGAATCAAAATGCAGACTCAAGAGAAAAAGAAAAACTGACTCAAAGTACTAAAAAGGAATGGAAGAGTCACTCGTCGTCATCAGCACGTGGTGGTGAAGGTGGTCGGACGCAGCCACAGTTGGAAACAACTGTGATGGCTTGAAAGCTTTGCACCACGTATCTCTGAAATGCAGCTTGCTCCATAGGAATCTCGGGAGCGTCTGGAAGGTGATGAGGTCCAATAGGCTCCAAGGTGGCAGGTGCTCTGCGTCTAGAACATGAAAGGCGTGTCAGATCCTCAGATGGTCGGGAGGAGGCGCCTTTGCGTCTGGCAACGGGAGCAGTCCTAAGCTTGTTCGGACAGGGGTGAAATGCGAGGCGGCCTGGATCGGTGGTAATGTGAGTGAGGTCTCTGTCAGGTAACTGTACCAAACGCTGCACTCTGCTCGTCGCTGAAGGCCCACATCCTCTCTGCCTTCACCCAATGAGCTCTCCTCAGATACTCCATATCAACCAAAACATGCGATGTATCAATGGTGCAACTGGAAGTGTCTATCCCGCAGTGCTGGAAGATCAGAGTGAGAAGACTTCCTATAGTGTCGGGCTTGGTCTTCGTACCAATGAAAGGCTTCGTCTTCAAGGAAGCCAAGTGATGTGCAAATACAGCGCCAAGGTTCGCGCTATCTGGCGTGTCAGAATCCTCATAGATCTCAGACCGAAGACCGCGATATAGCAGTACCAACTCAGACACGCGCATCTTCCCTGGCTCATGCTTACACAGAAGTGTAGTAGAGAATAGGCGGACCAAGTAGCGCAGGGTAGGATGTGATATATAATGGTTTTTACCCATTTTTAGACCATGATATAAGTGTTTTTATAGAGTCTTTTTGCTATTTTCGAGTCTATATAGAGTCTTTGCAGGTTCATGTACAATTGAAGATAAATTGGAGATTTGGATGCATTTTGGAGCTTAATGGAATGNAACTTTTAATGAGTCATAGAAACAAAATGGAGTAACTAGACTAGAAATAGTCATTTTGGGCTCTTAACAGTAGAACGAGAAGCATCTATTACTTGTTACTCATTCCGTTGAGGAAAATCAAAACTCTACTGATCAGTACGTCCAAATCGGGATTATAAGTTTAAAAGGGTCCTATGAAGATCTGTAACTAATGTTTATAACCGAAATGTTTAAAACGGACTTTTAATGAGTCATAGAAACAAAATGAAGTAACTAGACTAGAAATAGTCATTTGGGGATCTTAATAGTAGAATGAAAAGCATTTGTTGCTTGTTACTCATTCCGATGAGGAAATTAAAACTCTAATCATCAGTAAGTCCAAATGGGCATTATAAGTTTAAAAGGGTCATATGAAGATCTGTAACTAATGTTTATAGCAGAAAATGCTTAAAACGGATTTTTAATGAGTCATCAAAACAAAATGGAGTAACTAGACTAGAAATAGTCCTTTGGGGCTCTTAATAGTAGAACGAGAAGCATATATTGCTTGTTACTCATTGCGTTGAGGAAAATCAAAACTCTACTGATCAGTACGGCCAAATCGGGATTATAAGTTTAAAAGGATCCTATGAAGATCTGTAACTAATGTTTATAACCGAAAATATTTAAAACGGACTTTTAATGAGTCATAGAAACAAAATGGAGTAACTTGACTAGAAATAGTCATTTGGGGCTCTTAATAGTAGAACGAGAAGCATTTGTTGCTTGTTACTCATTCCGTTGAGGAAATCAAAACACTAATCATCAGTAAGTCCAAATGGGCATTATAAGTTTAAAAGGGTCATATGAAGATCTGTAACTAATATTTATAGCAGAAAATGCTTAAAACGGATTTTTAATGAGTCATCAAAACAAAATGGAGTAACTAGGCTAGAAATAGTCCTTTGGAGCTCTTTATAGTAAAACGAGAAGCATCTATTGCTTGTTACTCATTCCGTTGAGGAAAATAAAACCTTTACTCATCAGTAAGTCCAAATCGAGATTATAAGTTTAAAAGGGTCCTATGAAGATCTTTAACTAATGTTTATAACCAAAAATGTTTAAAACGGACTTTTAATGAGTCATAGAAACAAAATGGAGTAACTAGACAAGAAATAGTCATTTGAGGCACTTAATAGCAAAATGAGAAGCATATGTTACTTGTTACTCATTCCGTTGAGAAAATCAAAACTTTACTCATCAGTAAGTCCAAATGGGGATTATAAGTTTAAAAGGGTCATATGAAGATCCGTAACTAGTGTTTATAGCCGAAAATGCTTAAAACGGACTTTTAATGAGTCATAGAAACAAAATGGAGTAACTAGACTAGAAATAGTCATTTGGGGCTCTTAATAGTATAACGAGAAGCATCTATTAGTTGTTACTCATTCCGTTGAGGAAATCAAAACTTTACTCATCTATATGTGCAAATGGGGATTATAAGTATAAAAGGGTCCTATAAAGATAAGTAACTAATGTTTATAACCGAAAATGCTTAAAACAAACTTTTAATGAGTCATAGAAACAAAATTGTGTAACTAGACTAGAAAGAGTCATTTGGGGCTCTTAATAGTAAAACGAGAAGCATCTATTACTTGTTACTCATTCTGTTGAGGAAAATCAAAACTCTACTCATGAGTAAGTCCAAATCGGGATTATAAGTTTAATGTAAATAACTAATGTTTATTGCCGAAAATGCATAAAACAAACTTTTAATGAGTCATAGAAACAAAAGGGAGTAACTAGACTAGAAATAGTCAATTGGGGATCTTAACAGTAGAACGAGAAACATCTATTACTTGTTACTCATTCCGTTGAGGAAAATCAAAACTCTACTGATCAGTACGTCCAAATCGGGATTATAAGTTTAAAAGGGTCCTATGAAGATCTGTAACTAATGTTTATAACCAAAAATATTTAAAACGGCCTTTTAATGAGTCATAGAAACAAAATGAAGTAACTAGACTAGAAATAGTCTTTTGGGGCTCTTAATAGTAGAACGAGAAGCATTTGTTGCTTGTTACTCATTCCGAAGAGGAAATTAAAACTCTACTCATCAGTAAGTCCAAATGGGGATTATAAGTTTAAAAGGGTCCTATGAAGATCCGTAACTAATGTTTATAGCAAAAAATGCTTAAACGGACTTTTAGTGAGTCATAGAAACAAAATGGAGTAACTAGACTAGAAATAGTCATTTGAGGCTCTTAATAGCAGAACGAGAAGCATCTGTTACTTGTTACTCATTCCGTTGAGGAAATCAAAACTCAACTCATCAGTAAGTAGAAATGGGGATTATAATTTTAAAAAGGTCCTATGAAGATCTGTAACAAATGTGTATAGCCGAAAATGC
Organism: Alliaria petiolata; assembly: GCA_020283515.1. Classification (NCBI taxonomy): domain Eukaryota; kingdom Viridiplantae; phylum Streptophyta; class Magnoliopsida; order Brassicales; family Brassicaceae; genus Alliaria; species Alliaria petiolata. The sequence goes on from JAHZTW010000001.1 coordinate 416,696,357, forward strand.
TTAAAACGGACTTTTAGTGAGTCATAGAAATAAAATGGAGTAACTAGACTAGAAATAGTCATTTGAGGCTCTTAATAGCAGAACGAGAAGCATATGTTACTTGTTACGCATTCCGTTGAGGAAATCAAAACTCTAATCATCAGTAAGTCCAAATGGGCATTATAAGTTTAAAAGGGTCATATGAAGATCCGTAACTAATGTTTATAGCAGAAAATGCTTAAAAAAAACTTTTAATGAGTCATGGAAACAAAATGGAGTAACTAGACTAGAAATAGTCATTTGGGG
>JAHZTW010000001.1:416699614-416743502 GCA_020283515.1 Alliaria petiolata
GTGGTTAAGGGTTACTTCCTCGGTTCCGTGGAGTGGAGAATACCAAGAGACTTCCGCATCTCTTGACGGTCTCATTCGATCCACCATCTATCCGATCTATCCGATCTATCCAACGCGCCAACAAAGAGCATAATCCATCCAAGGGTTCCATTACGTGGTATCAGAGCCACTCTTTGTTGGTAAAGCTGTTCATCTTCTTTTCTTCTCAATCAAAAAAAATAAATAAATATTCTATATAATCTGTTCACTTCTCCCTCTTTCCATTGTAAATCCGGGCCATCCTCTACCCTCATTCAAAAAAAAAGTATAAAAAAAAAGAGAGAGAAAACCGAAAAGGTCTAAGACAAACTGAGGAGAAAGCCAGTTTGTGAGGGTGGTGGAAGAGAAATCCTGCTGGCTGAGGAGAAATCCAGTCAAGAGGTGTATTTTCTTTCTCCTTTGTTGCGTGGGAGTATTTGCTGGATTTGACTTGATTTGTTTGATAAGAACATCGAGAGAATAACTCAGTGTGAGCACCATAAAACCAGTGAGGAAAACACGTGTGTGGGTGAGGCAATAAACACTTGAGAGAAAGAGAGTTTTTGCTAACCGTTTGTTGAGTAATTTTCAGGAAAACAATGAGTGATAGTGGAGAAGAAGGAAATAACAATCCTGGATCCGGATTGTCAGGTTTACAAATGAAGGCACTAACCGAACATTTGAAGAGATTTCTGAACACAGGTCTTGAAGAGATTAATGTTCGGTTTGACAAAATCCAAAGCGCGGCCAGCCCAAAGAAGAAACCGGGAAAGGAGACATAGCCGTTCCTTTGACGGTCATGAAGAAGAAGAACAATTCGATGACAATCATTCTAACCTCAGGGCAAGGAGAGGTCATAGAAACCGAGATGAAGAGAATCCGTTTTCTAGAAGACCAGATGATGGACTTGGTGGTCTCAAACTCAAAATTCCATCCTTTTCTGGTAAGAACGAACCAGATGCTTATTTGAAATGAGAAAGAAAAACTGAGTTAGTTTTTGATTGTCAAAATCTCTCGGAACTTAAGAAAGTTAGACTTGCTGCTTCTGAATTTAATGGCTACGCCATTAGTTGGTATGCTCAAGTTATTTCTCTTAGGAGCAGAAGAGGTGAAAGACCAATAACTACTTGGCAAGAACTAACCGAACTAATGAGAAAGCGTTTTGTTCCAAGCCATTATAACAGGGATCTTCACCAAAGGTTGAGACGTCTGACACAGGGTACAAAGAACGTGGAGGATTATTTTCAGGAGATGGAGACGCTTATGCTTAAGGCGGATGTAGAGGAAGACATGGATGCAATCTTGGCTCGTTTTCTTGCAGGTTTGAACCGGGAAATTCAGGACCGGCTGGAGCTTCAAGAGTTCGAAAGTGTTGAAGACATGCTCCACAAAGCCATCTTGATAGAACAACAAGTCAAGAGGAGGGGTATTTCAAAACCAGCTTATGCTCCAAAACCCACTTATCCACCTAAGCCGAGTTTTCAAGATAAAGGTAAGTCTTTTACTTCTGAGTTCAAGACTAACCAACCTTCTCGTTTTGACAAAGGCAAAACCGTGGAATCCACGAGTAGAGCCAGAGATATCAGGTGCTTCAAGTGTCAGGGATTAGGACATTATGCGAACAAATGCCCTAACCAAAAGGTGATGATTCTACTTGAGAATGGAGAGATAGAGTCCGAAGCTGAAAACGATGAAAAGGAGGATACCGGACCCATCTATGATGAGGAAGAACCTTATGATTATCCGGCTCAAGGAAATCTTCTAGTGACCATGAGATCACTAAGTGTGCAGCCCAAAACCAATGAAACCGAACAAAGGGAGAACCTTTTCCATTCTCGCTGTTTCATAAATGATAAAGTCTGTTCATTGATCATTGATGGTGGGAGCTGCACTAATGTTGCTAGTGATGTGCTTGTCAGGAAACTTGGACTAGAAACCAGACCGCATCCGAGACCATTCAAGCTTGAATGGCTGAATGAAGATGGTGTTCAGCACGTCAAGGAACAAGTCACGGTACCAATCACCATTGGCCGATACCAAGATGAGATCATATGCAATGTTTTGCCTATGGATGCCAGCCATATACTCTTAGGACGGCCTTGGCAGTTCGACAAAAAGGCTGTGCACGATGGTTACACCAATCGGCATATGTTCGATCATCAAGGCAAAAAGATCACTCTCATTCCTTTGTCTCCATCTGAAGTTCACCAGGATCAGCTGCAACTTAGAAAAAGTCGTGAACTTGAGAAACAACAGGAAGCAGCTAAAACACCGGTCAAAAGGTCCAACTTCTACATTAAACCAAGTCAGGTAAAGAAAACTTCGTTTTCCAAACTTTCTCTCATTTTACTTGTGTTTAAAGAATCACTAATGGCCACTAACTCTACACCGGAGCTGCTGAGTGAACTTAAGCCGTTGATGAGCAGGTTTCAGGATGTATTCCCGGAAGAAACTCCAAGTGGTTTGCCACCTATCCGTGGAATAGAACACCAAATCGATCTAGTACCCGGAGCGTCTCTTCCAAACCGTCCTGCTTACCGAACCAATCCTGTCGAAACCAAGGAGTTGCAAAGACAAGTGGATGAGTTGATGGGAAAAGGCTACATCGGAGAGAGCCTCAGTCCTTGTGCCGTTCCCGTACTGCTCGTGCCTAAGAAGGACGGATCTTGGCGGATGTGCGTGGACTGCCGAGCCATCAACAACATTACGGTTAAGTATCGCCATCCCATCCCTCGTTTAGATGATATGTTGGATGAATTGCATGGTTCTAGGGTCTTTTCCAAGATAGATCTTAGGAGTGGATATCATCAGATTAGGATGAAGGAAGGGGATGAATGGAAAACGGCTTTCAAAACTAAGCATGGACTTTATGAATGGCTTGTGATGCCATTTGGTTTGACCAATGCTCCTAGTACCTTTATGCGTTTGATGAATCATGTTCTTAGGGCTTACATAGGGGAATTTATTGTCGTATACTTTGATGACATTTTAATCTATAGTAAGAGCATGAATGAGCATATTGAGCATTTGGGAAAAGTCTTAGAAGTGCTTAGGAAAGAATGCTTATATGCTAATGAGAAGAAATGCATATTTGGATCGGATCACCTAGTTTTCTTGGGTTTTGTTGTAGGTGCTGATGGCATCCGTGTGGATGAGGAAAAGGTTAAGGCAATCAAAGAATGGCCTAGCCCGAAGACCGTAAGTGAAGTTAGAAGCTTCCATGGTTTAGCTAGCTTCTACCGGCGCTTTGTACAAAACTTCAGTACCATTGCAGCCCCTCTCACGGAAGTGATCAAGAAAAACGTGGGGTTTAAGTGGGAGCAAGCCCAAGAAGATGCTTTTCAAGCCTTAAAAGGGAAGTTAACTCAAGCTCCATTACTTGTTCTCCCAGATTTTATGAGAACTTTTGAAATTGAATGCGATGCCTCAGGCATGGGTATTGGTGCTGTTTTGATGCAGGAAGGAAAACCCATTGCGTATTTCAGTGAGAAGCTAAGTGGTGCAACTGTTAACTACCCCACCTATGACAAGGAGTTGTACGCTTTGGTGAGGGCTCTTCAAACATGGCAACATTACTTGTGGCCCAAAGAGTTTGTCATACATACGGATCACCAATCCCTAAGGCATCTCAAGGGACAACAAAAGCTTAACAAGAGACACGCAAGGTGGGTTGAATTCATCGAAACCTTCCCATATGTCATTAAGTACAAACAAGGTAAAGAGAACATAGTTGCTGATGCTCTCTCCCGAAGGTATGTACTTCTTTCTTCTCTTGGAACCAAGCTTTTGGGGTTCGAATTTATAAAAGACTTGTATGAGGCTGATTCAGATTTTAAGGAACCTTATTTGGCATGTTCTAGACACGCACATGGCAAGTATTTTATCTCTGAAGGTTTCTTATTCTTTGACAATCGATTGTGTGTGCCTCACTGCTCTTTGAGAGAGTTGTTCACCAGGGAAGCTCATGGAGGAGGATTAATGGGTCACTTTGGCGTGGCAAAAACCTTTAAAGTGCTCGAGGAACACTTTTATTGGCCAGGCCTAAAGAAGGACGTTGAAAGAATCTGTAGCAGATGCGTGACATGCAAGGAGGCTAAGTCCAAGAACACATCCCAAGGTTTGTATTCTCCTTTACCGATTCCATTTCACCCGTGGACTGATCTTTATATGGACTTTGTTTTGGGATTGCCTAAGTCTAGGACAGGAAGAGATTCCATATTTGAAGTTGTAGATAAGTTTTCTAAAATAGCTCATTTCATTCCATGTTTGAAAACCAATGATGCATCTCACATAGCTGAACTGTTCTTTAAAGAAATCGTTAGACTTCATGGCATGCCTAAGACTATAGTTTATAATCGTGATGCTAAGTTCTTAAGTTACTTTTGGAAAACTTTGTGGACTAAGCTAGACACTAAACTGTTGTTCTCTACTACTTAACATCCTCAGACTGATGGTCAAACGGAAGTAGTTAATAGGACGCTCTCTGCCTTGCTTAGAACTTTGGTTAAAAAGAACCTTCGAACATGGGAAGAGAATCTACCGCATGTAGAGTTTGCTTATAACCATTATGTGCATTCGGCTACAAAGCATTCACCATTTGAAATTGTTTATGGCTTTAACCCGTTGTCTCCTCTTGATCTATATCCTTTGCCTTTAAGTGAAAGAATCAGTTTAGATGGCAAAAAGAAAGCCAAACTTGTTAAACAGATTCATGAGAAGGTCCGAGCCAACATTGAAGCCAAAACAAAGCAATATGAGAAGTAAGCTAACAAAGGAAGGCGTAAGGTGGTGTTTCAACCAGGAGACCTCGTGTGGATTCATCTTAGGAAGGAACGGTTTCCGGTGGAACGAAAGTCAAAGCTCATGCCAAGGAAAGATGGACCATTCACGGTGGTCAAGAAGATTCATGACAATGCTTATCAGCTAGATCTTCAAGGTAAGTATGAAATTTCCACAAGCTTTAATGTTTCTGATTTATTTCCTTTTGTTTCAGATGATCCAGATTTGAGGACAAATCATTTTCAAGAGGAGGGGAATGATAGATTTCGTGGCAGAGCACCGAGCCAAACATCTTCGGATGGTTCGGAGGATGACGAGCAGCATGTACCAGAGCAGGTCATGGACGGTACGAGTGAGGTTCATCAAGGAGAACCCAACATTGGCCGAGAACGTGTTCAGTCCGACACAGCCGTGTTCCGCTTTGATCCAACACTGTCCGAAAATAACTTACGAAGGGAACTCCGTCCTGATAACCGAATATCTCAACCATCTCATGTCCGCCCTCGGAGCAAACGTCAAGAAGAAGCCGAAGCACTTGTAAGAAATCAGATGGTCCGAACTAGGCCTGGGCATTCGGGTACCCGTTCGGGTTCGGGTCGGTTCTTTTCGGGTTCCGGTATTTCGGTTCTAGAGAATAGAACCCATTCGGGTATTTTACTTTTTTGGTTCGGGTTTAGTTCGGTTCCGTTCGGGTCCGGGTCGGTTCCGGATATCCAAATTATCTAAAACATTTCTAAAATAATTAAAATTTGATAAATATAACTAAAACTTTTCAAATATTCTGAGTATTTTAGTTATTTTGTTCTAAACATAACTAATATATTTGGTTTATAATTGCAATTTTGAGTGTTTAAGTTATTTAAAGTATAAATACAACAAATGTTTTGGATATTGATATATCATGGTTTTTCCGTGTTTTTGACCATGATATATGCTTTGTATATAGAGTCTTTTCCGTGTTTTTCGAGTCTTTTAGAGTCTTTGTAGGATCAGGAACGTTTGGAGCACAATTGGAGGATTTGGAGCTTTTTAGAGTGTTTTGGAGAAGGTGCTGAATACGAGAGCTCGGAGTGATATTTTTGGCCTAGTGTCGATCGACACCAGGAGGGTGTCGATCGACACCGATCGCGAAGTCGGAGTTAGACACGAAGTTTTGAAGACTTTCTGGAATTACAATTTTGGCCCAGAAGTTTTTAATGTTGCAACTTAGTTCTTTTCGTGTTTCAGAGATTATTTTATGTTTTCTAGGGCATTGTTTTGCCATTATCCTAATTTTTGATTGAGACTTTAAGAGGAGATTGATCCAGAGCTTTGAGGGAGACAATTCTGCACTCTTCTAGAGAAGATTTCGAACCCTTGTATCAATACTCTTTTTATTTTAATGCAGTATTATTCAGCCATGATTTGTGTTTCAATTTCTATGTCTGAGTAATTTGCTAGTTAGGTTAGGGTGATTTAGGGTTTATGAGGAGTTTGTAGAATTGCGATATTGTTAGGGAAAATCAATCGGTTCTTCACCTGGATTTGCGCTTATATTGATTTCTTGATTGATCACCTAGAAATCAAACCCTAGGTTGTTTAATAGATGCGAGAGCATTGTTAATCACCAGAACTAGTGTTAGGTGAGCAAAATTCCTACTCGCAAAGAGATTTGGTCTAGGGATTTTGTGAACAATCGAACCTGTTTTTAATGCTTGCCTGAATTGATAGGATTTACAAAGAGATTTGGAATTCTGAAATTTAGGGATAGATAACTTCTGCGACGAGAGTTGATTAGTTTTAAATCTGTGTTTCGAGTTCTAGACGGCTCATAATAATTTCCCTGATAGTATACATTCTGCATTCTCGGATTTAACCTGTGAATCATCCTTGCCTAGCGTTTTGTCTCATTGAATTTTAAGAACCTTAAATCAATCACTCACTGCTTTTTAGTTTATTTGTTTCGTTTTACATTCATCTGAAATCGACTTAGCATAATTTGAATCTAGAAATCGTAGTGTAGCTCATACTTCCTTTGGGATTCGATAACCCTTTGTACTTCAACTGCATTGCTGTGCACTTGCAGTATTGATTTATTTGGGTAAAACTTTGACCCTATCAAGTTTTTGGCGCCGTTGCCGGGGAAGTAAAACGCTGCCTACGGAATCTAGTATTAGAATTTTGACTAGGTTTCTTTTTGTTTTTAGTTACTAACGACTTAGTTTCTTGTTTTTGGTTTCAGGTGCATGCCCAATCGCAGTACCAGAAGCAGCAAGGAGAAGGAACTACTGGGATTTGACAACCAGGAGCTCGGCCGTTTAGAAAGGACAAATCGGAAAATTGCAAAGGCGTCGATCGACACCAGTACTAGTATCGATCGACACTCATTGCGAACAGAGATGGTTAATCCTGTAATCTTGACCCGAGACGAAGCTGGAAATTTGATTGATGGAGAAGGGCGTAGGAGGAACGCTCAGGGACAGATGTTGGATGAGAATGGTGCTCCAATCGTCGAGCAAGCAGTGCAAATTGTGCCACCTGCGAATGAACGTGGGAGAACACTTGGGGACTACAATAGGCCAGATCAGTTCTACGCAAACAGAGCTGCGATTCGCCCACCTCCTTTTCAGAGGCATGATTTTGAGCTGAAGCCTGCGTTCTATACTTTGGTATCTCAGCACCCCTTCCATGGTCTTCCAAATGAGCATCCTATGGACCACATAGAGAGGTTTGAAGATCTAGCATCTAGCATTAAGGCCAACGGAGTGTCTGACGATTATCTTTTCTGCAAACTCTTTCCGTACTCTCTTGGAGGAGATGCAGCATATTGGTTGAAGCAGCTGCCACCAGGATCACTTACTACCTGGGAGGATACCAAGAACGCATTTCTGCGCAACTTTTTCGATGATGCAAGGTCTGAGGAGCTAAGGATGAAGATTTCTGCATTTTCTCAAGGGCCAACTGAAGCATTCAAGGCTGCTTGGCTGAGATTTAGAGCATACCAGAGGGATTGCCCGCATCATGGATTCAGTGAGGTACAACTACTTGGGATTTTCTTCAGAGGAGTGGACTGGCGATACCAGATGGCATTGGATGCTGCGAGCAATGGGAATTTCAACACCCAATATCCAGAAAATGCCACCATACTTATAGAGAACTTGGCATCTAGCAACAGCACAAAGAATGCAGATTTTGAGAGGAAGAAGCAAGCTGGTGCTAATGATGGGAGTCAGATTGCAGAATTCAAGGCCAAGTTAGATAGTGTGCACAACCTTCTGGTGAATAAAAAGCAAGTCCAATTTGCTGCAGAGATAGACACTTTTGAACCTGAAGAACAAGAAGTTAACTACATCAATGGAACAGGTTTTCAAGGTCAGAGATTTGGCAATCAGCAAGGTTATGGTTCTTCCTACCAGAAGCCTCTTCAAAGATCTTATGGATCTTCTTCTTACCAGAAGCCTCCTGCACAAGATAATGAGATGAAGTCTATGCTGGAACAGATCTTGGAGGGTCAACAGAAGATGACTGTGGACTTTAATGGGAAGATCGATGCTTTATACAATGATCTTAATGGGAAATTTGAGTCTCTGAGTACTCATGTGAAGCAATTGAATGTTCAGGTTGCTCAAACTGCTGGAGCTTTAAAAAGACAAGAGGGATGCCTTCCGGGAAAGACGAATACAAATCCAAGGCATCATGTGAATGCCATCACGACTCATGGTGGAAGAAGCCTTCAGCCAGTGCAGAAAAGGGGTCTAAGTTCTGAAGAAATCGAGGAACTTGAGGATTTTGAAGCTGAGAATCGTGCTGCAGAGCCAGTGTCGATCGACACTAATGAAGGGTGTCGATCGACACCAATGGAAATCGTCGAAAAATCGACTCGACACGAGTCGAAATCGACTAAGCTCGACACGAAGGTCGACACGAAGAAATCATCGATGCCAGATGCTGGTGTCGATCGACACCAAGAGGGTGTCGATCGACACCATTCCCAGATTTTGCCAGATACGCCTAAAACTTCAAAAATTGCAGAAGAAAGAGTGTACAAGCCCAAGATTCCATACCCTCCTCTACCCAAACACCTCAGGCCACCCATTAGTGCAGAGAAGCTAGCTGCTTTCAACAAGAGGGTGGAAAGAATTCCTAAGGAGATCTCCTTTGATGAGGCTTATGAGAAATATCCCTTGTGTGCTTTCTTCCAGAATAGCAGAGAAAATTTTGAAGAGATTGAAGAACTTTTTCACAGGGCAAGGGATACACCACCACCAATGAAGCAGCTGCATAAGATTGAAGATCCACGGATGTTTGTTGTTCCATGCTCCATTGGAGGAGTTGAGTTTGAAAAATCTATATGCGATTCTGGTGCTAGTGTAAATCTCATGTCAAAGGACATTGCAGAGAGATTAGGGATCGCTAACATTCAACCTCCAAACATGACCCTCGAGTTTGCCAACTCTTCTACCGCAGACCCCTTTGGTACAATTCCAGACTTGCTTGTCAAAGTGGTGTATTGTCTAGTACCAACTGATTTTCAGATTGTGGAAGTGAGCAAGAATTCTGTTATGCCATTCATTCTTGGGAGACCATTCATGGCTACAGTAGGTGCAGTTGTGGACATGCCTAACAAGAGAATCTCTTTCTCTAATGTTGACAAAGGAGTCTTCTACAAAGCTGTCCCTACTACTGGAACTTCAAAGCACGTCTCTTGCATTGTTGTGATTGCTAGAGACAATCTGATGGCAGACGTTTCTCACGAAAGACCTAGTGACAAAAGTGATGCAGATAAAGTCCTTGGTGGAAATCCTATCATTATCACAAAGGAGACAAAAAAAAAGGGCAAAGGTGAAGAAGAGAGTGGAGAGCCAAAGGATCAAGGGAGATCCTCAAGTCACTTTGATACCTCAGAGCTGTGATGGGAACTCAATTGAGTATAAGGTGAAGTGCAAAGGAACCTCAAAGCCTTTCTCTAAGGTTAGAGCAATTCTTACATCTGAGATGAAGGAGAAAGGGCTAGATGCTGTGAAAGGACCATGGAGCAGAATTTTGAAGCTGAAGGTGTCTGAAAGTAGAGCTTGTTTTGAAACGAGTTCTCATGCTGCACCCGCAGACTGATTTCCAGCATCCAAGTCAAGCTAACGACTTAAAACAAGCGCTTGGTGGGAGGCAACCCACTGGTAAGTTCTCTAATTTTCGTTTTATTTACTAACTTTTTGTTTTTTTTCTCTTATGCTTAAAAAAAAAAAAAAAAAAAAAAATTCTCGACACGAACGGATATCGACTGTGGTCGACACTGGGCTCGACATGAACAGTGTCGATCGACACTATTCATTGGTGTCGATCGACACCACGCGCAAACGGAGGTAAGTCTCCTCAACTTGTTTTCTTCATATCTCTCTCAATTCTTAACGGATTTGAGTGATTTAGAGTCTAAGTTGTGTAGATTTTCGTCCTCTATTCATTCTGTCCATAATTTTTTCTGTTTGATTTGTTTCTGACCTTAAGATTTAATCACACTGAGGATAGTGTTGGTTAAGTCTGGGGGAGGAAAATACTAATGTATTTTGCTTTGTCTTTTGTTTTGAGTCAGTTGTGTCAGTCCAAAGTGTTTTTATTGAGTCAAATTTGGTTGAAATTTTTAGCATCTCTTGGAACTAGTCACAGAACATTGATACTTGATGAACCATTGCCATAGTTGTTGATTTCGGGTCTAACTAGGTAGAACACTATAGGTGGATCAGTCTATTGGAGAAAGTTTAGATTCCTAGAGAGTTTAGAAACTTTGTTGTTAACTCCGCCCTAATGAACTTACAATTTCTCATCTTGGGGCTTGGTATGCATTGAATTTGACTTCTCTTTTAGCACTAGCAAGATAAGTTAGGTATAATCTTTCTTTGATCTTCTCTTGTGAAAAAAAAAAAAAAAAAAAGATAGTAAGTCTAAGAACGGAAACCTGAGTCCCTTAAAGGATTATGATGGGAGCTTACACTCATGAACACTTCTCCTCACAAGGAACATAATTAGTGAGTGGCACCGTTCTTGAACTTTGATGAGAAAAGAAAAGAAAGTCGATAAAATAAAAATAAAATGATACCCTAGAAAAGTAGGGAGAAATCGACTAAGAGAAGAGAAAATAAGAGAGTTGTGCTGAGATTGTCTTTGTCTAGGAGCTTGGAAGGGATAGAGTCTAGAAAGTTCTTTGATCGATATTCCCTCGATGAGACTGCACCTAAATTAATGAAAGCGGTTAACGATAGAGGTTCTGGATTTCTCTAAGGGGTTTAAATCGTATTTGGGAGATTGCTAAGCTTGTAGTAAGTATACCAAAATTTTACCTAAGGTTGGCTCTATCGTATGTGGATTCAAGAGTATTGGTTAATGTGGTGTTCCTAAGATTTGCTAATGGTTTCTGTTTTCAAACCTCGACTCCATTCTAGTTTCTGTTTTGCTTGAGGGCAAGCAAAAGCTAAGTCTGGGGGAGTTGATATATCATGGTTTTTCCGTGTTTTTGACCATGATATATGCTTTGTATATAGAGTCTTTTCCGTGTTTTTCGAGTCTTTTAGAGTCTTTGTAGGATCAGGAACGTTTGGAGCACAATTGGAGGATTTGGAGCTTTTTAGAGTGTTTTGGAGAAGGTGCTGAATACGAGAGCTCGGAGTGATATTTTTGGCCTAGTGTCGATCGACACCAGGAGGGTGTCGATCGACACCGATCGTGGAATCAGAATTGGACGCGAAGTTTTAAAGACTTTCTGGAATTACAATTTTGGCCCAGAAGTTTTTAATATTGCAATTTAGTCCTTTTCGTGTTTTAGGGATTATTTATGTTTTCTAAGGCATTGTTTTGCCATTATCCTAATTTTTCATTGAGACTTTGAGAGGAGATTTGATCCAGAGCTTTGAGGGAGACAATTCTGCACTCTTCTAGAGAAGATTTCGAACCCTTGTATCAATACTCTTTTTATTTTAATGCAGTATTATTCAGCCATGATTTGTGTTTCAATTTCTATGTCTGAGTAATCTGCTAGTTAGGTTAGGGTGATTTAGGGTTTATGAGGAGTTTGTAGAATTGCGATATTGTTAGGGAAAATCAATCGGTTCTTCACCTGGATTTGCGCTTATATTGATTTCTTGATTGATCACCTAGAAATCAAACCCTAGGTTGTTTAATAGATGCGAGAGCATTGTTAATCACCAGAACTAGTGTTAGGTGAGCAAAATTCCTACTCGCAAAGAGATTTGGTCTAGGGATTTTGTGAACAATCGAACCTGTTTTTAATGCTTGCCTGAATTGATAGGATTTACAAAGAGATTTGAAATTCTGAAATTTAGGGATAGATAACTTCTGCGACGAGAGTTGATTGGTTTTAATGCGTTTCGAGTTCTAGACGGTTCATAATAATTTCCCTGATAATATACATTCTGCATTCTCGGATTTAACCTGCGAATCATCCTTGCCTAGCGTTTTGTCTCATTGAATTTTAAGAACCTTGAATCAAACACTCACTGCTTTTTAGTTTAATTGTCTGCGTTTTACATTAATCTGAAATCGACTTAGCATAATTTTAATCTAGAAACCATAGTGTAGCATCTACTTCCTTTGGGATACGATAACCCCTTATACTTCAACTGCATTGCTGTGCACTTGCAGTGTTGTTTATTTGGGTAAAACTTTGACCCTATCAGATATATAATTATATTTTGCGTATTTAACGTACCCATTCGGTTCCCGGTTCGGTTCCGGTTCGGTTCCGGGTTTTCGGATATAAATATATAGGACCCATTCGGATATTTAGGTCGGTTCCGGTTCGGTTCGGTTCCTTCTAATTCGGTCGGTTCGGTTCGATTCTTCGGGTCCGGTTTTTATGCCCAGGCCTAGTCCGAACCAAGCATTCGAACACCGAGCCAAGTTCATACGATAAGTATTCTCCCGACCCATTCGACTTGAGATAACTCGGTTTGACCAAGCTGATTGCATCATGGCCGAGAATGCTTATGTTTGTTCCATTCGGTACAAGGCAGACTTCTGAAATGTTCGGCAGACTTCTGAAATACACGGCAGACTTCTGAAATACACAGCAGACTTCTGGATGGGAAGCAAAAGCAGCCGAAGGGTTAACTTAAACATTGGGCGTGAATTCAAGGGTCTTTGACCAAGGAATTAATTCTAGTCTTCTATTTTTATTTTCTAAGTTTAGGAAATCCACAAAACTTTATTTCTGTTTTGTTTTTCCATGTTGCGAATTCTATAAGTTTTGTAAGACTTCATTCTAAGAAAATAATCAAACTTTTTATCTTCTTCATTTGAGAGAAATCTCTTTGTTCATCTTGAACATTTCGTTGAGTTTGGCAAGGGTTACTTCCAAGCGTAGCAAACCTCCTAAGATCCGTGGTTAAGGGTTACTTCCTCGGTTCCGTGGAGTGGAGAATACCAAGAGACTTCCGCATCTCTTGACGGTCGCATTCGATCCACCATCTATCCAATCTATCCGATCTATCCAACGCGCCAACAAAGAGCATAATCCATCCAAGGGTTCCATTAGGTCCTATGAAGATCTGTAACTAATGTTTATAGCCGAAAATGCTTAAAACAAACTTTTAGTGAGTCATAGAAACAAAATGGAGTAACTAGACTAGAAATAATCATTTGAGGCTCTTAATAGCAAAACGAGAAGCATATGTTACTTGTTACTCATTCCGTTGAAGAAATCAAAACTCTACTCATCAGTAAGTCCAAATGGGCATTATAAGTTTAAAAGGGTCATATGAAGATCCGTAACTAATGTTTATAGCCAAAAATGCTTAAAACGGACTTTTAATGAGGCATAGAAACAAAATTGTGTAACTAGACTAGAAATAGTCATTTAGGGCTCTTAATAGTAAAACGAGAAGTATCTATTACTTGTTACTCATTCCGTTGAGGAAAATCAAAACTCTATTCATGAGTAAGTCCAAATGGGGATTATAAGTTTAAAAGGGTCCTATGAAGATAAGTAACTAATGTTTATTGCCGAAAATGCTTAAAACAAACTTTTAATGAGTCATAGAAACAAACTGGAGTAACTAGACTAGAAATAGTCATTTGGGGCTCTTAATAGTAGAACGAGAAGCATCTATTACTTGTTACTCATTCCGTTGAGGAAAATCAAAATATACTAATCGGTACGTCCAAATCGGGATTATAAGTTGAAAAGGGTCTTGTGAAGATCTGTAACTAATGTCTATAACCGAAAATGTTTAAAACGGACTTTTAATGAGTCCTAGAAACAAAAGGGTCCAATGAAGATAAGTAACTAATGTTTTTAGCCGAAAATGCCTAAAACAAACTTTTAATGAGTCATAGAAACAAAATGGAGTAACTAGACAAGAAATAGTCATTTGAGGCTCTTAATAGCAAAACGAGAAGCATCTGTTACTTGTTACTCATTCCGTTGAGAAAATCAAAACTTTACTCATCAGTAAGTCCAAAAGGGGATTATAATTTTAAAAGGGTCATATGAAGATCCGTAACTAGTGTTTATAGCCGAAAATGTTTAAAACGGACTTTTAATGAGTCATAGAAACAAAATAGAGTAACTAGACTGGAAATAGTCATTTGGGGCTCTTAATAGTAGAACGAGAAGCATCTATTAGTTGTTACTCATTCCGTTGAGGAAATCAAAACTTTACTCATCTATATGTGCAAATGGGGATTATAAGTTTAAAAGGGTCCTATAAAGATAAGTAACTAATGTTTATAGCTGAAAATGCTTAAAACAAACTTTTAATGAGTCATAGAAACAAAAGGGTCCTATGAAGATAAGTAACTAATGTTTATAGCCGAAAATGCTAAAAAACAAAATTTTAATGAGTCATAGAAACAAAATGGAGTAACTAGACGTCATTTGGGGCTCTTAATAGTAAAACGAGAAGCATACGTTACTTGTTACTCATTCCGTTGAGGAAATCAAAACTTTACTCACCAGTAAGTTCAAATGAGGATTATAAGTTTAAAAGGGTCATATGAAGATCTGTAACTAATGTTTATAGCCTAAAATGCTTAAAACGGCCTTTTAATGAGTCATAGAAACAAAATGGAGTACCTAGACTAGAAATAGTCATTTGGGACTCTTAATAGTAGAAAGAGAAGCATCTATTGTACGGTGGTGATGAAACTCGGTGTTAACGGCGATGGTAGTAACGATAACTTGGTTGAGGGTGGCAACGATAACGTCAATAGCGGTAATTGTGGCATTGGAGACAATGGTGACGATAACGTTAGCAATGGTGTTGAAGGTAAGTTAAACAATAACAAAATAGTTAAGTTGTTATCGGCATAATTTTGTATAATTTTGTTAAGTTAACATAGTTAATTAATCAATAACTCACATTTTCTATGATATAATAACTAGTTAACACGATAATTTTCATATTTTTATAGTTTATATTTTATATGATATGATAACTCGTTAAACACAATATTTTTCTGATATAATAACTCTTTTAACATTCAAATTTTATATTATTAACGACATGATAACTGGTTTAACATACTATTTTATACGATATGCTAACTAGTTTAATACGTTAATTATATAATAACAGCAGTTAACATTTGATAACAGTGTTATCAGGCGGACAATGAACAGTATTACCGGAGTGAACAGTGAACATTGTTATCAGGAAGGAGAGTGAACAGTGTTACCGTGACAAGCTTGTTAAAATGGCATTTGTGTAATTAAGCAAGTTAAAAAATGATTTTTTTGACCTAAGTTTGTTTTCTCTCTGTTGAATAACTAATTTCAAATTATATGTTACCTTATACCTAATTAGATGGTCAACTATATATATATATATACATATATTAACATCACCCTTTTTAAAAAATATTTTTTTATTATATTATCGATTTGTGTTATATTTTGAATCGGTTCAACTAAAAAAATATCAATTTATATAATTTAATTTATCGAGTGTATTAATATATAGAGTTTCGGTTCTTTAAATTTTTAATATATTTTTAATTAAATTTGGTATAGTCTGGTATAATATTAGTTTAGAAAAGACTAAAAAATGGTTAATCGATCGGTTCGATCAAACCAAAACGAACTGAACCGGTAATCGAATCAATTTTTAAAAACTGCCGATTGGTTCCATCTAAATAACGAAAACTAAAAATTTCGGTTCGGTTCGTCCGGTTCGGGTGAAAGTCGCAGGGTTTTGTCTTGTCTCCGCATCTTTTGCATCTTGCACACTGATGTTGTATCAGATTCTACATTCTAATCGAAATGGCGCAGAAGCTTAACTTGGCTAATCTCGCCGTCTCTCCGGTTATCTACCGCTCTAATTTCCCCTCCACCTTCACCTTCGGCGTCGCCACTTCTGCTTACCAGGTCTCCCCGATCTGGACTCTCTCATCTTCTTCTCTCTACTTTTTGGTGTACCGATTTCTTGATTTACTTGGGTTTTCTGGAAATGTTGATTTAGTTAGGAAAAGATTAAACTTTTGCCTCATTGGTATCATTGGCTAGTCCTTCAGGTAGAGAGGTTTTAGTCGGAAGCTGAATTTTGGAATCAATAGTTACATCTTCGCGTGTAAGAAGTCGGGTTTGTGAATCTTCTTGATTTACTTTGATTTTTCTGGAAAAGATGAAACTTTTTGCTATGCAAATCGGATTTAAGCTGAACTGGTTGTTCTTTGTATTGAATGTGGTTTGAAGTTTGTGTAGCAAGGGCTTTAACCATCTAACATTTTGTAGAAGAAACTTTGATGCCAGTTTTGTATAAATTAACATCAATTTTTTTTAGTTTCTCACTGACCTAACAATTGATTGTTTGTAGATCGAAGGAGGCTGGAATGAAGGTAAAAAAGGGCCAAGCATATGGGACAAGTTCACTCATCTTGAAGGTTTGTGGTTCTTTTTAAGCTTTTTCCATGTCAAACGACGACGTATACTATGTAGATTTCACAGCTTTGTTTCCTCTGATTTAGGAAAAGTTCTCGATGGAAGTAACGGCGATGTCGCTGTGGATCATTACCACAGATATAAGGTTAAGAAAAGGGACCTCTTTTTTTTAGTGTTATGGTTCGATATGAAAGCTTGGTAAATGGTTTCCTTTTAATTCATTGGTATTCCAATCATTTGCAGGAGGACATTGAACTTATTGGAAAATTAGGATTCAGCGCTTACAGATTTTCCATATCGTGGTCTCGCATTTTCCCTGGTATGTTCGCTATATTTTCATTTAGCTTTGCTACTTTGTTTCTGACTTTTATCCATTTTAAACTGAAATGTGGATATTCTTATACCGTAGTGTGGCTCCTCATCTGTCTTTCGTTATTACTCGTTTTTTGTCCTTTTTTTGTTAATCATCTCTCTTTATACTTAAATCTCCATATTTGCGTTGTGGTGGCTTCTTTTATGTGTGATAAATATGATCACTAATCATAGTGTAGCATATGTGCTAGCTGTTGACAATGTCAAGTAGATATTTCTTTGCATGACAAGATTATTTTTGTGACTTTGTCTAATGCAAACATTGGGTACTTCCCATTGTGGGAGGTTGACTTGCCTTGGAACCTTCATCATTTGATCTCTGATTTTGGTTGAGCATTTTGTTTGTCTCAATGATGGATCAATGTTTTCTCAAAACATCCAAGGTGCGAGGAACATCATATTAGATATTTTTAAAGACGTCGGCTTCTTTTTACAGACATGAAATCTTGTGTTCCTTTAGCATTTATGCTCAGGGCCATACCAATAATTACGTAGCAGTGTTTGTACTTGTCTCGGGTCTTTTTGAAAAATACAAGGTTTTCTGATTGAAGGGCTTATTTGTCTTTAATTTACATTGTTCTAGATGGCTTGGGAACTGAAATCAATGAAGAAGGCGTTGCTTTCTACAATAATATCATCAATTCACTTCTTGAAAAGGGTATTTTCTCTGACCGAAACTAGCCTTTTCCACTTCATGTAGATGATCGTTTCACAAGATGATTACTATTTCAGGTATTCAGCCGTTTGTAACTCTGTACCATTGGGATCTCCCTTCAGATCTCCAGGAATCAATCGGAGGTTGGACAAACAGAAAAATCGTGTAAGTGTTAAATTGTATTAGACTGTTTTGATTTCTGCATAAGCTCTGCGAAAGCAGAAACACAATTATCTTTGTGAAGTCTTGTGTACGATCCCTTTCTTGTCAAAGTTGTTTTTAGGTTATGCTTCAGTATTGCATTCTTCCACAATTCTTATATCAAGCCTTTGTAGGATTATTGTTTTGACACTGAATCTTTTCTTCACGTGCAGAGATTATTTTGGCCTCTACGCAGATGCTTGTTTTGCTAGTTTTGGTGATAGAGTGAAGCACTGGATCACATTGAATGAGCCACTTCAGACCTCGGTGAATGGACACTGTATTGGGATATTTGCACCTGGAAGAAATGAAAAGCCCTTGATCGAACCATATTTGGTATCACATCATCAAGTCTTGGCTCATGCAACTGCTGTTTCCATATATAGAAGCAAGTACAAGGTATAATCACTAACCTATTCTCCGACCATTGTCTATTCTACTTTCTTGGGTAATATAAGCTTTTTCTATCGTGGTTAAGGAACCTTATCTTTGTGTTATTTCGCTTGGACCTTTGGTTATGGGAAGATGCATCTCGATTGCTTGTTATTTACCAGTGTGCTTTCTGGTTTACGTATATTAATCTAGGAAAGTCAAGGTGGACAAATCGGTTTGTCAGTTGATTGTGAGTGGGCAGAGCCAAATTCAGAGAAAATGGAGGACAAGGTTGCTGCTGGTAGGCGAATCGACTTTCAACTTGGATGGTAAGTAAGATATGCATTGAGTGCTTTCTTTAATCGTATTGCTGATCTGTTGAGCTATAAATGTGGCTGTCTCTGTAGTAAACGGATCTCTGCTTTCTAAGTTTCTAGTTTATGATTTTTGGATATAGTTCTCTTTGTGGGCAGAGGATCGCTAACTATGCGCCTTGCAAACTTTCACGTACGTATCGTTCCTTGAAATAACAAAAATGAGATCTTTTGCAGGTTCTTGGATCCTTTGTTTTATGGAGACTATCCTGCAAGTATGCGCCAGAAACTTGGAGATAATCTTCCTACATTTACTCCGGAAGAAAAGGAGCTTATGCTTCAGAACTCATGGGACTTTCTTGGCCTAAACCACTACACTTCGAGGCTAATTGCTCATGTCTCAAACAAAGAAGCTGAGAGTGACTTTTACCAAGCACAGGAATTGGAAAGGATTGGTAACATAAACACAAAACACTGAAATTTATTTTACCACTAGCATCTGCTTACTTACTTTCTAGTAATCATCCTCTTTTCTTTTCTGTGCACAGTTGAATGGGAAGATGGAGAGCCAATAGGCGACAGGGTAAGAACTCTCTTCAATCTAATGACTCGATTAACATTTCTGCACATATGCTAAAGGCAAGTATGCATGAACTAGTAGTAATCAGCAGTACAATCTGTGACAATTACAGGCTGCTTCGGATTGGCTTTATGTTGTGCCTTGGGGTATCAGGAAGACTTTGAATTACATCAGCAAGAAATACAACCACCCTCCAATATTTATCACTGAGAATGGTATTTACCTATCCTTATAACTCTATGGTTCAGTTTAATATGGTACAATGCATAGTGTGTTAAGAAGACTACAACAGTTTCGTTTTCCATAAAGTCGGCATTTGTTTCTAGAGTTAAGCGAATACTTTGTTTCTGTTCTTGAGCTTTGGATCTCTTGGTACAACATGACAGGCATGGATGATGAAGACGACGGTTCTGCCTCTATCCATGAGATGCTCGACGATAAGCGTAGAGTTGCCTACTTTAAGAGTTACCTTGCCAATGTCGCTGAGGCTATTAAGTGAGCCAACATTTTTCTCTTCATTCATATGTCTTGTAGCAACATTTTTCTCTTCATTCATATGTTTTGTTAATGACGAAAACTGAAACAGAGATGGAGTGGACATAAAAGGATACTTTGCGTGGTCGTTGCTGGACAACTTCGAGTGGGCACAAGGGTTTACCAAGAGATTCGGTTTGGTATATGTAGACTACAAGAACGGTTTAACCCGTCACCCAAAATCTTCCGCTTATTGGTTCATGAAATTTCTGAAAGGTGATGAAGACAATAAAGGTAAAAAGGATTGAGAAAATGAAAAAGCTACTACTAGATTTACATGAATTGCGTTGTGATGTTATAACTTTGTACCAAATAGTGAAATTAGTTGATGATGATGGTATAGAGAGCCCTAACAAACCAAATGAATATGGGCTGCTCTTTGGTTCCAAACTCATATTTTGACCAAGTTTTATTTTCTTTTTTGTATCCATCAAGGTACATGAATTTCGCTGTCATGGTTTATGGTGAGGATTACTAAAATAAAAAACTACGTTATTTACAATAAGTATACATATATTTATAACTGATAACACTTTTTTTAATGATGACGAGTACAAAAATGTAAGACATGTAATGTAAAAGTATTTGATCGATGATGTGGTCATTGGCTACACACTTTATTTGTATTGTCACATCAAAAAGAATAATTAACTCACCGTGGCTTGCTATGGATTTGGCCATGGATATGTACAGAATTTTCATGGCCTACATTTTAAATTTAAAATCAAAAAATCATTCCATGTGATATGTCAGGGAAATATATTTGAAAAGCCAGGAAAATTTGTTGGAATCCGTGGCCAAATAAAACAGCTCAACTTGATTCAGTAAGGAAAAAATGTCAAATTATCTTGATTGAAGGAGTCAATGTATATAAAATTTAATCAAGAGAGAAGTTCTTTTATTAAATAAGTACGCACGACGGTTAAGAAGAAGAAAAAAGATCAGCAATACTCGTAGACTAGTCTCGCGTATGTAGAGGATGAGCACGAAAATTCAGACATGGTTAACATGGTAGCAGTCGATGTATAAAGTTCTTGTGATCATGTCATTTGCATAATTTTATAATAAATTTTATTTTATAACAAAATTATTTTATAATTAAATATTATTTTATGAAACTATTATATGTTCTACTACTTAATAAACCATATAAACAAATCGATATACACTTTATGCCAAAATCACAAGAACCTAAAATTTGTGATGCCAATAGAGGTAAATAAAAAAACATGGCTCACATGCAAAAGAAACCGAGAACAACCTCCATTAAAACTGTCTCTCCTATTATACGAACCGAACGTATTATATGTCAATGCATTTGAGTGTTGAGGTTGCACTCAAATGATGTATAGAGTTAGTGCTATAAGATTGTACAATCGTCTCTAACAAATGTTATACAAAATGGTTACAATAATTTTTCTTGACAATTCTAAATTTTTTTACAAAAATTCATGAAAATGTATGAAAGTTCATATAAAAAATTCATATACTAGTATAAAACCTAAGGCTCTAACTGATGACCATTAAAAGAACAATAGGAACAAAAATGAAAAGAATAAAAAAAATGAATTAGTAGGGATGAGTGGGAATGAAATAGATAAAAAAAAAATAAACATGTTTTATTCCTCACCAAATTTGATAATAAATGATTTTGTTCTATAATTCATTTTAAAATAAGGAATGAGAAGGAATGGTTGGAAAAAAATTTTCCTCATAAATGGTAAAAAAATTAAAAAATTATAGAACTGGTGACCATGGAAATGAGAAAGAATAATGAATTTCTCTTCGTTCCTTAAAAATTTTACCATCTATTAGTAATATTTGTTACTTATCATTCCTTCTCATTCCTTGTTATATAAGAAATTATAGAACAAATGTATTCCTTGTAAAATTTGGGGAGGAACAAAAAAATTTATATTCATTTCCTCATATGTATTTCATTTCCATTCATTCTTTTTATCTTGTTCCTTTTATTCTTTTTCTTTTCATTCCTATTCTTTTTTTAGCGGTCACTAGTTAGATCTTCTCATTAAAAATTTCAATAAACATCATCCAATATATTTTATGACTTGGGTTTGTGATTGGTACACATATTTAGAGAAGAAAATAGATATTTTCCTTCGGATTATGAGAAAATAATTCCTTTAAATGTTATATTGTTTTCTTTCATATATCAATGCATTTTAAAAAAAAAAATCTAAATAATATTAGATAAATCTAGCTAAATAAGATAAGATAACTCAAAGGGTCCAAGCTTTTTAAAGAAAATTTTCAATCGTTTATGTATAATATAACCCTAAAAATAAAACCTCAAATCAACAAAACTGATTTAAAAACAAACTATATCTTATTATGGTTTAAGTTGATTTGTTTTTTATTTTTTTAATACCGCAAAGTTCTGGGCCGAAACTCGTACATCTTCATGGGCCGGAACTTAACCGGTGATAATAGCAAAACATGACATAAAATATTTCTCCCAAAAAAAGTAGAACTTAGGACAAAAAAAACCAACTTCTTGCATTAACCAATAAATCACCACACCTTTAGTTTTTTTTTTTTTCTATTTAAAAAAGTTGAAAACTAAAAAATAAAATAAAAACCGGTTTAAAACCAAAGTTTTTATAGCAATTTGAACCGAAACCGAATCCAAACCATTCATAATATTATTATTTTTATTCTGAATATTATCTTTCATATACCAATAAACCCAAAATTCCAGAAAAAATCAATCTAAAAACTGAACCCAAATCCAGATTGAACACCTCTCTATTTAAACACATCCGCATACCTTTTTCCCCATTTTTGTCATGACTTCTGAAAACAATATGCAGAGGCCAGAGGGGGTTATATAAGTAGGTGGGCGCATGGGAACTAAAAATATAACAAATAATATTAAAATAGGAAAGAGGAATAGGAGAGAGAGAGTAATAAATTCCCTTAATTAGGCAAAAATGAAAATAGCTTCTTCTCCTTCTTCTTCCCCGCTTCTCGCCGTTGTCTCCAGCTCAGGCTCATCGGTGAGTTGACTTATTTATGAACACGTCTCTTTATTCAATCACCCTCACAACAATTTTCATTTTTTCCCCTCGTAACCAGTCTTCGAATCCGACCCGTAAGTCATTTTTCGTTTATTCAATCATTTTTTATCCCAATCGGATTATATCGAATCTTATGATCATTGGAGTACGAAAAACCTTTCAAATGTGATCTTTGTTATAATGTTATGTTTGGGTTTAACGAAAGTTTCAGTTTTTTTCTCTTCTGATGATCTAATTGTGATATTGTTTTTGTTTTATTCCGGGGATCTAATTAAGACTTTTCTTTCTTCAGGATCCGAAATCTAGCGGATCACTTGGGCCTCGAATCCTTCCGGCTACTCAAAGGTTAGTCCTTTTTTTTTTTTTTTCTTAGCCGCTTTCTGATTTTGAATTCGTAATTTATAGACATGAAAATAGATTGTAGCTTAGAAATCATGCGGTGGGATCAAGTTTGAAAACCCCTGATACAGTTATGAATCATTTGATGATGTGATTATATGATGATGTGATGTTGATATGATGGTGACATTGGTGAACATGAATATGGTGATGGTTCAGGGTTTAGGGCTGAGGGTTTGAGGTTTAGGGTTTAGAAAATTCTGGATATATTGTCTTGTTTGATTGATTGTATGTCTTGATGGTTCTTCATTGATTTGCTCATTGCTTTTGAATAGCGGTCCTTTGAATTTTGAACCGCATTGGCCGCTTTTTGAACTTTGAACCGCTTTCGTGGCCCTCTGAACATGGTTATTGCCGGCTTTAAGAAAAAGCAGTCTTGGAGTTTAATGATGTTTATTTCGGACTTCTTATGTCTTTTAACTTAATTCATGATCGAGCATTCATTCTTCTTTAAAGTAATTGTTTGAGCCTTGTTTGTTTCTCCATTGATGAGTGTATATGACATTATTTGAAGTTAGCGTTATAGGCTAGAGACTTCACAGCAAGTTGTAGAATGAAAAATATACCAACTTTAGTTTCTGGTGTTTGTAAGAGCAAAATAATATTACATAATGTAAAAAAATATATGAGATTTTGCTTTTAATTTTTCTATGACTTCAAATTCATAACCGTGTAAGTATAGCAGATCATCGCCATCGGACAATCTTCTCCGCCTTAGGACAATGTCTTCCAATCACCTAAGGCATGTCGAGTCCATGTCCCTGCTACCGTCAGGGGCCGGTAAGATCTCTCAATTAAACGCCGTCGTCTTAGGGGAGTCCCTTGCATCCGAGGAGAATGATCTCATCTTTCCCAGCAAGGAGTTCTCCAGCCAGGCTCTTGTTTCCTCCCCTCAACAGGTCTCTCTCTCTCCCTCTCTCTCTCTTCTAACATCAATTGAGTCCTAGATGAGCACACTTGCTTTATTTTGTGAGCTGTAAATCATTTATCTTCTTGTTATTGCATGCAGTACATGGAAATGCATAAAAGGTCAATGGACGACCCTGCCGGGTTTTGGTCTGACATTGCGTCTGAGTTTTACTGGAAGAAGAAATGGGGTGACCAAATGTTTTCCGAGAATCTCGATGTCAGGAAGGGTCCTATTCAGATTGAGGTAGATGTTTTTTTCTTCTTTTTCTCCTTTTCCTTGTTATTTTTATTTGCTCTATCTTCTGCATCTCCTATGAGCAAATGTTACGTCGTGATGACATCTCTGTGATCATGTGCCACCAGTGGTTCAAGGGGGGAATCACCAACATTTGCTACAACTGATTGGACAAAAACGTTGAAGCTGGTTTGGGTGATAAAACAGCCATTTACTGGGAAGGGAATGAACCTGGTGTAGGTGCTTCCTTAACTTATTCTGAGTTGCTTCAACAAGTTTGCCAGGTATAACTTAACACTGTGTTCTTCCTTTCAGACCGCCTGTAGAACTCCTCTTTCTCATTAATTTGCTGGTGCTGCATTTGCCTTGTCCTTGTGCTGCAGCTTGCTAATTACTTGAAAGATATTGGAGTGAAGAAGGGTGATGCTGTTGTAATTTATCTACCAATGTTGATGGAGCTTCCCATCGCTATGCTTGCATGTGCACGGATCGGAGCTGTTCATTCGGTAACCTCTGAAAATACATTTGTCGACAATGCAGCATTTACACCTATTTCGTTGATACAAAACCAGTTTTTAATGTAAATCTTTCTCCAGGTTGTTTTTGCTGGATTTTCAGCTGACTCTCTTGCCCAAAGAATCATTGATTGCAAGCCAAAAGTAATACTGACTTGTAATGCTGTTAAAAGAGGCCCTAAGACCATAAACCTTAAAGCTATTGTTGATGCTGCACTTGACCAATCCTCTAAAGATGGAGTCTCTGTAGGTTAGTCTATTTACCAGAATCTATCTTTGGTACCTTTTCTGTATCTTTCCTGTATTTTGGCTTCAACTGGATGCTCCCACTTACTATTGTCTTGTTTTTCTTTTTCGTCTTCATGGTTTGTAAAACCGTCCTTCAAACATATTTTCCTCTCTTTACTCTTTATTATAAGTTCTTTCTCTGAGCACAGCAAAGAAAAGATAGGAAACAGACATTGCTTCTGGTTTGATGGGTTCATAACTGATAGTTTTCTGACTGTTCTGTCTCTTGCTTCTCTACAATTAGACGTATGCTTGACCTACGACAACTCATCAGCGACAACAAGGGAAAACACTAAATGGAAGAATGGAAGAGATGTGTGGTGGCAGGTAACTGCAAAGCTGTTTGATAATTTACAAAATCTATTCATTTCTTATTCCCAACGGTTCTTAAAGTCTGATTTGGTTGATGGTAATCCCTTTAGGATGTCATTCCTAAATATCCAACATCCTGCGAGGTGGAATGGGTTGATGCGGAAGATCCCCTGTTTCTGCTCTACACCAGTGGAAGTACCGGGAAGCCAAAGGTACTTTTAGTCCTTTGTTAGATTCATTTTCTTTTAACTTCGTTTGTTGTAGTTTTCTCTCTTTAATGTGGGTACTTTGAAGGGTGTCCTACACACAACTGGAGGATATATGGTCTACACTGCTACAACATTCAAATACGCATTTGACTACAAACCAACAGATGTATACTGGTATGCAAAGATAATTTTCTTGACTGTTAAAATTACTTGGTAAAAGCTATGCAATGGAGTGCTAATCTCTTTGCTTCTCTAACATAAGGTGTACAGCAGATTGTGGTTGGATCACTGGCCATAGCTATGTTACTTATGGCCCGATGCTTAATGGAGCCAGTGTTGTTGTCTTTGAAGGGGTAATCCATTTCGATAATTGGAGATGTTTACTGATTTATGAATTTCTATCAATTTATGTCTTGAATCAATAATTCAACTCATTATTTTGCTAACAGAGCTATCAGCATTTAAGCTTATGAATGTGTGAAAATGAGTTTTTATTTTCATCTCTTGCATTTGGATTGAACGATTGGTTGTGATATTATCATATGATTTTGAAACAGGCTCCAAACTACCCTGACTCTGGACGCTGTTGGGAAATTGTTGACAAATACAAGATTTCAATATTCTACACTGCTCCAACATTGGTGAGGTCTCTCATGCGCGATGACGATAAGGTAAGACATATGCAATCTTTTTCGGTTTGTTGAATAAGTAATCAGCATTCTACTGATGCTTCGAAAGCTACAAGAAAGTACATGCTGTATTGATCTGTCCTTCAACTTCTTGTAATGTAGTTCTTGTAATGTAGTTAGAGCCTTATGTATGGGATAACTCTTAGGTATCTAAAGCTTTTACTCTTATTTCATTGTTATAGTATGTAACAAGTCATTCTCGGAAATCGCTACGAGTCCTTGGAAGTGTGGGTGAGCCCATTAATCCGAGTGCCTGGAGGTTGGAACTCTAATGTCTTTAGTCTTTTATTCTGGCGATCAGTTGAAAGAAATGATTATTTAATGGTTTACTGATTATCTGATGTAGATGGTTCTACAATCTAGTCGGTGATTCAAGGTGTCCCATTTCAGATACATGGTGGCAAACTGAAACTGGTGGCTTCATGGTGACTCTCTTCTCTCTCGCTCTCTATCTCTCTTGATACCTCTTGCATGATCTCTCTCTCTCTCATGTGTATTAAATTGCATGGCAGATAACTCCATTGCCAGGTGCTTGGCCACAGAAGCCTGGTTCAGCTACTTTCCCTTTCTTTGGGGTTCAGGTCTGTGATTTATAGTGAAAATTTAGATTGCTTGGTCCTTTAGATATTTGGAAGTTAGGACTTCACTCTTATCTGACTCTGTCTCTGTCCCTGCTACAGCCTGTCATAGTTGATGAAAAAGGCAATGAGATCGAAGGCGAGTGTAGTGGATATCTTTGTGTGAAAGGATCATGGCCCGGGGCGTTTCGAACTCTGTATGGGGATCATGAAAGATACGAAACCACATACTTTAAACCTTTTGCTGGATATTACTTCAGTGGTGATGGTTGCAGCAGGTCGACAATCTAATCTAATCTAATTAGTTTTTTTTTTCTTTCACAAAAGCCAATTTTGCAGTTGGTTTGTCATCTTTCAACGGTCACAGATATAGAGGCATGTTTATGTATTGATAAGAACCAAAGTCGGATAATTTTATCTAAGTTTGGTTTTGTGTTCCAGAGACAAAGATGGTTACTTTTGGCTTACAGGGAGGGTTGATGATGTTATCAACGTCAGGTAAAACACAAAATACTAAAACGTTGTCATTAAATTCCCTAACCTTTATATTTTCTCCCTACTGCTCAAATCTATACTTATGTTTGGATTATTCTTTTTAATGCACAGTGGCCATCGGATCGGAACTGCTGAAGTGGAATCTGCTCTGGCTTCACATCCCCAATGTGCAGAGGCAGCTGTTGTAGGCGTAGAACATGAGGTATGTAGACTGATTATATGCATATATAAGGCGTGACACCGATAAGACTTCATACGTAAATGCTACATCAGCTGAGTACAAATAGAATAGGCTCATAATGTTTAGGGTGTTTAGTAATTGGAACTGGTTTTAGGGCCTTTCTAAAGCAAAGAGAGTTTTGTGTTTCTCTATTACAAAAAGATAGGGTTGCTTCTTGGTTCTTGAGTTTAATTTTGTTCTTGATTTTAGCGTCGTTCTTGATTCTAGCAGCGTTTTTGAATTTGCTTCTTGGCTTCTTGGTTCTTGAGTTTGATTTTGTTCTTGATTTTAGTGTCGTTCTTGGTTTTAGCGGCGTTCTTGATTTTGCTTCATGGTTCTTGAGTTTGATTTTGTTCATAATTTTAGCGTCGTTCTTGATTTTGCTTCTTGGTTCTTGAGTTTGATTTTGTTCTTGATCTCAGCGTCGTTCTTCTTCGTTTACCGTCGTTCTTGATCTCAGTGTTGCTTTTCTCTTGCTTGTATTCAGGTAAAAGGTCAAGGAATCTATGCGTTTGTCACACTTGTGGAAGGTGTTCCTTACAGCGAAGAGCTTCGGAAAAGCCTTGTACTCATGGTCCGAAATCAGGTAAAGAAACAGTGAATAGTGATGCTAACTTTAGCTGCATACTTTGATGGTATATGCAATGAGTTTATCGATGTTTTTTCGCGGATTACTAGATCGGGGCATTCGCTTCACCGGACAGAATACATTGGGCGCCTGGACTACCAAAGACGAGAAGCGGAAAGATAATGAGGAGAATACTGAGAAAGATTGCTTCAAGGCAACTAGAAGAGCTTGGAGATACTAGCACACTCGCTGATCCTAGTGTTGTTGATCAGCTTATTGCACTTGCCGATGTGTGATGAATCCTTTTCTTTTTTTTTCTCTGAATGTAACAGTATAAACCAGATTCGTCAATGGAGAGAGAGTGTTGAGTTCTGTGCATCTATGTTTTCATAGAGAGAATTGGTGAAGAAAAACTAAAAACCTGAGACAAAGATTCAGGTTATTTGTTGCGAGGAATAAAGGTTTGCAGACTAATTCGTTATGTTTCTGAATAAGAGAATTTTAATTCCTCTTTAAAATTTCCCATTAACTTTTTACATCCACTAATCAACCGAAATTGTATTTTCTAAAACTCAAACCTCAATTTCTCTTATCTGGTGTAGGATTATTTTGATTCCGTGATAAAAGATGCATATATAGTATTATTTTTTTAACGCTTGTATTTCTGTAATATAGAGACTGGAAGATGCATACTTTTTTCTTGGAATACAAAAATGAGTTTAAAAATTGACGTTAAGTTAAAAGAAACCTCTGAAAAAGTATGGATTCGTATCATTGTGATTGGACCGAAGTGAGATTCACTTCAAAAAAAGATTACGGAACAGATAAAAAGTCTTGGAAACAATGATAATTATCTGTTCAGTAACTAAAATCTGAACGCATAATTGATATTGGGAATGCGAAAAAGTAAATAGTCTCGAGAGTAATCAAAAACAAAAAGAAGTCTCGAGACAAAAAAAAAAAAAACCTCAGAACTTGTTTCAACAATGGCGGATCCACCACCTTTCTTCGTCACATCTCTTGCTGGCCAAAATACCAATCCCGTAATCTCTCTTCTCCCTTCTTTCTTCTCTCTGCCTTACAACTTACCAAGAGTGATCAATTTGTTTTTCATCATTGTTGTTGCAGATAGTTCCTGATGAGTTTTTCTCTGGTAAAAATGAGTTTATGAAACTAAAACTGACTTCTGACGCTTTCGATAGAACCTGGGAAGTCAAACTTAACGGCCGGAGATTCGCCGGCGGCTGGGAAGATTTCTCCGCCGCCCACTGTCTTCGAGACGACGACGTTTTGGTTTTTAGACACGACGGTGATATGTTCTTCCACGTCACACCCTCCGGACGCAGTTTCTCTTTCAAGAAACAACAGTGTGCTTCTTCTTTCGAAGAAGAAGACGACGATGATGATGAAGAGGATAGCCAAGACGACGATGATGAAGAGGATAGCCAAGACGACGATGATGATGATGATGAAGAAGATAGCAAAGACGACGATGATGATGATGATGAAGAAGATAGCGAAGAAGACGATGATGATGTTGGTGATAAAGAAGAAGACGAGACATGGGAAGATGATTCAGATTCGATGAACAAGAAGAAATCAAGATTAAAAGCAGAGTCGTCGTCTTCATCTGAAAACTCTTGTTTTCTCGCCGTCACGCCTTCCAGTCTACGCAAAAATCAAGTGGTTAGTAGTACTTTAGACTCGAACTCTTTAATAGTTTTCGTGAGCCATATAAATAAGATTCATGAGATATTGAAGTTTACTTGTTTGTTTTTTAATGTTTTTGGCAAGACTGTTTCAAGACCCTTTTCAAGATCCAATGGTTTAAACAAGAGGTATTGCGAGATTGATCTAATGAATGAAAGTGGAAAATCATGGGTTCTTGGTTTGAGACACAACAAATCATCTGGTCAAGATTATATCTTTGGAGACTGGAGAAGTTTCTGCCGAGCAAATGAGCTAAATTCCGGATTCTCCTACCGGTTTAATCTTGTCTGGAATGGGACAAGGCCTTTGCTACAGTTGTGTTCCGACATTGCTCCAGAAAGAAACTGTTCAAAACCAAACGCAAGAGCTAATGTTTCGGCAAAATCTAGCAGTGAAGAAATGAAGAACTTTCTGACAGTAACATTTAAGCCTTACATGCTCAAGTCAAGACAACTTGTGAGTTCTTCAACATTCTTAGGTTTGATTTAGCATTTTCATTGTAATACTTTATGGATGACTTAAACTTGTTGCAGCGTATTCCGAGACATTTTGCGAGGCAGAATGGGATCAAGGAAGGAGAGATAATAACTCTAGTGGACCAAAATGGAAAAAAGTGGCAGTCGTATCTAGCTTCTGCTAGAGAACAATCAAACTTTTATATGACAAAAAGTTGGATAAGATTTTGTGCAGCCAACAGGTTAAAGATAGGAGAGACCTTCACGTTGAAGTTTGTTCGAGGAGAAGACACAACTCCTATGCTCAAGTTCTGCTCCAATGCCAAGGTCGAGGTGAACAAAATGTCTTACGATTCAAGTAAACTTTTGTGTTAATAATGAATTGTGTTCAGATTGTTCCATTGAATTGTATTTAGATGGAACAAGTACCACTTGATGAAGAAGAAGATTGTCAAGAAGAAACTGAGAATCGGGTCCAAAAGAGAGCTCGTGTTTCTACAGAAGGAGGACCCTCTCGCTGCACTCGGGCATCAAACAAATCCAGTGTTGATCCAAAAAACTTGCAGTGCAAGCAACCGCTTCAACTTTGCTCATTCTCTGATCAATTGACAAAGGTGAAACAGAGTATCGTGGACACTTTAACTAGTGTAAGACGATTTCGGTCAGAGCTTGAGATAAAGGAACAAAACTTGGAAGCTTCGCTGCAGGCAATCGAATGTTGGAATAAGCTTGAAGAACAAGCAAGCCTAAAGAAGTTAGGATTAGGAAATATATTTAGGAGATATCTAAATATATGTTATGTCCAAAGAGAATAGGAATTTATCATAAAGAGAGAATAGGAAGTTCTTGTTATGGTTTTATCTATATAAGGAGATGTCAAAGTTGTGATATAACTTAACCTAGATTAAGAGATTGAGAGCTTTAGTTTTGAGAGATTTTCTAAAGCTAAATAAAGAGAGTTATTCTTTATTGATCTTGTGTTCATTCTTAAGTCTTGATTTCAATATTTGGTATCAGAGCTTTGTGAGATCCGGAAAAGATGGCGGATGCAGCCGGTGCTATCGTCGTCGCAAAACCGAATGAAGGAGGAGGACCCTCTTCCATTACTTGTCCGATGTTGAACTCTACGAATTATACGGTTTGGGCAATGCGGATGCGAGTTGCTCTTAAGGTTCACAAAGTTTGGGATGTTGTCGAAACTGAAACTACTGATGGTGATAAAAACAATATGGCAATGGCCCTCTTATTTCAGTCTATACCCGAGGCCCTCATACTTCAAGTAGGAGAACTTGATACAGCAAAGAAGGTCTAGGAAGCAATCAAAGCACGCCATGTAGGAGCAGAAAGAGTTAGAGAAGCTCGGCTACAAACTTTGATGACTGAGTTTGATCGGGCAAAGATGAAAGACACGGAGACCATTGATGAGTTTGTCGGCAAACTATTCGAAATTGCTTCCAAATCCGCGGCCTTAGGAGCGATTATTGAAGAACCTAAATTGGTTAAAAAATTCCTTAAGAGTCTTCCTCGGAGTAAGTACATCCATATAGTTGCCTCTCTGGAACAGGTACTTGATCTAAATACTACAACCTTCGAAGATATCGTTGGTCGTTTAAAAGCGTATGAAGAAAGAATTTTTGAAGAAGAAGAGTCTCACGAAGATCAAAGCAAGCTCATGTATGCCAACTCGGATACTCCAAACCACGAGTATAATGGCGCCTACAGAGGCAGAGGAAGGGGAGGAAAATCTTCCTATCGAGGGAGAGGTCGTGGACGCAATGGAGGAAGAGATATCTCACATATCACGTGTTTCCGGTGTGACCAGAATGGTCACTATGCTTCATACTGCCCCGATCGACTCCTTAAATTACAAGAAGATAAAGAGAACGAGAAGGATACAGAGGAGGCAGATGAACTCATGATGCATGAAGTTGTTTTTCTGAAAGAAAAACGTTGTGTACCGAGCAAGTTTGAAACAAACTCAGACAAGGAGGATGTGTGGTATCTAAACAACGGTGCTAGCAATCATATGACGGGAGACAAAAGGTATTTTGACTCTCTTGATTCTGCTATTACCGGGAAAGTTCGTTTCAGAGACGACTCGCGAGTCGATATCAAAGGCAAAGGCACAATAGCTTTCATTGATTTGAATGGAAAAGCAAGAAGGATGACCGATGTTTATTTCATCCCTGACCTCAAGAGTAACATAATAAGTCTTGGCCAAGCTACAGAAGCAGGTTGCGACATCAGGATGAAAGGAGGCTACCTGACAATGCGAGATCAGGAAGGAAAATTGCTCGCCAAGGCAGAGAGATCACAAAACCGTCTGTATAAAGTAAGGATAAGATTGCACAACAATGCATGTCTTTACTTAACAAGCAACAGTGAAACAAGCAAGTGGCATGCTCGAATGGGACATGTGAACTACACAACGTTGAAGATGATGGTAGATAAGGAACTTGTTCACGGAATCCCAAACACAGAATTTGAGAAAGGGATTTGTAATTCGTGTATGCTTGGGAAACAAACACGACAGCCGTTCCCTCAAGCAACTACTTTTCGAGCTTCAAAGAAACTTGAGTTAATCCATGGAGATCTTTGCGGACCAATCTCACCAAGTACAAACGCAGGGAACAGATATGTTTTCGTCCTCATTGATGACTACTCGCGTTACATGTGGACCATTCTACTGAAGGAGAAAGGAGATGCTTTTGCAAAGTTCCAAATTTTTAAAAACTTGGTGGAGAAAGAATCAGAAGCTCGGATAGGAACCCTGAGGACAGACATGGGAGGAGAGTTCGTGTCTCTTGAATTTAACAAGTTTTGTGAAAATTCAGGTATTAAGAGACATCTTACTGCTCCATATACACCACAACAGAATGGTGTAGTAGAAAGGCACAACATGACAATGATGGAGATGGCGAGAAGTATCCTGAAGCATATGCGCATGCCGAATTACTTATGGGGAGAAGCCATAAGACATTCGACCTACATTCTGAACAGAGTCGCAACTCGAGCTCTAAAGGATATGACTCCGTACGAAGTTTTTCAAGGGAAGAAACCGAGCATTGAGCATATACGGTTTTTTGGATGCATTGCCTATGCAAAGGTAGATAAGCCACACCTGAAGAAACTAGATGATAGATCACGAATTCTTGTTCATCTAGGCACGAAACCAGGATAAAAAGCATATCGACTTCTTGATCCACAGACGAAGAAAATTGTTGTCTCTCGTGATGTCATATTTGATGAAACAAAAGGATGGAGTTGGAATCAAAATGACGCAGTGAAGGAGAATGATGGGAGTTTTATCATTACATATGATGGATTTGGAAATCATGGCCTCCAAGAACTCGAAGAGAATATCGAGTCAAGACAACAAGTGGAGACAAGAGAAGAGTCTGGTGAGACAGGAGATGATGGCCATACTGAAGAGACAGAGGAAGTATGCCTCGAACCTGAAGAAGAGACCATTGCTTTAAGAAGATCACAAAGGCCGAGTAATAAGCCGAGATATCTTAAAAATTATGTGTTACTTGCAGAAGAGGAGGAAGAGATGTTACTCTTCTGTATGAATAATGAACCACAAAGCTACCATGAAGCAAGTGAGTCTATGGAATGGAAGCATGCCTGCGAGGAAGAGATTAGCTCCATTGAGAAGCATCAGACGTGGGATCTAGTGGACTTACCAATTGGAGCTAAATCGATTGGGTTGAAGTGGGTATTCAAACTAAAAAGGAACTCGGATGGAAGCATTAACAAATACAAGGCAAGACTTGTTGCTAAGGGTTATGTTCAGCAGTATGGTGTGGATTTCGAAGAAGTCTTTGCTCCAGTAGCAAGAATTGAAACCATTAGAGTTCTGATTGACCTTGCAGCGTCACATGGTTGGGAGATTCATCATCTCGACGTAAAAACTGCATTCCTTCACGGAGAGTTAAAAGAAAACGTCTATGTATCCCAGACAAAAGGTTTTGAGAAGAAAGGAAACGAAGACAAGGTCTACAAACTCAACAAAGCATTATATGGACTGAGACAAGCACCGAGAGCTTGGAACAACAAACTGAACTGCATTCTTATGGAACTCCAGTTCAAAAAGTGCTCTAAAGAACCATCTGTCTACCGAAAGGAAGTAAAGGAGAATCTGCTAATCATAGGCGTGTATGTGGATGATTTGTTTGTTACGGGACAAGCCTGGATGTCATTACAAAGTTCAAAGAAGAGATGGCATCCAAGTTTGAGATGAGTGATCTCGGACGTTTAACATACTACCTCGGCATTGAGGTACTCCAACATCAAAGCGAGATAACACTGAATCAGACTCGATATGCACTAAAGATCTTGGAAGAAGCTGGAATGAGTAATTGCAATCCAGTTTACGTGCCTATGGAAGCAGGATTACAATTGTCAAAAGCTGAGAATGAAGAGGAGATTGATGCAACGTTTTTCAGAAAGAATGTGGGCTGTCTCCGGTATCTACTTCATACAAGACCTGACATGTCTTTCTGTGTTGGAGTATTGAGCAGATACATGCAAAGTCCACGGGAATCACACGGAGCAGCAATGAAGCAATGCTTAAGGTACTTGAAAGGGACTACTTCGTTAGGTCTGGTTTTTAGAAGAACAAACATTACCAAGCTTGTAGGATACAGTGACAGCAGCCTCAACGTTGATCCAGACGATGGTAAAAGTATAAAAGGACATATATTCTATTTGGGAGAAAGTCCTATTACTTGGTGTTCACAAAAACAAGAGGTTGTTGCCTTATCATCGTGTGAAGCAGAGTTCATGGCTGGAACTAAGGCAGCAAAACAAGCGGTTTGGTTACAAGATTTGCTATGTGAAATTATGGGATCATCAAATGAGAAAGTCATCATCCGTATCGACAATCAATCCGCCATTGCTCTCACCAAAAATCCAGTGTTTCACGGCAGAAGTAAACACATACATAGGCGTTATCATTTTATACGGGAATGTGTTGAGAGTGGACAAATAGATGTGGAGCATGTTCCGGAAAGCAAGCAAAAGGCAGATATTCTTACAAAAGCTTTGGGAAAGCTAAAGTTCAGAGAAATGAGAGAGCTCATAGGAGTGCAGGATTTGGAGAAGATGGAATTCAACCTTAAGGGGGAGAATGTTGGAATAAGCTTGAAGAACAAGCAAGCCTAAAGAAGTTAGGATTAGGAAATATATTTAGGAGATATCTAAATATATGTTATGTCCAAAGAGAATAGGAAATTATCATAAAGAGAGAATAGGAAGTTCTTGTTATAGTTTTATCTATATAAGGAGATGTCAAAGTTGTGACATAACTTAACCTAGATTAAGAGATTGAGAGCTTTATTTTTGAGAAATTTTCTAAAACTAAATAAAGAGAGTTATTCTTTATTGATCTTGTGTTCATTCTTAAGTCTTGATTTCAATAATCGATGCATTAGGTAAGATCTATACGCTGATGAAAACTTAATATATTTTAACTATGTTGGTTCTGTGTTTCTGACATTTTAATGTTGAAAAAAAAAAACAGGAGAGAAAGTGTTGGAAATCAATAAGATCCTCAAGTAGCAACAAGTTTAAAAGTGAGCTATAACGATCAGAAAATGGAACAGAGACTTTTGCAACCTTTGATAAAAAAAAAAGACTTTTGCAACCTTTGTATGTCTTTGTCACTAGTGTTGAGTTTTGTGCATCTATGATTTAAATTTAATTGAGGGAATTGGTGGAAAAAGAAACTAAAAACCTGAAACAAGATTCAGGTTCTTTGTTGTGAGGAATAAAAGTTTGCAATACGATTTCGTTATGTTTCTGAATAAATGATGCAGGAGACATTTAGATGACTTTTAATAATTTTCCTTTTTCAATAATTATGTTATTTCCTTTTTTCTTTATTATTGTTTTTTCCTTTATTCTTAATATTTACTTTTTAAGTTTGGGTTTCTTCTCTATAAATAGAGAGATCCTAGGTTATTTGTAAGACATCTTATTATTCATTAATCAAACTTTGAGAGCTTTGAAAGCTTTTCTCTTTTCTGGTGGATTCCAGAGTTTTATTTCTCAAGTTTGTCGCTTGCAAACTTGATTTCAATGTCAAGTGACGCAGTCGGAAAATCCTACGAATAGCAAACGCTAAACCTAGATTGAAATCAAGTTTGCAAGCGACAAACTTGAGAAATAAAACTCTGGAATCCACCAGAAAAGAGAAATGCTTTCAAAGCTCTCAAAGTTTGATTAATGAATAATAAGATGTCTTACAAATAACCTAGGATCTCTTTATTTATAAAGAAGAAACTCAAACATAAAAAGTAAATATTAAGAATAAAGGAAAAAACCATAATAAAGAAAAAAGAAAATAACATAATTATTGAAAAAGGAAAATTATTAAAAGTCTTCTAAATGTCTCCTTCATCAGATACCACTTGACGCAGTCGGAAAACCCTAGGAATAGCAAGCGCTAAACCTAGATTGAAATCAAGTTTGCAAGCGACAAACTTGAGAAATAAAACTCTGGAATCCACCAGAAAAGAGAAAAGCTTTCAAAGCTCTCAAAGTTTGATTAATGAATAATAAGATGTCTTACAAATAACCTAGGATCTCTCTATTTATAGAGAAGAAACCCAAACTTAAAAAGTAAATATTAAGAATAAAGGAAAAAACAATAATAAAGAAAAAAGGAAATAACATAATTATTGAAAAAGGAAAATTATTAAAAGTCTTCTAAATGTCTCCTGCATCAGATACCACTTGACGCAGTCAGAAAACCCTAGGAATAGCAAGCGCTAAACCTAGATTGAAATCAAGTTTGCAAGCGACAAACTTGAAATCAAGTTTGCAAGCGACAAACTTGAGAAATAAAACTCTGGAATCCACCAGAAAAGAGAAAAGCTTTCAAAGCTCTCAAAGTTTGATTAATGAATAATAAGATGTCTTACAAATAACCTAGGATCTCTCTATTTATAGAGAAAAAACCCAAACATAAAAAGTAAATATTAAGAATAAAGAAAAAAACTATAATAAAGAAAAAAAAATAACATAATTATTGAAAAAGAAAAATTATTAAAAGTCTTCTAAATGTCTCCCACATCAATAAAGGAACTAAAGTTTTTTTTTAATGAATTTGGTTTAGGATCATTATTAATATTTTGTCTATAATATCAGAGATTTATGACCTAATTCTATTATAAATGATGATCAGTTGATCGAATTTGACTTCTGACGCTTTCATAAATTTTATATCTATTAATCTGTAGAAATTGTATTTTCTTTCAATCAAACCTCAAATTCTCATATCTGCTTTAGGACTATTTTGATTACATAATACTTAAAAGATGCACATTTTTCTGTAATGCAGAAAATGAGTAAAAAATGACGTTAAGCTACCGATAGAAAGGTAAAAGGTCAAAAATAAAACTGAAAAAGTTTGGATTCGTATCGTTGTGATTGGACGGACCCAAAGGGATTCAAAACAGATAAAAGTCTAAAGAGTAATGATGATATCCATCCGGTCAATAAAATCTGACCGCATAATATTGGAAATGCAAATGTAAATAGTCTCAACTCTCAAGTAAAGAAAAAAAAAACACAAAGAGTCTAAAGAGTAAACAAAAAAAACTTAGAACTTACCTCAACAATGGCGGATCCTCCATCTTTCTTCGTCACATCTCTTGCTGGCCAAAACATTCCCGTAATCTCTCTCTCTCTCTCTTCTCTCTTCTCTCTGCGTTACAATTACAACTTACCAAGAAGAGAATCAATTCGTTTGTTAGTTTATATGATTGTTGTTGCAGATTGTTCCTGATGCGTTTTTCACTGGTAAAAATGAGTTTATGAAACTGAAACTGACTTCTGACACTTTCGATAAAACCTGGGAAGTCAAACTTAACGGCCGGAGATTCGCCGGCGGCTGGGAAGATTTCTCCGCCGACCACTGTCTTCTAAACGACGACGTTTTGGTTTTTAGACACGA
Organism: Alliaria petiolata; assembly: GCA_020283515.1. NCBI lineage: Eukaryota > Viridiplantae > Streptophyta > Magnoliopsida > Brassicales > Brassicaceae > Alliaria > Alliaria petiolata. The sequence goes on from JAHZTW010000001.1 coordinate 416,737,883, forward strand.
CGGTGACATGGTCTTCCACGTCACACCCTCAGGACGCAGTTTCTCTCTGAAGAAACAACAGTGTGTCTCTTCTTGCGGAGAAGACGGCGATGATGATAATAATGATGATGATGATGATGACGACGACGACGATGGAGATAGCAAAGAAGACAATGATGATGATGTTGTTGACAAAGAAGAAGAAGACGAGACTTGGGAAGATGATTCAGATTCGATGAACAAGAAGAAATCAATATTAGAAGCAGATTCTTTGACTTCATCGAAAAACTCTTGTTTGCTCGCCGTCTCGCCGTTCAGTCTACGCAAGAATATAGTGGTTACTGCTTCAGACTCAAACTCTCTGACTTTAATAGTTTTCGTGAGCTATCTAGATAAATATATGAGGATTGAAATTTTCTTGTTTTTTTAATGTTTTTTGGCAGAATCTTTCAAAACCATTTTCAAGATCAAATTGTTTGGACAAGAAATGCTGCGAGATTGATCTAATGAATCAAAGTGGAAAGTCATGGGTTTTTGGTTTGAGACACAACAAATCATCTGGTCAAGTTTATATGATTAGAGGCTGGAGAAGTTTCTGCCGAGCAAATGAGCTTAAACTGGGGTTCTCCTACCGGTTTAAACTTGTCCGGAATGGGACAAAGCCTTTGCTACAGTTGTGTTCCGACATTGCTCCAGAAAGAAACTGTTCCAATAAAGGAAATAACAAGTTTCTGACAATAACCTTGAAGGCTTACATGTTTGAGTCAGGACAAATTGTACGTTTTCGACATTCTTATAGGTCTAGGGTTGATTTTGATTGAGCATTTTCTTTTATGGATGACTTAAGCTCTTGTTGCAGCGTCTTCCGAGACCGTTTACGAGGGAGAATGGGATCAAGAAGGCAGGACAGATAACTCTAGTGGACGAAAATGGAGTAAAGTGGCCGTCCTATTTAACTTCTGCCAGAGAACAATCACAAGTTTATATGACAAGAGGTTGGATAGATTTTTGTGAAGCCAGCAAGTTAATGATAGGAGAGACCTTCACGTTGAAGTTTGTTCGAGGAGAAGACACAACTCCTATGCTCGAGTTCTACTCCAAGGACAAGGTGAACAAAATACCTTGCGATTCAAGTAAACTTTTGTGTTAATAATTTATTGTATTGAGATTGTTAAAATGAATTGTATTTACTATTTAGATGGAACAAGCAACATTTGATGGCTCCCAAGGGACGGTTCAAGCATCACGAGATGGAGATGAAACTGAGACTCGGGTCCAGAAGAGGGCTCGTGTTTCTACAGGAGGACCCTCTCGCTGCACTCGAGCATCAAACAAATGGAGTGTTGATCCGAAAACCTTGCAGTGCAAGAAACCGCTTCAAACTTGCTCACAGGATGAAGAAGAAGATGGTCAAGAAGAAACTGAGACTCAGGTCCAAAAGAGAGCTCGTGTTTCAACAGAAGGAGGACCCTCTCGTTGCACTCTGGCATCAAACAAATCTAGCGTTGATCAGAAAAACTTGCAGCGCAAGCAATCGCTTCAACCTTGCTCAGTTTCTGATCAATTTGCAAATGTGAAACAGAGTATTGTGGACATTTTGACTGGTGTAAGACGGTTTCGGTCGGAGCTTGAGATAAAGGAACAAAACTTGGAAGCTTCACTGCTGGAAATCGATGCGTTAGGTAAGATAACGCTGATGAACACTTGATTTAATTTACTATGTTGGTTCTATGTTTCTGACATTTTTATGTTGGTAAAAAAACAGGGGAAAAGTGTTGATAAGCAACAAAATCCTCAAGTAGCATGAAGTTTAAAAGTGAACTATAAAGATCAGGAAATGGAACAGAAGACTTTTGCAAACTTTGTTTGTCTCTGTTTCACTAGAGACGACATTTTCTTCTTCTTCTTCTTCCTACCTTGGTAAAACGACGTTTATAGTCAAACGTATGGAGTATTATTGAGAGAATGTGGATTTGTTGCAATTTGTTTTTGTAGAATGGAAAAGAAAGAGTAATGTTTATGTGTAATAAGCAGCCGTAGTTGACTTTCAAAATCTAAAGATCAAGAAGTCGGAATTGTCTGCCACATGCCAAAAAGTGGCTTTTTAGATAGTATTCTTCCACTTATGAATTTCATATTTTGATCAACTTTTTTTTGTACTTAGATGACCCTAATATATAACCAACTAAAAGGTCCTTTATTCAAGTCAAATTTGTAGTGCTTCTAAATTGTAATTACAGTTTTAAGGGGAACCATGGTATAATATGATACTAAATTGGAATTTTTTTGTTAGCACTGGACATTTTACCTGGATTCCAAAATATGATTTGGTATCCACCCGAAAATATTTGATCTGAGTCGGGTTCGGATCCATCAAAATATCCGATCGGGAGTAATGTTCAATGTAGTTCGGGTACTGGATAATATTCGATCCGATTCGATATCCGAAAAAGTATTTGAATAACCCGAAAACCAAATGAGTATTCTAAAACCTGTTTTTCGAATATTTTGGGTATTTTCGAGTTTTTTCCGGATTTTTCACATATTTTGGATATTTTGAGTATTTTCAGTTTTTTAATTAAATATTCTAACCGATCCGGAAATACTGACTCTATATTTTGTTACGTCACCCAAATGAAAGGTACATGTGGTTTTTTTTTTTTTTTTTTCAACACAATCTTCTTCTTCTAAAAATGCTTTATTTTAATTTGAACCGAGAGATATAATAGATGAGATGACTCTAGCCATGCTTCCACTAGCCAATAAAACAATTATTAATCAACAAGTTGGTGGAAGTATACATAAATGGAGGATGAAGAAGAGAGATCTTGTGAATAGAGAAGCATCATGGCCATGGGTCAAAACAACTCACAAGTTTCTACAATTCTAATTGCTTTGCTCCTCCTCTCTCCTCTATTTCTCAGCGAATCACAAGCTTTCTCTGTTGGATTAACATTACACCGCAAAATCAGTGAGTTATTATTTGTTGAATGATTTAATGCTTCTAAAGATTACATACGCATAATATACCATGCTCTACATTTTGTTCCTCGATTCAAATTTGTTCATTATAAGTTAGAGTATAACTACCGTATGAATCAAGTTTTATGGTTTCTCAATAAGAATTTGACCGAAATCAAATCTGCATGATCCATTGATAATCAAAATGTATATGATCTTTAGATAGTTTTTTAAGGAGTTAGGAGTTAGTACGACTCTTTATTAATAATGGAATGTGTTATGGTCATTGCAGTAGGTGGAAAAGATGGGGCGAGGATGAGACAAATTGGATACCAAAGAAAAGCACAAGTAAAGCCAAGCAGCTCGAGGAAAGGGCCATCAAAGGGTCATCCTCCTGGCTCCCCAAGGCTATGATCTCTCCTCGTTCGTTAGCTTCATCGTATAATATGATTTTTTTTTAGCTATATATGTAAGGTGGAGGTTGAGTTTTTGTTTTTAGCTTACATGGTTTCATCTTTGCTCTAAGGAGGCAATGAAATACAAATCACTCTTTGGACAAGAACACTTTTGTTTCCCTTTACTTTATTTAGGTGGGTTTCTTGAAAACTATTAGAGTAGTAAACAAATCCGAACATAACTCTCTGAATGATTGTCTAATTCAGAGAAAAAGAGTTAACAAAACAAAACCACAAATTTGCTTCTGACTTAAGAGTAAATCTTAAAATTCAACCGTGAGAGATAAAAGAACTAGAAATAAAGAAAATTTATTGTATCTCAATTCTTTAAAATATATTTTGTTGCATCATTATTTTTGTTGTCAATAAATAAGACGATTAATATCTCTGTCCTCTTAAAAATTCCAAACATAAAATTATTATTGAAACTAGTGGTTGATCCGCGCTTCGCGCGGGATTTTTTTGTCATTAATCTTTAGTTGTATTTTTTCATAGTATAATTATTCTACTTTTGTGTTGGATCATTATACATTTTCTATTCCTTGGATATATCTTTTAGTTCTTATAATATTCGCTCACGTCAAATCTTGATCTATGCTTTCTTACTTGCAGCAGGATTATATATATATATATATATATATTTTATTTATGTTTATTTTTTTAATGTTATTTAATATTTGGTAATTTCAAATATTCGTATGTGTTTGGTGTTATGGCCATGTTTTGATTTATTTTATTACTCATTGTGTTGTGTTACTTAAATTATATGAAAATGAATTTGCATATTTCTTCATGTAGAGTTCGTGTTAATTTCGAAGCGGACAATTGAAGAGTGTTCATAACCCCTTATGTAGCACAATAGCGCAAGAAACATAACAATTGATCATTATTTGAATACGATTTTATCTGGGCTCGTAATTGCCTGAAAAGAACATGAATTTCAACCCAATGAGTTGAATTCAATTCCCAGAGACCGAGCGAGAAGCAAATGAAGACCACAAAGAAGGTCCTCCGCTTCACGCCGTGATGATAATCAATGGATACAACTTCTCAACTGTCAACAATTCAGACGATACTCTGGACCCAAATCAACTCTCTTATCCCCAACCAAATCTCAATTGCCCTATCCTTATATAACTATACTTGAACCGTATTTAATTACTTGAAGAAGGGACCCATATCAGGTTGTGCTATCTTCTGCATTTAATTTTGTGTTCAGCTACAGTTGTAATCAAATTTCCTTTTTCTTCTGCGTATTTGTAAGGACTGAAAATTAAAAGTAATTAATAGTCTATGAATTTGAGAAAAAAGATTTCAGATGACAACTTCTATAAATATTACATGGCGGCACCTGATGCTATCGAGAAAGGCTTCCATGACTGTAGATGGAAGCGCAGATTACGACGGAAGAAGAAGTCAGAGTGATTTTAAATTGGGCTAAGTGAGGTTGATATTGAAATTTGTCCCAATTATGTGTTGTTAAATATAAGAGGATGAGGTGTAAGGAGAAGTGATGAATAATAAGCATGATTACTCAATTTTATTTTTTTGAATTATTTTGTTAAAACATTAACTAATCATACATAAATTATACTAATTTTACGTTTCATTCTATACATATTTTTATTAAAGTATGGTATTTTTAACAACTTAATTTTACTTATCCCCTATATATTAATTGAGAAACATTCTCACAAACCCTTTTATTTACAATGGTGCCATTTTGCTGATGTGTCAGCACCACAATTATTTTGACATTTTTTATTATTTAATCTTAAACCTTAAATTATAATATTATTATAAAATAAAAAAATATTTATTTCGTTTTTTGGGAATCGAACTTAAGACATCAAAGACAACATAGAAAGCACACAACCACTTTCACAAAGACATTTCATATGTTTCCCAATCAGTTTCTTTTAGATATCTATACATTAATTTATATATTATAATTACCTTAATTAAATTTAATCCAAAAAACGAAATGTCTTTTTGAACATGACATTAAATACGGTTTAGTAACTAAATACGGTATAGTAACAAATATCCCCTATTTTATGATATAATTAAATAAAGTAGTATAGATGTGTGATTTCAAATATTTAAAACTATAAAATTATAAAATAAAACAAATCAAAAAACTAAAACTCAAAGATTTTTAATTGCAAATATTATACTAAGATTATTTAGTATACAAAAATACTCAGATTATTTAGTGGCAGAGA
>JAHZTW010000001.1:416744626-416773431 GCA_020283515.1 Alliaria petiolata
TATTTTTATTAGATGTTAAGATTTAAAAACTTATATTTTTCTTTATAAATTTAGTTCTAGGATAACTTACATTTTTAATTGTTAGGAATTTTTTGATATCGTAGTTTTTTTTATAATATTAGTGATACCAGTTAACCTAATTAAATATTTATAAAAGTTGAAATATATTAGGATAAACATTTTTAAAAAACGTTTTATTATTTATTTGAATTATATTCATATAAATGTTTGGTTTAGTTTAGAATATGAATGGTGTCTTTTGAAATTCTTTTTATAATGTTAAAAAAAAATGTATAATTAGTATGTGTATTAAATTTTCAATAAAAATGTGTATTAAATTTTCAATTGCTGTTTCAAGTATACCTTAATTTTATTTATTTATTTTTTATTAGATGTTGAGATTTAGAAACTTATATTTTTCTTTATAAATTTAGTTCTAGGATAACTTATATTTTTAATTGTTAGGAATTTTTTGATATCGTAGTTTTTTTTATAATATTAGAATTAAATATTTATAAAAGTTGAAATATATTAGGATAACCATTTTTAAAAAACTTTTTATTATTTATTTCAATTATATTCATATAAATTTTTGATTTAATTTACAAAATGTATAATTAGTATGTGTATTAAATTTTCATTAAAAATGTGTATTTAAATTTAGAATTAAAAAATTAGATTAAAAAATATGATGTGGAGGATGAGGTGTCTTTATGAGAAGAGAGAAAAGTTAACTTTATATATATAGATAGATATTATGGCTTAAAGAATCCAAACATAAGTAAGATGAGCAAATACAAGGAAGACATTATCATCCAAGAGTCTATTTGTTTCAAGTTAAACCTAAAAACCTTTTGTCTATAAAAGGCTAAGCCTAATTGCAATTCACGAGAACATATAATACATACACTAACGTTCAACGAAACAATAGACGAAAACTTGACATATGCGAGAAAGCTTTGTGGATGTAAGAAGCTTCTTGTAACTCTCAGGCTCTTTTTATTATTATAGAAGAATGTGTTAAACTTAGAGTCAGTTTCTTGAGGACTGCTGAATTCTTAATAAAGTAATTCACTAGTTTAATTTCAGTTTTTTCCTTCATTGTTAGTTTGTTAATCATAACATACCACAGTGACAAGAGTCGACGATAAACACCAAGGCACATTTGTAAAGACGATTTGCTTTGGCTTCCTTTGCAAAACCAGAGACACATGACACCAAAGAACACTTACACACAGATTATTATGTAAATACTCTATGTGCTTTATTAGAAATTATTTAAACAAACTTTTACAATTGTTTAATCAGTATTACACGATGCTACAACTTAACTTTTCACTGAACAATTCCTAATCTTCCCAAAGATCACACACAGTTTCACACATACTGTTATAGTGTTATGTCATTATGTATTCGCTCACCCAAAACTCTAGAAAGTTATTTAGCTCGATAAGAACGATTAACCCTAAAAATTAAAACATTAGAACTTAAGTTTTAGACATAGGTGAATTTGAAGACAAAAAAAAATGAAATGAAAGAAGTTCAGAAATCAAATCGTCAATAACTAAAAAATATTTTATATATTAATAAAAAATGACAAAAAAGAAAGAATAAAACCAAATTTTTTCCTGTTAAAATATTATCATATCAAATTCTAATATACTTGATATATATATTTTTCTAATATTTTTTAATCATACAAAATTATTGTATATAAACAAATGTTCTAAATCTCTTAAAAAGTATTTTTATTAGTTATTCTATTATTTATTTGAAATTATAATTTATAATTTGTTTTTTTCGTTTTTTTAATTATAAAAATTGTATATTGTATTTATTTTGACAAATTTTATGTTAAACTGATACTGTAATCATTTCAACTAATCATCAAATCTCGCAAATGAATTCGTTTTTTTTTGGACAAAAAATCATCATTGAGCTCATCATCGTCTAATATCATATCTTTAACATCTCAAATTTCTATTTTTAATTGAAATATATTATAGTTAATCTTTTTATTTTCTTTTCATAAATTGAAATAANTTCGACACAAAGTCGACGTGGAGGAACTTTGAATTGTTCAAAAAAACCACGAAATTGTCTTGAATTTCCAACAACCACAGGAGCTGTATTCTGGGGCAACTTCACTAAAACTTTTTTCGGAAACATGTAACTCAATTCAACCTCATACACTCTGTCATCTAACCCATAATCTTCATAAACCATTCCAATGAATTCTTCATAAGATGTACTACCTTTTGCTGTTAGGATTTTGGAGTCTCGTTTACTATCAACAACAAATAACCATCTATTTTCCTCAAGCATCCACTTACCACATACAAGGATTATTTGCTGCATAAGTAAGATATTTGTTTTCTCTCGCCAATGAAAATCAGTAGCCCAGAAGATTACAATTGAAAGAAAATATTGTAGTGGAAGGATCAGAGGAGAACTGAATAATCATTCGGCATCGGCAAGAAGCTAAAGGAAACAGAGAACGGAAAATAATGTTTTGTGGAGGAAGAAGAAGACTACCAGCTGCAACCCTAAAATACACGTTTAAAAGACACGGTTGCTTGTGTTATTTTTAATTTTTTGTAAGGCCAAAATAGGTATTTATCACATTAGTAGAAATTCACGACATTAAGTCTGTCACAATAGGTTAGTGAAAGTCTGTCGTAGTAAATCTGCCACCGTAGTTTATGAAAGTCTGTCGTACAAAAATATTCTATAAAGTCTGCTACAATGGGTATATAAACAACAAATTTGTGAGAAAATAAAATCTGTCAAATAAATCTGCCACCCAAAAATAAGTCTGTCAACGAAAAATAAGTATGTCACCATTCACAATTACGAGAAAATAAATTCTATCAGATAAATCTGCCACCCAAAAATAATTAAATCTGTTCTGTTATTAAAATAAATCTGCTACGTTTATTCGATCAAAACAAATAAGTCTATCGCAGACAATAAATCTGCTGCCTCATTACAACAAATCTGTTACATAAATCTATGACAAAAAATAAGTCTATCGAATAAAATAAATTTGCTGCCTCATATGACATATTTTTTACAGATAAATTTGCCATTCACAAATCTGCAAAAAAGTTTGTTATCCAAAATAAATCTGTACGAAAATCATAAATCTGCTATCAAAATAATGACAAACTTGTTTGATAAACTTATTTGATTTTTTAAATCTGTCATGATAAAAATAATGGCATTTTCGTAATTTTTTGTTTTATGAAAATTTAAAAGGACAATATCGACATAAAATATATTCATTTACAGAAAAAAGATACATGCTATTCTAGTAATAAAACATTCTTCCCTCAAAGAATGTGGATTTGCTGCAATTTGTTTTTGGAGAATGAAAAAGAAAAGAGTAATGTTGATGAAATACGCAGTCGTAGTTGACTTTCAAAATCTAAAGAGAAGTCGAAATTGTCGGCCACATGCCAAAAAGTGGCTTTTAAGTTACATTCTTCCACATTTCATATTTTAATCAATTTTTTTTGGTAATTAGACGCCCCTATAAATAACCGACTAAAAGGTCCTTATGCATTTCATATTTTAAGTTTTTAACCATCTTTTTTTTTAATTACCCCTAATAAATAACCGACCAAAAGGTCCTTAATCAAGTCAAATTTGTCCTTCTGAATCATATACTTTCAGTTTTAAGGAAACGATGGTATATGATGATACAATTTTGGACTTTATTTTGTTATGTAACAAAAATGAAAGTCTTTAAAGGTTGGTAGGTATGTGTTTTTTTTTTTTTTTTTTTTTGCAACACTCAATCTTCCTCTTCTAGAAATGCTTTGTTTAAATTTGAACCGAGAGATATAATAGATGAGACGACTTTACCCATGTTTCCACCAGCCAATAAAAAATTATTAATCAACAAGTTGGTGGAAGTATACATAAATGGAGGATGAAGAGAGATTGGATTTGTGAATAGAGAAGAAGCATCATGGTCATGGGTCCAAACAACTCACAAGTCTCTACAATTACAATTCTAATCGCTTTGCTCCTCCTCTCTCCTCTATTTCTCAGCCAATCACAAGCTTTCTCTGTTGGATTAACATTACACCGCAAAATCAGTGAGTTATTATATGTTGAACGATTTGATGCTTCTAATTAAAGAATACATACGCATAATATACCATGCTCTACATTTTGTTCCTCGATTCTAAATTTGTTCATTATAAGTTATGAGTATAACTTACCGTATGAATCAAGTTTGTATAGTTTCTCAATAAGAATTTGGCCTAAATCAAATCTGCATGATCCATTAATAATCAAAATTTATGATCATTGCAGTAGCGGGAAAAGATGGGGTGAGGACGAGACAAATTGGATACCAAAGAAAAGCACAAGTAAAGCCAAGCAGCTCGAGGAAAGGGCCATCAAAGGGTCATCCTCCTGGCTCCCCAAGGCTATGATCTATCTCCTATCGTTCGTTAGCTTCGTCATCATATAATATGATTTTTGTTTTTAAGCTATATATGTAAGGTGGAGGTTGAGTTTGTGCTTTTGTTTTTGGTTTTAGCCTACATGGTTTCATCTTTGCTCTAAGGAGGCAATGAAATACAAATCACTCTTTGGACAAAAACACTTTTGTTTCCCTTTGCTTTTTTTTTTAGGTGGGTTTCTTGAAAACTATTAGAGTAGTAAACAAATCCGAACTAAGACAATGCATACATTTCAATTATAAAATAATTATGTGAATGATTGTCTAATTTAGAGAAAAAGAGTTTACAAAACAAAGCCACAAATTTGCTTTTGACTAAACAGTATATCCTAAAATCATAACAATCATGCCAATCGTTTTGTAGTGCTGTTTTGCATCGCTTTAAATCAAAAAATAATCCATGAACATTTACAGTTGCTGATAATTAAAAAATATTTTATAGATTAATAAAAACTTACAAAAAAATAAAAGAATAAAACTATTTTTTCTATAAAAATAGTATCATATCAAATTCTACTATACAATATATATATATATAATATTTTTTATCATACAAAATTATTGTATATAAACAAATGTTCTAACTCTCTTTAAAATATTTTAATTAGTAATTCTATAATTTATTTGAAATTATAATTTTTTAGTTTTTAATTATTATAAAAATTGTATATTGTATGTATTTTGACAAATTTTATGTTAAACCGATACGGCAACCTATGTCAACCAGTCATCTATCTCACAAATGAATTCGTTTTCAGTTGCTTTATATGTCATATATACTGTTCAATAACATTTGAAATTGCAACTGTCCGCTTATATATATACAAATCAAGCCCCTAAGATTGACACTTAAAAGCAATCGAATAAGCAACTATTACAATTCCCTTTAAAAAACATTTAAAAGTTATCGAACCGTTACACCTAAATACTCTTGTCTTCTTCCTTAAGTCATAACGGTCATATTTTCAAAAAGCAAATACGACCGTTAATCCCAACAAAATTCCAGATTTATCGTCTCTCAATTTTATTGCGTTATCTTCTTTTATATAAACCCAAAAAACCAAGCGGACTAATCAAGAAACACCAAAACGAAAATCAAAATCAAACCCTTTACAGAAAAAGAAAAAAAGAACATAGAGTTTCTCTTCATTTCTCAAAATCTGCAAAACCCTGAATCAGAGAAATGGGAATGTCAAAATCGAAGGGAAACACACACAACATCTTCCTTCTCTGCAACTACATCCTCTTAGGCTCAGCATCAAGCTGCATCTTCCTCACAATCTCCCTCCGTCTCTTCCCGTCTCTCTCAGGTCTCTCCCTCATCTTCCTAAACGTTCTCACCATCGCCACCGCAGTCTCCGGCTGCTCCGTCTTCGCCTCCTCCACAGCTTCCACCACGAGCGACAGATTGTACGGTGCTCACATGGTTTCCACAGTCCTCGCAGCCATATTCCAAGGAGCAGTCTCTGTTCTTATATTCACGAGAACAGGAGATTTCCTAAGGATTCTAAAATCGTATGTTCTTGAAGAAGATGGAGCAGTGATACTTAAACTCGCCGGAGGATTGTGCGTAGTGATGTTCTGCTTGGAGTGGGTTGTTCTTGTGTTGGCGTTTCTATTGAAGTATGGTGATTATTTGGATGAGAGCGTTGTAGATGATGATGGCAAGTTTCAGAGGCAAGAAGAAGATCTCAAAGATTGGCCCTCTTACCCATTTCAACTCAAGCTTTAATTTCAATTTCCTTTTTTTCTCCCTATTTTGTGGTACTTCCGATAAATTCTTTGGTTGGTTCATATATATTGATGTTTTGTGTTTGGTTGATGCTTATTATTTGAGAGATATGTTATGTGACACTTAAATCAGTGTACAATTAAATAATTGTTCAGTGTAATTTAAATACATAAAACGGTATTTAATTACTACATTCTTTGGGTGGCAATGTACAATTAAATAATTGTTCAGTGTAATTTAAATACATAAAACGGTATTTAATTACTACATTCTTTGGGTGGCAATGTGGCATGTTTGTTACATGCTTGTAAATTGTAGGGTGAGAGTTATGTGATTATGTCCAAAAAATCAAAACCTTTCATGAACTTTTGTGATATCTCTTTCGCAAAAAAAAAAACTTTTGTGATATCTATGATCGTCGGATTAACAACATTTTGATCCGTAACCGCTCTGCAATTAATCGAATATCGGTATTAAAATCTTAATATTTGACCGGATATCCAAACTATTTCCTAAAAAAATTCAAAAGAAAACCCAACACAAAACTAATAAGAAAATAATAAATTTATAATGTGTGTCCAATAATTGTTGATCCAATTTTTGTTGGCTAAGAAAATGTTTTGGATGATATCTTCTACAACGTCCACCCGATTTACCACGTCAGCACAATCCATAGTTGTATTAACCAAATAAAATTAATAAAAAAAACAAAATTTCCAAAAGAAGCGGAAACAGAAGAAGAAGAAAAGAGAAAAAAATGCTGAATAGAGCAGTTGCTTCTGCTGTTTCTCCAGTCTCTTCTTCTTCTTCTTCCTCTTCCTCTTTTTCTCTCTTACCCAACTTTAAATCTTTCGTCTCCGTCAAAAACCTCTCCGGATTCCGATCTTCCTCTTTCTCCGGCGGCTTCATTCGTAAAATCGGCCATAAGCCTATCCGAACGACGAGTCCCATTTTGACCCCGAGAGCTATGGCAACACAGCAGCTCGAGAACGCCGATCAGCTCATCGATTCCGTCGAAACTTTTATCTTCGATTGTGACGGTTAGTTTCATCATCAACCACATGATGCAATTTGATAATGAATATTGAGTGTATACCGGAGAGTTTGGGAGATGATTGAGAAAGAGATGCTAATAATGATGGATTCTCTCGATACATTTGGGATTGACTTGTATGTTAGATGAATAGTAGAATAGCGGAACATTCTGTGGAAACACTTTAACCGATTAGAGTTTCTGCAAAATAATGCTTGAGAAGAATATTGTGTTCATAGGGGAGAGTTTGTGAGATGATTTGAGAAAAAGATGCTATAATGATCCAATTTACGATTGTTTCTAAATTATTGGTGTGAGTTTGATGTGCATTGACTTACACAAGAAGTTTTTGGAATCATAAGATCTTGATAATGAGAATATTATATCAATCTTTGAGACAGAGATGTGCTGAATCATTTGCCATTTGTGTGTTTGTAGGAGTAATTTGGAAGGGAGATAAATTGATTGAGGGAGTTCCTGAAACTCTTGATATGCTACGTGCCAAGGTCGGTAAGCAATCTCTTGATAACAAATGATTAGTTTGAAATGGTTATGTTTTAGCTTTTGCACTTCTCTGTCAAATTCTTTCATTACATCAAAATTGCTTTTCTTGGTATTAACCACAAGTATTCTCAACTTCCAGGGGAAGAGGTTGGTTTTTGTCACGAACAACTCGACAAAGTCTAGGAAACAATATGGCAAAAAGTTTGAGACTCTTGGCCTGAATGTTAACGAGGTCAGTGACTTAGTTCACAATCTAGCTACCTTAGGTGTTTAAGTCTTTTTTTTTTTTTTGATTAAAGTATCCTTTTTTCAGGAGGAGATATTTGCTTCTTCTTTTGCTGCAGCTGCATATTTGCAGTCTATTAATTTCCCGAAAGATAAGAAGGTAAGCCATCTTTCAATCGAACTATTCAGCCAAGACTCAAAATGGAGTTACCACTGCGTCTAATACAACATCTCTCAGACTAATGTGCCAATCAAATGATAAAAAGAATTTGTCGCTTCCCTTTGCAAGTTCTGATGCATGGAACCATTCAGGTCTATGTAATTGGTGAGGAGGGTATCTTGAAAGAGCTCGAGCTTGCTGGTTTTCAATACCTTGGAGGTCAGGTATGTATCGTGACCTTTTGTTTGCATATACTTTCCCGTTTTGGTTCTCGGTGATCTATTTTCTTCCCAGTGGACTCAGCATTATATAGTTCCTCCTAGTTTTTTTTTTAATGTTTAATCCCAAATACTTGTCCTCAAATCAAAGAGCAACATTTTGGAATTTCTTCCATCTCTTCTATTTTACTTTATGCAAATCTGTCACTATTCTGAACAGGTTTAATTCTGTAAATACAGGATGATGGTAAAAGGCAGATTGAATTGAAGCCAGGATTTCTAATGGATCATGATCATGATGTATGTTATCCTTCCTATACCGTTGATTTCTTTATGTTTCTTTTTCTCCTTCAACTTATAGAAAGCATGTAATTGCTGTTCTTGAGGCTGAAACTGCGTATTGTTTCACTGAAAATGCTTTTCAGGTGGGAGCTGTTGTGGTTGGATTTGATCGTTATTTCAACTACTACAAAATTCAGTAGGTCCTCCAATTTTGTGTTTTCTTCCACAATTCTGGACTGATATTCTTACTGGTTTTGTGGATGAGCTCTGAGTTATAAATCTCTGTGTTAAATTTTATCCAGAGTTTTGGTGATCTAACATCTTCTTTTCAATGGAAGGTATGGAACACTCTGTATCCGCGAAAATCCGGGGTGTCTTTTCATTGCTACAAACCGAGATGCAGTCACACACCTTACCGATGCTCAAGAATGGGCAGGTTAGTTTCTTGTATGCATTTCTGTAGTTCTAGCATTTAGATAATAATCTCTCCTCTTAGAGAAAAGAATGTTAACTTAATGTAGTGGTAAGGTGAATTTGGTGATGTAAAAGTTCTTTCTTTGTCTATGGTTTCCATTTTTTTCCTTGAATGACCACTACGTGATTACTCGGTCTCAGGTGGTGGCTCTATGGTTGGTGCTCTTGTTGGATCAACTCAACGTGAGCCTCTTGTTGTTGGAAAACCCTCAACTTTTATGATGGACTATTTAGCAGACAAGTAAGTCTTCTAGGTTCTCATCTTCTTTCTTCTGTTTTTTTTCACTTTTCTATTTGCTTAATCAAGTCCAAATGATGTTAAAGCCCTTTAGAATTTCTGTTTCCCTTATCATAGTCTTCTCTATAACAATGTGCTACAAGTGCATAAAGCACAGAGATCACATACTAGAAAAAAATGTGTTTGTGTGAGTGTTGACCAGTAATGAGAATGTCGGTAACTAATATTATGCATTGCCATTATTTTTAAAACTGAGCAGATTTGGAATCCAAAAGTCACAGATATGCATGGTGGGTGATAGATTAGACACCGACATTTTGTTCGGGCAGAATGGTGGTTGTAAAACTCTTCTCGTCCTCTCCGGTATATAAACTAGTCCATCAACAGTTCCTCTATCTACACAAACTCGGTTTTAACCATTCTAAGTTTTGTTCATTTTTGTTATTGTGGACATGAAGGTGTTACTTCAATCTCAATGTTGGAAAGTCCTGAGAACAAGATACAACCAGATTTCTACACCAGCAAGATTTCTGATTTTCTTTCCCCTAAAGCAGCTACTGTATAATCAAGTAAGCGCTGCGTCGGGAATCACTCTGTAGAACTCAGGAAACTGAATCGTTTAACGGGTTTACAAATTACACAGTTTATTCATACGTTTTTCTGTGTATCTTTGTGTATAAGCTGGTTCATGCCTGTTTTGGCAAGCTTCTTATGTTTGCAGTGCCTTCCGTGTGCCTAGCGAATCAGCGAGCCAACTAGTAATGTTTTTTTAGTAAGAGTTTACAGAATTGAATGTTGAAAAGATGAACCAAGCTATGATCTTGAAGAGTAAGACTCTTCGTCGACTTTAAATCCATTCGTCTGTGTTTGTGTTACATATACATAAAAGGCTATGAAATAGGGCTGGGCAAAAATTTTGAACCGAACCAAAATTCTTGTAGGACCGTGAAAATTCAGATTGAAAATCACGAAATTAAAACGATTGAAACCGATAAAAATTTATAAAACATTTGAATAAAACCTTTTAAGAAAGACAATACACGGAGTCGAGATATGATCTTTTTCCTTACTTCTTTAAATCTCCCGCAGTGTGGCGGTTTGAAGAGATTCAGAATCCCATGATACAACCGTGTTGAGATTAAAGTCGCAGCACCCGACTATAGAATCTGCGAACTTAAGAACTACGTTATACTCTCGAGACTCACCCTAAAACAGTAGAGACGAGAGGGATTTGCTGGAATTTGTGTTTTAAAGCTTATTGCTTTTCTGGATGATTTGAAAAGAGAGGCTAACCCATCATATATATAGTATGAGAGGGGACTTGAAAACATTCCAAGTTTCTAANCTAAGACAGTAGAGACGAGAGGGATTTGCTGGAATTTGTGTTTTAAAGCTTATTGCTTTTCTGGATGATTTGAAAAGAGAGGCTAACCCATCATATATATAGTATGAGAGGGGACTTGAAAACAATCCAAGTTTCCAATGTGGGATACTTTAACTTTCACAAAAAGTTATAGTTAATGGAAACTTTCCATTTGTTTAAGCTTCTTCCACAAGGAATTATAGCTAATGGAAACTTTCCATTTATTTTAACCTCTTCCACAAGGAGTTATACCTAATAGAAACATTCCATTTGTTTTAGCCTCTTCCATTTGTTTTAGCCTCAACCCATCTCTTATTCACACAAAACACAAAATAATAAAGCCCAATTGTCTTTATTAATTTTTTGTTCCAACAATCCCCCACATGAATAGAATGATATCTAAACATATGAGACTCTACTAACTCGAAAGACTATGCAGACACACTAGGACTCACACTATGACTTTTCGAGAGTATAGGCGAAAAATTAACTGTCTATGATATAGTAGCATATTTCAGCCTTGAACTATTCACTGTTGATATCTGTCGAGTTTACTTGGCCAGGAGGTGAACATGATGTCTTGAACCACCTGGATTTTTATGTAAACTTAGACAACAGGTACAACCTAGTCTCATCTTCTCGTAGAACTCAGTTTTCTATTGTGTTCATTGTGGCCATGAACTTGCCTGGTCTTCATGAGTGAACTTGGAGATATAGCCTTGTCTTCATCCTCCTAGAAACGGCCGCATTTCACACTCATTAGGTGATTTCTTTGAGCTCCTGACATATACACAAGTATCCTCTTATACTCTATATTATGAAAGCTACTAAAAATCATTAAAAGTATAAAACTTATCCTTTAATACTTACAAGGAGCATTGTACATCGTTTTGGGAGATGGGCACAGACGTTATGTCTTGCAGTGCTTTCATCAGACTCTGTTTAACGTAGTTGTCCCTTTGAACCTAGAACTAGTCACATAGGTGGGGTTTCCATCAAAACATCGTCTTTGTCCATAGGCAATATACCTATTCCCTTTGATGATTTCAAAACTTGATCTCTATTTAAACCTTTAGTGAACGGATCCGCAAGGTTGTCAGCTGACTTAATGTAATCGATTGAGATTACACCCGTTGAGATCAAGTGTCTAATGGTTTTATGTTGCCGTCTGATATGACGAGACTTACCATTATACAGATTACTCAATGCCCGAGCTATTGCTGATTGACTATCACAATATACTCGTAATGCTGGCACTGGTTTCTCCCACATAGGGATGTCTTCAAGGAAATTTCGTAGCCATTCTGCTTCCTCTGCTGCTTTGTCTAGCGCGATGAACTCAGATTCCATTGTGGATCTTGCTAACAGAGTTTGTTTGGAAGATTTTCAAGATACTGCTGCACCGCCGAGAGTAAAGACATATCCACTTGTGGATTTTGAATTCTTTGAGTCTGATATCCAGTTTGCATCACTATAACCTTCCAAAGATGCTGGTTCTTTACCGTAGTGCAGCCCATAACTCTTGGTGTATCGCAAGTAGTTTAACACCCTTGTTATGCCTTTCCAGTGTGTATGACCTGGATTACTTGTGTAACGACTTAACACATTGACCGCATGTGCAAGGTCTGGTCTTGTACAATTGGTTAAGTACATCAGACTTCCAATGACCCTTGCGTATTCCACTTGTGAAACAACTTCACCGGAGTTCTTTGTCAAGTGTAGTTGCGAATCTACAGGAGTCTTCGCCGTTCTGTTTGAGTAGGTCTTGAACCTCTAAAGAATCTTTTCAGCATAATGACCTTGAGACAAAGTGATGCCTTCATCGGTGTGTGTAATCTTTATGCCACAGATAACATCCGCAAGACCCATGTCTTTCATGTCGAATTGACCACTAAGCATTATCTTGGTTTGTTGGATGATATCATTGTTACTTCCCATGATGAGCATGTCATCAACGTATAGACACAACAAGATGTATCCGTGAGGAGTACACTTGATGTAAATGCACTTATCACACTCGTTTATGTTGAAACCATTTGACATCATTACATTGTCAAACTTTTCATGCCATTGCTTCGGAGCTTGTTTCAGACCATACAATGACTTCACCAGTCTACAGACTTTGTGTTCTTGACCCGGGACTATAAATCCTTCAGGTTGTTTCATGTAAATCTCCTCTTCTAGATCACCATTTAGAAAGGCCGGTTTTACATCCATCTGATGAATTTCCAGACCTCTGAGGGCTGCAATTCCTATCAGCATTCTGATTGAAGTTATTCTCGTCACTGGCGAATAAGTGTCAAAGAAGTCTAAACCTTCTTTCTGTCTGAATCCTTGAACCACAAGTCTAGCCTTGTACTTCTCAATTGACCCATCAGTCTTCAACTTGGTTTTGAAGATCCATCTACACCCTAGTGGCTTGAACCCTTGAGGTAAATCGGTGATCTCATAGGTATGATTCTGCATTATAGAATCAATTTCACTATTGACTGCTTCCTTCCAAGAAGGTGCATCAGGTGTAGACATGGCTTCCGTGAATGACCTTGGCTCATTCTCAATGAGAAATACCATTAAAAAATCATCACCAAAAGATTTTTCCTTGCGAGCTCTTTTGCTCCGTCTAAGTTCATCTTCTTCATCTTCTGCTTCATTCACTGAAATTCCAGACGTGCTCTCCTCATTTACAGCGATGATATCGTCTCTTTCATCATGAGTGCGTTTCTTGCTTTGTTTATCTTTACAGGGAAAGATGTTTTCAAAGAAAGACACATTCCTAGATTCCATTATCGTGTTGACATGGATATCCGGTACATCTGACTTGAGTACTAGGAATCGATAAGCATTGCTATTGTGCGCATATCCGATGAAGATACAATCAACCGTTTTAGGTCCAATTGTCAGCTTCTTAGGAGGTGGCACATCAACCTTTGCTAAGCACCCCCACACTTTGAGGTATTTGTACGAAGGTACAGTTCCTTTCCAAAGTTCATATGACGTTTTGCCAGTTATCTTATGTGGAATTTTGTTGAGGACGTAGTTTGTGGTGAGCAACGCTTCCCCCCACAGATTCTGGGGTAACCCAGATTCCTGCAACATTGCATTCATCATCTCCTTAAGAGTGCAATTTTTCCTCTCTGCAACTCCGTTAGATTCTGGTGAGTAGGGAGCAGTTATTTGATGTATGATGCCTTTTTCTTGACAGAAAGCGTTGAATGGGCCATCATACTCACCTCCTCTATCACTTCTAACCATCTTTATGGTTTTTCCCAGTTGGTTTTCAACTTCGAGTTTGTATTCTTTGAATTTGTCCAGGACTTCGTCTTTACTTCGCAGTAAGTAGACGTAACAGTATCTTGTGCAATCATCAATGAAAGTCACGAAGTACTTCTTACCACCTCTTGTTTGTATGTACTTTAAATCACACAAGTCAGTGTGGATTAAGCCAAGAGGTTTGGTTGTTCGATCAACATGAAGAGATGGCGTTTTTGTGAGTTTTGATTGCACACAAACTTCACACTTGTCTTTGCTAATTTTGCACTTGGGAATTAGGTTAAATTCATCAGTCTTTGTACAGACTTATAATTCACATGTCCTAATCTTTCATGCCAAATATTAGAAAACTCAACCAAATAAGCAACTAGGTTCTTATTCATTTTAACGTTGGAAACAGGTGCACCATTTTTCTTGAGGATTGTCATTACACACATTTTGACTAATTCTTCCTTAACAAATCCTTTTCCAATGAAAACACCATTCTTTCTCATAATCAGCTGGTCCGACTCGAAGTTGACTGCGAATCCATGCTTGCTCAGCAACGTACCAGAGATCAAATTCTTCCTCATGTCTGGGACATGCTTCACGTTTGAGAGCGTGATCTCCATTCCTGATGTCATCTTCAGCACCACCTTTCCGGTACCTTCAATCTTAGAGCGGGACACATTTCCCATCAACAAATGTTCATCAGCTTTACACTTTTGATAGGTAGTGAACATCTCTCTATCAATGCAGATGTGAGTGGTAGCGCCAATATCGTACCACCATGCCTTCGGGTTAGCTTCAACCATGTTAGCTTCTGTTACCATTGCACACAGATCAGCTTCAGTTAGGTTGGCTTGATGTGCACCCTTAGCCTTACTGCGACACTCTGTAGCACGGTGTCCCATCTTGCCGCAGTGGTTGCACTTCCCAGAGAATCTCTTGTTTGGACCTAGAGCTTTCTTCTTGAATTTCGTAGGGGCTTGATTAACAGGTTTGTGGATCGCAACCTTAGGAGGAAAGCTCTTTCCTTTCCCCTTCTTTTTAAGCTCAGCCACATTCGCATCATGTGTCTGAGGTGGTGCAGTCTTGTCACATTTTTGTGATTCATTCTGCAACCTCGTGATCAAGTTCGCCAAAGTGATAGGCTTCTGCTTGTAATTGAGGTAGCTCTTGAAACCTTCCCAGCTAGGGGGTAGCACCTCCATGAAGCAGTTAACCGTAAAGGTCTCACAAAGCTTCATGCCTTCATCTGATATCTCCTGGAATATCGTTTGTAGCCCATGCACTTGGTCCATGAGGGGCCTTGAGTCTACCATTCTGAAGTTAAGGAGCTTCGCAGTTGCAAATTTTCCAGAACCCACATTGAAGGTCTTGTATTTGTTTTCGAGAGCAGTCCACACATCTCTGGAAGTCTCGTAACCCTCACTGTACAAATTGTACAACTTATCTGCAAGGTTGTTTAGAATGTAACCTTTGCAGAGGAAGTCTGCATGGATCCACACATCCACAGTAGCAAGCATGTGAGGATCAGTGTTATTAGCAGGAAGCACTGGTTTAATCTCAGCGAGATACTTTGCCAGTTGCAACGTTGACAGAAAGAAGTGCATCCTTTTCTGCCACTGCTTGAAGTTCGTCCCATCAAACTTCTCCGGTTGAAGTCCAGATGTTGGAATTGATGTAACCGCGTGTGGTAGACCATTCCCGTGTTGGGTTGTCAGCTCACTTGTGTTCTTTGGAAGTCCATCGACACCACCGGTAGACATTCTGAATCTGTTCACAAAAAGCGAATTAGATTAGTTTTTGAGAACTCAATCCAGATAAGCGATTAAAACTTTTTAATTCGCTAATAAACGTTCACAGAAAGCGCTTGGAGGCGTTCTTTAACGGTAATAGTCGTTCCCAGAAATCACCTAAAGGTGTTCTTAAACGCTATGTATCAGACCGTATAGATCGTTTTTAGACAAACGTTTCGCGAACCTGCCTAGGGCTGACGCGGAAATCATTTTTCTGTCTTTATGATAATCGTCTGTTTTTTTTTTAAGATCAAACGTTCTACGGTTGACTATAAGGCAATCGCAGAAGCGTTGTAGATCGATCAGAAAATGTTTTAAAAAATCGTTTTATGAAATCGTTTTTGAAATATTGTTCGCAATATTCAATCCGATTCAAGCGATTAGCAGGAAACGGATTTAAAGAATTAAGATTGTAAGACTGCGAAAATCCAGATTGAAAATCACGAAATTAAAACGATTGAAACCGATAAGAATTTATAAAACATTTGAATAAAACCTTTTAAGGAAAGACGATACACGGAGTCGAGATATGATCTCTTTCCTTAATTCTTTAAACCTCCCGCAGTGTGGCGGTTTGAAGAGATTCAGAATCACAGGATACAACCGTGTTGAGACTAAAGTCGCAGCACCCGACTATAGAATATGCGAACTTAAGAACTACGCTATACTCTCGAGACTCACCGTAAGACAGTAGAGACGAGAGGGATTTGCTGGAATTTGTGTTTTAAAGCTTATTGCTTTTCTGGATGATTTGAAAAGAGAGGCTAACCCATCATATATATAGTATGAGAGGGGACTTGAAACATTCCAAGTTTCCAATGTGTGATACTTTAACTTTCACAAAAAGTTATAGTTAATGGAAACTTTCCATTTGTTTAAGCTTCTTCCACAAGGAATTATAGCTAATGGAAACTTTCCATTTATTTTAACCTCTTCCACAAGGAGTTATAGCTAATGGAAACATTCCATTTGTTTTAGCCTCTTCCATTTGTTTGGGCCTCAACTCATCTCTTATTCACACAAAACACAAAATAATAAAGTCCAATTGTCTTTATTAATTTTTTGTTCCAACAATTCTTGAAGCCGAACCGAATTGTAAAATAATCCGAATGAAATATAAATTTGTAAGATGAATTATCCGATTCCAATCCGAATCAATTCTGAATTTTATTCAAAATAAGTAAATAGTTACCACTCTCTTCATGGATAATCGAATTTTGTATTTCAGTTTTTAATTTTAGGGGGTTGTATTGAAACTGAAATTTGGAAGAATTTGTAATGATTTGAGTTTTAATGAGATTTTAGATGATTTTGGATGAATTAGAAAATTTCTTATGATTTGTTATTAAAGTTTATGAAATCTCACCTAAAACTATGAGATTTTTTTTTTTTTTTTAACTAACAAACCCCACCAAAACCACTTAAAATCACTCAGAATCATCTAAAATCCAGTACTTAAAATAATTCCAATAACAAGGGATTTGATTTACTTTTTATAAATTCTTGATTGAATAACATAGGATTTGATAAGACATTTAGAAATCATTAGTTCAATAACAGGGGATTTTTAAAAAACCACCAAATCTTTTAAAATTTCTAATCCAATACACCCCTACGAATTATAAAATACTTGTATAGAATCCGCGTATACGCGGATTTATAATGACATATTTTTAAATCCGTAAAAAAATATTTAAAAATAAAATCTGATCACACGTGAAGAAAAATTAAATTAAATTAAGAATATCAAATCACATCAACCAAAAAAGAAATCTAACATTTATTTTATTTATTTTTATTCTCATTTGTTTGTAATCAAATTTTATTATTATTTCCATATATATAGAATTTTGATATTCTCATATGATTTAGATTTATTTCTAATTACTTATATACTAATTATATTTATTTATTTATTAAAACTTTTCACGGATTGAAAATGAAACTAAAACAAAAAGCAGAGAACAAAATTAGATTATTTGTGAATATACAAAAATAAGATTGAGAACATTGGCGCCAAAAATTCATAAAAAAATTTAATTTGATTATTTTCTTTATTTTTTAATAAAATTCACAATATAGTACATGATATCATAATATAAATATTGATTTTCTTGTGCGAAATAAAATCACATATTATATTCTCAAACAAATTTTAATCGATAGAATATTTTTATATGTGTCAAAATTTGATCAATAGACTTTAACATGTATCACGATTATGTTAATTAGCAAATTTGATACATCAAACTTAATATAATAACAAGATATTGTATATTTTCTTAAATTGAAGTTAATTTTATTTACTTTTATTTTTTTTCCTTTTTAATTGAAGTATATCTTAGTAAATAAAATTTTATTTTATTAAAATATATAATCAAATACTTTGCAAATACTACTATCTTTGCAAAGTACAGATACGACTATCTAACTTTGCAAATTCGGATAGGTATATATGACCTTATACAAAGAATGCAGAGTATACAGTTAAATTTGGTTACTGGTTGGCAACACACATGATTGATGAGGAGAATGCTATTGAACCACCACCCGGATCGGTAGAGTTAAGACAAAAAGTTTGGACTCTGAAGATATCACCGATGCTTCAGCACTTTCTGTGGCGAATGATAGCGGATGCTCTTCCAACAACAACAAGGTTACGATCAAGGATCATCAATGCAGATCCAATATGTCAAAGGTGTTGCTTGGAAGAAGAAACTATTAATCATCTTTTATTTCAATGTAGACACGCCAATGCTATATGGAAATGTGCAGATTTTACCCAATTTGACAATGCATCTAACGATTTGGAAGACATTATTCAGATTATGCTGCAGATTTACAGAATAAGTATTTGTCAACACATGTACGATTACTTCCTTTTGGATTATATGGATTATTTGGAAATCATGAAATGAGTTTTTGTTTACAAAGCGCAATGTACATCCAAATGAGGATGCCCAACGAGGAGTTCTTGCGACAAGGGAGTTTATAGAAGCAACTACGCCGAATTTGGATACAAATACTCGGCAACAATATGCTATAGACGAGAGAAGGAGTCAATGGGAACCACCACCGCAGGACTGGCTAAAATGCAACTTTGATAGTAGCTTCAAAAAAGACTTTGCATCAATGGGGGTGGGTTGGATTATTCAGAACCATAAGGGTGAATATATTGAATCAGGATGTGTGAAAATTCCAAATGTGTTAACATCTTTATAGGCATAGGCAAATGGCTTCCTATATGTTCTACAATACGTGTGGGCTAAGGGTTGGCGACAAGTCTGATTTGAAGGAGATAATAAGAAACTCACGAAGATTGTTAACAAGCAGGAAGACAGCACGGAATTGGGAAATGGACTTATTGGCATTCGACATTGGATGCAAAAGCTTCCATTATGCTCCTGGATTAGGTTAATAGAGAGAAAAACCAAATAGCGGATTGTCTTTCCAAAAAAACTTATGAAATAAATGTTTTATTTTCAGACGCTACCAATCCCACCTGTTTGGATAGAACCATATTTGTATTACCCATTTACTCTTTGATATTAATAAGATAAGAAGTTACAAAAAATATAGCTAATAATAAATATGGTAAATCCGGATCCAACATGATTTTAATCGGCGATAGTCCAGTTCATGTCGTTCTCAAATATCCAGTGACAAACTTCAATCCGACCCGGTTTTGACCCGAGAGCTAAGAAAGCTCCGTGGGTCGGACCCCATGATGACGTGTCAATGTGACAGATGGCAATTCCATGGTTAATCTTGGTCTTACTGTTCAACTCCAGAAGATCCGCTTCGTAGACCCGAACCTTGGGAACCGAGTGGCAGTAATACAATAGATACGGGTACAAACTCTGGTGACACGAAACCGCTTTTGTTAGTTTCCCGCCGTTGATTCCGTTGACTTTTCCGATCATCACCTTCTGCTTTGACCCGGCCACATTCTCCGTCGTTCGGAGCACCACGCTACGTCCGAGCACCGACGTGGCGAAATCGATCATATCCTCGGCGGATCCGACGCACCGTTTCGTCTCCTCGGCACTCGGAGGCTTCTCGCACTCCGTCACCGCGTCGGAGATTATGTCCTCCATCGTCGAGTTCTCTCCGGCGTGGAAGATCCGTTTGATCTCTCCCAATTTGGAAGTGGAGAAGGGTAATTTCGAGATGATGCTCCGGGGCAAAAACGACCTTTTAGGCATTTTATCCTTAATGTCAGGCATAGGAATCTCTGTTCCCTCTTTAAGCATCGATTCCCTAAAGAATTTACCCGGCTCGATCCACTTATTCACGGTTTTGCCATCGCCCGCGGCGGCTGAAATGAAGGAAGAAACGTTGTATCTGGCGAAAGCGACGCCTTTCTTAGCGTAATCCTTGAAGGTGGAGTTTGGTGTGTAGGTTTTGAAACCGATTTTGCTTCCTTCAGCTTCTTTGCCGTAACCGGTGAAAGATTCCGATCCGGGATAGTCAGATTGGCCGTAATTTACGAAATTGACCTTCTCCGAGTTCGCGTCCTTGGCGTAGGAGGAGAACGAATCGTCTCCGACGTTCGCCTTGTCTCTGTAATTCGCGAAGGTGACAACGGCGGTATTTCCGGAGGCGCCGTAGTTTTTGAAATTGGTCTGCGGCACATTCGCGTCGCTTCCGTAGCTCGTGAAGGAGTCGCTGGCGGCGTTTCCGAAGGTGCCGTAGTTTTTGAAATTGTTCTGCGGCACATTGCTTAAGACACTTCCGTAGCTCGTGAAAGAGTCGTTGGCGGCGTTTCCCTTCTCGCCGTAATTCGAGAAACCGGAGCCGATCACGTTGGCGGAGACGCCATAGGAGGCGAACTCGTTCGGTAATCCGTTTCCGTTTTTGCCGTAGCTTGTGAATGATTGGCCGTTCCCGGCATTAGCCTCGTGCGAGTATGTCTTGAATGTCTGAGATCGACCGTTTCCGCCGTCGGAATACGCCGTGAATCGGCTCCACGGATTGTTAACAACGTTTCCGTAGTTGGTGAACTCTCCGGCGCCGCCGGTTCCGAAGGTCCCGTAGGAATGGAAGTTCTCCTCGACGACGTTGCTGCTCTCGCCGTAGACGGTGAATTTATCATCGTGACCCGGCGCACCACGGCTGTATCTCCGGAACGAATCGGTGACGACGTTGCCGCTTTTGGAGTAAGTTTTGAACTGGTCGGCGCCGCCGGGACGGGCATTGCCGTAGTTGGTGAAGTTTTTCTGGTCGTAGACTGAGAACTTGACGTCGTCGTCGTGCTTCTCGAGGCTCGGGCTCAAATCCGGGAAACAGAAGAGGTTTGCGGCGGAGCAGAAATCCGGGAGACGAGTCGGGAGCAAGTTCTGGGCGGCGAGTTTGGCGAAAACGGCCGAGTCGACGGCGTTGAGCGGAGACGCCTTGGAGACTAGAAACTCCGATCTGAGAGATTTGTCGCCGCGGATCTCTTTGTTCCAGTAACGAACCAGAGATGCTTTAGGAGTGAATGGATTCTCCTCCGCCGAGAAACCGCCGCCGATTAACCGTCCTCCGACGAGAACAACCTGCATCTCCCCCAAAATCACCATTGAATTAAAAACAACGAATCAAACCATAATCCAGAAACCGCAAATTCATCAATCGACTAAATAATAATAATAATCTAATTGATGGCAAATCGAATCAGTTCGCGATAAAGAACATCATCCGAATCAAATTAGACAAACTGCATAGTTCCAAAGAAGTAGTAGCGATTCAGAGATTAATGCTTACATTGAAGAGGCAGAACAAGAACGATTGGAGAAGAAGCAACGGTTTGGGCATTTTTTGTTATTAGCGAAAGAAAGAGAGAAATAAGATTATAGAGCAGAGGAGAGATTGGTGGGCTTGTTGGTTTTGTTGGTTTTGAGAGCCGCTTGTGCATATAGTGAGGTGAGATATTGTCTTAAGTTTTCTAGATTCTCCAGTCTCCGTGTGAAAGCAGAACCACCCTAAACCCCATATATTCCTCATTATCCTTCCAGGATCGATCAACATAGCACCGTGATTCATTAGTGGCTCTATTGGTGTGATAGTCGTAATCTCGTTTTTCCCCATTAGTGATTCATTAGTGGCTCTATTGGACGAGTCCACAAACTATTATGCATTCCATACGGTCTCAAACCAATACTATCAGTCTATTACATACCACCGCTCTCGTGTCACTTGGCTCGCAAGATCCGCTTTTCTTATGGACGGTTTGGTAGTTATATATACTTAATTATATTGCCAATGCATATGAAGACTCGAGCGAATAGTAAGTAGTCACACGAACATTTTGAGAGTTTGGTTTGCAAACATGTTTTAACTCCTCCAATGACAGCTATCGACTCTCATGAACAGACGACAATGTTGCAGTTGTCAATAGTCAAAAGCTATTATTTAATTTACAGTCTATTCTAAATTATCATTGACCCAAAAAGGCTACATCAATTGATTATTGCCAACGTATATGAAGACTCGAGCGAATAGTAAGTAGTAACTGTGTACAACTGATGACCAACAACTATTAAAAGGAGTACTCCAGTAAAAGCCATTTATAGAAACTTTGTGTAGGAGTCGTTGGATTGTCTGATGACGAATGTTGATCATTGGTGCTTTTGAACAAAAGGTGGCTCGACCATAATTATCTAGAGCATTCAAAAGTTATGATGATTTTTGAAGGTTCTAGAAATAAATTATTTTTACCCCCACACCTTCTTTTATTNGACTTAAAAGAACTTAGTAGTGGATAATCAAAATAAAATAAATAATTTTTAGGATATTTTTTAGTTTTGTTTTGAGAAGATAGATTATAATGTTAGATGTATAGTTTGATCTATTGGAGTATATACTAATTGTATATGTTGTTTTTGTAAATTATACAAAATTTAAATAAATCGATAAAAATAAATTTTTATAAAATATCAAACAAAGCTATTAGTCTTATCATAATATTAGAAGTAGAAGAATGGGAGAAATAAAAATAAACTTTTATCTAAAATTTTTATATGAATTAGAAGTTTGTTATTATTAATGAGAAAAATCATTATTTGAAAATTTCTATATAATTAGAAGTTTGTCAATTAACACAAAACTAAATTATTATTTATATATATTTTAATTGAATTTTCTATTGAATTATTAAGGGCAAATTAGGATTAACATTAATCTAAGGTATAGTTCTTCAATGTTTTGAGCCAAATGTATAGTTTTCCAAACCTATAATAAAAGTGTCCTTTTATTTCAATTTTCCCTTTTTTTAACGACCTTATTTGAACAAGACTCGAAAATTGGGTTTGTAATGTTGGACTATAGGTTTCGTCACAAGAATTAAAATTTTAAAGGTAAAATCATAATTGGTTGAATCGATTAGTGTCTTGTACGCTATTATATAGAGTACTCTATCAACAACTTAAGTACTTGGTAAGTTTGCTAAAAAAAATGTCTATCACTCCATAAATCTAAAGTGTAGCTTCCATTATTGGTTTTTTGTCGGGCTTTGTTGATTTGAGTTATATTCTCAGAAATATAGAATAGCAGCGTCCAACATATTCTGATTCGGTTTGATCAATAACCGGAAGCACGGTTCGGTACAACCAGTTCCAATTTTAAAAGGCCAAACAAATTTTGTCTGACATCACACCACGCATCATGAACTAAATGGTTGTAACGAGACGCCGTTTTCGCCACCAGCCAAAAAAACACAAGGGAAACCGCATTATTAAAATGAATAATAAGATTAGATAAAAATTCGTCCTTTTAGCATTTTCTCCATCTCTGTCTGATTGCCTCAGGAAATTGACAAAGCTCGTGAGAGTGGCAAATCAGTAGTACATTTGAAGACGATGAAAGTATTTTTGGTATTTGAAATTTGATGAATGTAATTTTTTTTTCGTAAATATTTTAATGCATTTTTTCGCTCTTGATTTTTTTTTTTTTTAAATATCACAAATTTCGTGTGTGAAATTAATTTAAAATATATCATGCTATTAAATACATTACTTGTTTACGAAAACGCCACCGTTTATTTTATACAAATTAGATCCCGGTTTGATTATATAGCAAATGAGTCATGTGGTCCCTGAGTAATGTGTACAATCTCTCCGATGATAAGAGGGTATGATAATTAGCATTATTGTTTAGGATGCAATTAAGGACCTGATTTAAACGCAGCGGTTGTGGTTTAGGTTGCAAGAATTTGTTGAAATGGGAGATTGTGGTTAACAACATTATTAAGCGGTTTGTACGACTGACACAACGTTAAAAACGGGTGCGTTTTCAAAATACTTGCGGCTCGTTAACTTGCGGGTGCAATAGCGATTAAACAATAAATTAATAATATAAACATATTTTATAACTATAAATAACATCAAAACCATATTATTATAAAAAACTATAAAATTACTAATTAAACATAATTAATTATAATTTTTTTTGTATGAAAATATTAGATGAATTTTTTTTTAGTTGGTAGATATATATACACATTAGTGATGGAGAGAAAATTTATCAAAATAATTAGAGTTTATAGATCTAATACTTATAAAACTATGAAAGATTGTTAATGAATATTAGTAAAAAAAGTGTCAAATTTATTTATTTATTTGTAATTATAATATTCAAACTTATTTTTCAAAAAAAAATATTATATATATTTTGATTTTAAATAAATTTTTAATTTTTTAATATTTTTTTTTAGTTATTCACTGGTAACCCCGAATGCTAGCTGGGATAAGCTTTTGATTTTCAATAACGAAAAGTGGTACGAATCGATAGAAAACATTTTACATAATTATTTTTAAACATGCAACGACCATTGCATGTGATAGCGGAAGAATCAAACCTTAAGTACGAATTTAGTAGCTAGCCCCAACACTTTTTTTAGTACCAATCAGGCCCACGCCACTTGCAACTAAAGACCCATTAGTGGACTGATTTATGCAGTGCCACCATATACGTATATATATCTTATGGTAAATATGTATGCGTGACGTGATGATGACATGTACATTCTTTTGGATGTGCAAGTTTGCAGCGGCATTGACATGGATGTAAGTTTTTGTCACCTTGTCCAATTAATAAGGCCATGGATATGGTTTTTAGTAATAATATTGTTTATACTTTATAGCAATGCCAAGAAATATTCATATTAGGTTCTTAATGGTAACAATATATTAGACGGTACGGGATAAATACATAAGCAGGACGATGCGATTTAAATGCGGTTTATTCGAGATTAGAGGATCATATAAAATAAGCGGCGCGGAACTTATTTAATATAAATTGAATGGTAATTATATAAGTGCGATATAGATATTATAATAATAAAATTTAATTATTATTTTTAGATATTTTTAACATAATTTTTAACTTTCAATTCTCATACCTTAATTTTTTAATATTTTTTCAATTTAAAAACAAATACATATATTTATAAAAACCAAAACCGCACTTAAAACCGAATAACACATCAAAATACTGTATAACTACTGTTACATGCGTATTTTCCGTTTTCTTTGTAAAAATGATACGCACTTCTAACTAATATTATTTTATTATAAAAAACACAAATACGCACCGCACAAGTTAGAAGGTGATTGGTGACAAATTGTATGGGCCCACCATAATACTCAAAATACCGTCCCGCTTTCATAAAAACCTCTGTTACCATTTAATCTTTAATCCGTTAGTATAATACGATAATTTTATAATTTGAAACTATTACTTGTATTGGTGAATATTCTCAAATATGCATGTATCTTTCTTCTTCTTCTTTTGGTCAAATATCATGCACGTATTCTTCAAAGTAAAAAAAAAAAAAATCGAAGTTACAAAGCAATGCATGATGCCATTCAAATTTGAAAAATTAATCGGGAAAATGAAATTAGAAATCAGAAATCTAAATTACGAAAAATTATCAGAATTCTTGCCAAAATAAACAATCAGGGATATATTTATGTTTATACTCTAGTTAGTGTTTTAAATGTTATCCTGTTGTAGTAGAAAATAATACATCATATAGTAGATGTATTCGTCATGCATTCATTTGGTTAATATTTTATGTTTTTTTTCAATACTTGATAGATTCATATTCTATCCAGTAAATGCTTTGGTTTTTGTTTCAATAAAATATAAAGATATTAAAGTGGTGGTGCAGAGCCGGTCCGTATCCATTAGGCACCTAAAGCTCATCAAAAAATAATGCCCTATATTAAAAGAATCCATAAAAATTTGATACCCTATTAAATGATGGTAAATTTTGGCGCTTAAAGCCCTTGCTTCATGGACTTTACCCCAGGACCGGCCCTGTGGTGGTGGCCTGGTACAAGGATTTAGTTTTTTTTGTATTGCAGGTTCAAACTTTCTAAAAGAATGTATATTTTAAAAATTTGGAATATAAAAAGGACTAATTCTGGGTATTGAAAGAGATTATATATCTAAGATCCGGAATTTTCACAACTAATTAAAAAAAGGATCATAACTTCTTTGATTATAAAAAAAAATATATATATATATATATATATATGTAAGTTATTAACCATAGTGTGGTTTATATTAATATATATCATCATATTCAAATTTAGAACTTGTTGAGAAAAACAAAAGTCATAGATTTATAATACACCCTTTTGAAATTTGCGATCGATGAGCTGCCATGCATGAAGTTTTGTGACTTTTAATTTGTCCCCTTACATTAAATGCACGTTTCTCAGCTGTTTATTGTATGTTGAGTTTAGTCGCACATCGGATCAAATTGTAAATTTTGGCCTAAATACTAAAATCTTATCATTACAAAACTCGAGTGCATGTGAACTTGAGTGAATCTTATTATTACAAAACTCTAGCATATGGACCTGTGTGCCAACTGCCAAGAACACGCACGCCTCCTTTTCGAGACCTGTAAATAGCCAAATGTTTGTGATTCTGTCAATAATTTCTTAAGCATTGAAATATTTTTAAAATAAATATTTACCACTTGTTAATAAACTGGAATTTGATTGTGGATTTTCTTTCTAAATTGCAAGCCAAGTACGTTACAATCATAATTACATATTGATATTACCATACCATCTTGTTTAGTAACTATTATGATTAAAAGACAAACCGCGTGGCTGGCTCACTGTGTTGATGTCTACTTTTATTTTATGTTCCTTTTGCTTTATTTTCGATTTTTTTTTAAAACTTTATTTTCGATCTCTCTTTCTTTTTCCTCCCATCTTTGAGTGGGAGGTACGGACGATGGAATTCAATTGCTCCACAAATTATAATAATTGACAACATTAAACTAAAATCAGTTTAAAGAAACCTAAAGCTCTAAAGCTGCCTTACAATTTCCTGAGGATTGATAAAATTTGTGTAAATGATTTGTAATACTTTTAGAAGAATTTTTTATCGAACCAGTATAATAAAAGTCAAATTATGATAATAGAGATCCTAAGTTCCTAACCATTGATAACATTTGTCTTTTCCACTCGATTCTAGTGGTGGATATATAGGAACCAATTGGTCTTACTGCTTTGCGCACTCATAAATCATTGTTATTGCATATATAGTGGAACTGCATATTGGCGGGGACGAAAAAAGTGGAACTAAAATGCATCGTTGGTTAAACTGTGAGACATGTGTTATACGGGATAAGTGCGGTTGGTAAAAAAATACAGTACACAAAAATTTATGATTGATGAACAACCATAACAAAAGTTGAAAGGTAAATATGATAAAAGCATATATTATTTAGGGATAATTGAGTCAACAACTTAAATATAAACATAAATTAAACAAACAACATATTAGTTTGGAGGTCCAAATATGAGAATATTTTACCACCAATTTATACGAATATATCCCCACGCGCCAGTTCAATTTCCACAAATATCTCAATAATTTTAGCCAGTTGAGTCATATAACTCATTTCAAAACAAAAGTGCAAACTATAATATATCTTGTACACACTTACTTATTTTGTACACTATCCATAGATGATTTTTCAAAAGAAGTTGACATTTCTATAAAAGAGAAGAAAATCAGCAGAACTCTGCCGTCGTCTTTCCGATTTACTACTCCGTCACCGCATACATCTTCATCTGCCGGATTTCGATATGCCGTTCGCTACCGGCGTCAATTCCTCTTCTTGATTTATTACTATGCTATTGTCTGCGTCTCTCCATCAGATTCTGATATGCCGTCTTCTTCCGTCGTCCAATTCGTCTTCCCGATGTACTACTATGTCACTGCCTGTATCTCTTTTCGCCAAATTATGTACCTATTTCATAACTCAATATTACTCTATAATTAAATATATATATATATATATATATGTACCTATCGTATTATACATCTACATATATATTTATAACTCTTTAATAACTAAATATTATTCTATAAATAAATATGAATACGTACATATTGTATTAGACATCTTGAAACGATCATCCCAAGGACTCGACACTCTAGAGTTGGTAGAAAAAGGATAAGCCTTCATTCAACAGATTGTGAAGCCACGAAAAACAAGGAGATGTGGATTGAATGGTATAACAGAAGCTGCGGAAGACTCCTGATGATGTAAGAACAAAGGGGGTATGTTCTTACAGAGATAGTGAATCTGTGAAATCAAGCAGCTGGTTTGAAAACTCTTTCAGCAAGATCAAATGATGGATCGATGGGGGAATGAGATGGAATCCTTTCTGCTGGTTTGAGAACTCTTTCAGAAGGGATCAAGGGATGGAATGGTGTCTAAGAACAGGGGATTGATGTCGCCACAAAGTGTTATGGATCTACACTTTGATAAGACAACTTTCAGGCCCTAAGTGATTCACACACAAAGAACAAGAAAGGGTTTTAGCTGACGGCTAAGAGTTTTTCTGTAAGACAGAATGCTTGTGCTTTATTGATCTAGGTTAAAAATACACTGCTGTGAGAGGGGACCTTATATACTGGTCCAAACAGCTATGCCCTTCTAGGGGTCTTTGAAACAAAATACATAGACTATGCTACTGAAATGATTCGGCCAACAATGCCTTACTCTAAGATAGAAATGTAAATAAATGGCTAACATATG
>JAHZTW010000001.1:416779771-416814645 GCA_020283515.1 Alliaria petiolata
AAATAAACCAAAGTTTTATTAGCCCAAATAATCATAAGGAAATGAAATGAAACACATACCTTAGGCTTAAGTTGGCGAGATAGTAAAAATGGAAACTCCTTGGCTCTTTGATATAACCGGCCATTCATGAGCATATGAATCATAGTATAAGCTTGGACCGTCACATGCTATCTCCTTTGAATGTGTATTAGCGTCCTGCTTGTCTTTATTCTCATGTATAGCGAGCTTGTCCAGCTTCTCAGTGATGTCCTCAAGCTCTTGCTGATTCATTAAAGTGCTTACAGCTTTGTTAAACTCCTCTTGAAGTCTTCTTGTACCGGATCTTGTCCTTGGTGGATCTCTCATGGTAGGAAGCTTGTCTTTAATGTCTTGAGCTGAATCGATGTCCTCATCACCTGATTTACCGGCGGATCGATTCTCTGGATATTACGCACCAAAGGGGATTGACAAACTTGCTGGATATGACGCACCAACAAGGGATGTATAGAAGATGGATCGATAGACGCCACAATGATCTGTGAAAGGATCTATGATAAGTCTAAACCAACCATGAACATAGATATGACACACCATGAACATGGAGTTCCAAAAATAACAAGATATCACATCTTGAAATAGAGAAACTTCTCTGATTTTACTTAAAACAAAACTTAATTTTATTGATCAATTTTGAGCTCTATAAATAGAGAAAATACAACACAATTCGTCCATAATAAGTGCTTAACATGCATAACAATTTGGGAAATGAAATTCAACTCTAATCTGCATGTAGGAGAGAGAAACATGCATTAATAAGCCTTTCATAATCTTTGGGCTTCAAATGAGATTTTTTTTTTTAAATCCAGCCCATTAAGGTGCAAGCAGCTTTGATTAAAAGATTTGCTGCTGTCCATGATCATATCACATCTACATATATACAAATATGTGCATAATTTACATATATATTTTTGAATAGATATCTATGATATGACTTAGCATTGCAAGTTTTGAACTGAACATAATTATATTAAACAATTATTTGGATATTCCAAAAACTTTATATAATCGAATAGATGTCCACAATATGACTTAACATTGCAAATTTTATGTTGAACATAATTATATGAGTACTCGTCATTCACTACCGTATTTAATGACTATCAAATCTCACCGGTTGTCATGCACAAGACAAACAACTCAAGTGGACAAGTTCTTCCCACATTAATGGCAAAGTATACGCGCATCACGATGGCATGAAATATAAATTGGAGAAGAAAAATACTGCCATTCGGTATCTTTATGTTGAATACTCATACAAAAAGTTGGCATAGCCAAATAGCTAATTATTTTCCAACACTTAGCTCTGCAGCAAATTATCCCTATTATTTATCAAAAATTGATCAATTTATTTTAATTTTTAATATAAATGTATCGGCTGATAAACTAATCAATACTATTTTTTTCAATTTTAAAAAAAAATATTTTAAAGAAAAATAGAAAAACCGCACCTAAAAAACTGCATGCGGATATAGATTTGTCTTCAGAATTTATAGATTTTTTCTTCAGAATTACATTTTTTCTTCATAGATTTGTCTCACCTACAGTAAAATTTATCTTTTTTCTCTCCAACTAAAAACGCACCGCATTATATGTAAGTTGTTGAATGGTAAACTAAAATGAGACCCATATTTAAAAGGTCAAAGCTACGTCGGCACCCTTTCAAAAAAAAAAAAAAACTACGTCGGCACTTTGTCTCCATTCATATGACTTTATCACTATTGCGGGACATATTACACTTTTGCTTCACAAAATTGAAAACCGCACTCTTTCTATTTAATTTAATTTTATTTTTAAAAACTGAAAACTACAAACCTCACACATATGTAAAATTTGTTGAATGGTAACAAGTAAATGGGGTAAAAAAAAACACTAAAAAATCGCACATTTTGTAGTTACCATTCAAGGCAACAAATTATGAATGTACATCAAAAATGCTTTCTTTGTATTTAAAAGATTGATATTTTAGATTATATTTTTTTTTGTTTTTGAAAAATTGATGTTTTAGATTATAATTAATGCATTTTGTTTTTCAAGATGAATTAATGACAAATATTTGGGTAATCTATTATTTTTATTTTTATTATATTGGTATAATTGTATTGGAAAATAAAAAAAAATAATTAAAAAGTAAAAAAGTAAACAATTAGTAAAACAAGTAGTTATTGTGTCTCAATATATGTGAGAAAGCCTAAAATCAATCTTTCAAAAATACAGATTGAGTTGATATATCATGGTTTTTACCCATTTTTAGACGATGATATAAGTGTTTTTATAGAGTCTTTTGGCTATTTTCGAGTCTATATAGAGTCTTTACAGGTTCAGATACAATTGGAGATAAATTGGAGATTTGGATACATTTTGGAGCTTAGTGGAATGAAGTCGGATTGAAGAAACACGATGAATGTCGATCGACACCAGGATTTCCAATTTCCAGAAGCGAAAAGTTTCCAGAAGCAAATCTCCAAGACTTTTCCTAATCTTCCAAGGAATTGAAGATGCGAACCTAGGCCTATAAATATAGTTGTCAAAGCCATTGTTTAGGCAGAATCTCATACTTTAAGAATCATAGAAGTTTAGGGTTTTTGGAGAGAAAAATTAGACTCCTTTAGAGCTGATTTGGAACTCCTTTATTTTCTTCTATTGATTTCTTTTATGCTTTCTATTCAAATAATGATTTCTGTTTCATTGATCATGTCTGAGTAGTTTTCTTGTTAGGTTTAGGATTTTTCAAAGGTGATTGATGAATTGTTAGGTTGAATTAAATTGTTAGGATAAAATCATTAGAGTTCTTCATCTGGATTTGTGTTTAATGCTTATTCTAGCTTCGCGACCTAGAACCTGATCTTAGGTTAATTAATAGATACGAGAGTATTATTGATTGTCTGAACTAATGTTAGATGAGAAAAATACCTATTCGCAAAGAGATTTGGTTTAGGGATTTTGTGAACAATTGAACATGATATTAATGCTTGTCTGAATTGTTTGAATTCGCAAAGAGATTTGGTTTTCTAGGGTTTAGACATAGATAATCTTCGCAGCGACAGTTGATTGATTTTACATTAGTGTTTCAAGTTCAAGAACAGTGCTTAATAATTCCTAACATGCTGTCTAGACCTGCAATTTGGATTCACCTGAGAATTTCCCCGAATCTAGCGTTTCATCTCCTGAATTGACTAAGTCTTTAATTGCCTTCTGTCTTTTAGTTTCACATTCTCACTTAGCTTAATTCGAACTTAGAAATTTGTTGCGTGACTATCCTTTCCCTGTGGATTCGATCCCTAAGTACTACGACTGATCTCTTAATTTGAGAGAGTAGCTCTAGGGTAAATTTTGAGAGCATATCAAATTTTGGCGCCGTTGCCGGGGAAGAAGATTAGTTGCCTACAGAGTCCTAATATTAGAATTTTGTCTAGGTTTTTATTTTTGTTTTTGGTTACTAATTTTAGTTTCTTATTCTTGTTTTCAGGTGCATTCTTAATCGCATTACCAGAAGCAACACATACAAGAAACTAATCGCACTCAACCAGGAGCTTAGTCGTCTCGAACGTAGGAACCGCAAGACCACACGAGCATCGATCGACACCAATAGCATCGATCGACACCCTCCACAGACAGAGATGGCTGATCTTATGGTTCTAATCCGAGACGCTGAAGGTAAATTGGTGGATGGAGAAGGGAACAGAAGGAACAACCAAGGCCAGAAAATAGATGAGAACAGAGCTGTCATCATCGAGCCAGATAGCGTCGATCGACACCAAGCGCAGCAAGCCGCACATGCAGAAGCTGGACGTGGAAGAACACTAGGCGAGTACAACCGCCCAGACCAGTTCTATGCCAATAGAGCTGCGATCCGTCCTCCTGCATTCCAGAGGAATGAATTTGAGCTGAAGCCTGCATACTACACACTTGTAGCTCAGCATCCTTTCCATGGTCTTCCTAATGAGCATCCAATGGACCACATTGAGAGGTTTGAAGATTTGGCATCAAACATCAAGGCCAATGGAGTCACATATGATTATCTCTTCTGCAAGCTTTTCCCTTACTCGCTTGCTGGAGATGCATCATACTGGCTAAAGCAGTTGGATCCAGGATCCTTGACCACTTTGGAAGAAACAAAGAATGCATTCTTATGCAATTTCTTTGATGATGCAAGATCTGAGGAGCTGAGGATGAAGATCACTACATTCTCTCAAGGACCAATTGAAGCATTCAAGGCTGCTTGGGTGAGATTCAAGGCTTACCAGAGAGACTGTCCACACCACGGTTTCAGCGAGCCACAGCTACTGGGAATTTTCTACAGAGAGATCGATTGGAGGTACCAGATGGCTCTGGACGCTGCCAGTAATGGAAACTTCAACACTAGATATCCAGAAGATGCATATGTGCTGATTGAGAACTTGGTTTCTAGCAATAGTACCAAGAATGCAGATTTGGATAGGAAGAAGAAGGCTGTAAACATGGATGGACGTCAGATTGCTGAGGTGAATGCTAAGCTAGACTCAATGCATAGCCTTCTAGTGGGAAAGAAGCAAGTCCAATATGCAGCTGAAGTGGAGACCTTTGAGCCAGAAGAACAAGAAGTCAATTACATCAATGGTGCTGGTTTTCAAGGACAGAGGTTCAACAATCAGCAAGGTTATGGTTCTTCTTACTAGAAGCCTTTTCAAAGCAACAGCTTCAATAGAACTTATGGTTCTTCTTCTTACCAGAATCCTCCTGCTCAAGAAAATAAGATGGAGTCCATGATTCAACAAATCTTGGAGGGACAACAGAAGATGACTGTGGATTTCAATGGGAAGATCGATGCCTTGTACACTGATCTGACTGGGAAAATTGAGTCTCTAGGTACTCATATAAAGCAATTGGATGTCCAAGTAGCTCAAACTGCAGGAGCTTTGAAGAGACAAGAAGGATTTCTTCCTGGAAAGATAGACGTGAATCCGAGACACCACGTGAATGCCATCAAGATCCAGAATGGAGGGAACCCTCAGCCTGTGCAGAAAAGAGGGCTAAGTACTGAAGAATTCGAGGAGCTTGAAGATGTAGAAAATGCTGCGGAGTCAATGTCGATCGACATTACTGTGCGTAGATCGACACTCAAGGAAAAACCGGACGAATCAAGCTCGATCGACACAGCATCCTCGACACGAAACATCAGTTTCGATCGACACCAGCTGGGTGTCGATCGACACCACTCTCAAACATCACGTGAAGCTTCACAAGTTGCATTGGGAAGGGTCCACAAGGCCAAGGTTCCAAATCCTCCTCTATCCAAACATCTAAGGCCGCCCATTAGTGCAGAAAAGCTGGCTGCTTTCAACAAAAGGGTGGAGATGATTCCAAAGGAGATTTTCTTTGATGAAGCTTATGAGAGATATCCCTTGTGTGCCTTCCAGAATAACAGAGAAAGTTTTGAAGAGATAGAAGAACTCTTTCACAAGGCAAGGGAAACACCACCACCAATGAAGCAACTGCTTAAGGTTGAAGACCCTGGGATGTTTATGGTTCCATGCTCCATTGGTGGAGTTGAATTTAAACAATCCCTCTGCGATTCAGGAGCTAGCGTGAACCTCATGTTAAAAGACATTGCAGAGAGGCTGGAGATTGCTGACATTCACCCTTCAAGCATGACTCTTGAATTCACCAATTCTTCCACCACAGTCTCATATGGTACAATTCTAAACTTACTTGTCAAAGTTGGGAATTGCCTAGTTCAGGTTGTGGAAGTAAGCAGAGCGTCTGTCATGTCATTCATCCTTGGAAGACCATTCATGGCCACAGTAGGAGCTATTGTAGATATGCCCAATAAGAGAATATCTTTCTCTAATGTTGACAAAGAAGTGTTCTACAAAGCTATCCCTACTACTAGAACTTCCAAACACATCTCATGTATTGCTGTGATCGCTGGAGAGGAGTTGGATTCTAAAGAGCAAGTGAACAAACTGGTTGTTCAAGAAGCATTAGCTGAGAATTCTGAGAAAGCTGTGGAACTAGAGGATTGGAGTGGAAACAATCATATCTTCAGGACTATGGACGAAGATGAGGCTCTAATCAATGCCAAACCAATGGAGGAAGACGTTTTCATCATGGAAGCAAGGATTGCAGAGCTGAATTGGAGAAAAAGTGCAGAGATTCGAGCTACTAATTTGGTGTCGATCGACACCACTAGTGTCGATCGAAACACTTCACGGATCACACCAGAAGTCGCTTCCAATGTTGCAAGTCCATCATCTTTAGTCAAACAAACGACTCCACATCCTACACGCCATAAACCCCGAAGGAAGCAAAGGTACGCATTTCCTGGAATGAATTCCAAACCACCAGATCTTATCAATAAGAATACCAAATGTTCAAAAGCTGCTGCACACTTATACAAGCAACGAGATTCTCGTAGAAGGCTTGGTATTTCTTTTGATGATGCTGCAGGAAAACGAAGTGTCCCACCCGAACTAAAGCCCCACCCTGCAGTTGTTCCTCATTTCCTTGGTCGCTTTCATGCACCTACTGCTTATACACCACCATGGATGAGAAGACATAAGTCTGGGAGGCATTCAATGCCACTCTCTGATCCACCAGATGTCTGAACCCCGACACAGTCAAGCTAATGACTGAAAACGAGCGTTGAGTGGGAGGCAACCGACTATTAGGTACGTTTTTCTTTTTATTTTGTTTTGGTTTTACTAAGTCCTAGTTTTAGTCAGTTGAAAAAGGCGACATTGGGCTTGACATAGACCAGTGTCAATCGACACCACTATAGTGTCGATCGACACCACGCGCAGACGAAGGTAAGTCTTCGAACTGGTCTTTTATGTTGTTTCTAATCATTCTTTTAGTCAACTTCGGGCTTGATAACACTGGGGACAGTGTTGTTTAAGTCTGGGGGAGGTGATTACTGACTTTGTATTTTGTTTTGAGAGTCAGTCAAAAACTTTGTTTTATTGAGTCAAA
Organism: Alliaria petiolata; assembly: GCA_020283515.1. Classification (NCBI taxonomy): domain Eukaryota; kingdom Viridiplantae; phylum Streptophyta; class Magnoliopsida; order Brassicales; family Brassicaceae; genus Alliaria; species Alliaria petiolata. The sequence goes on from JAHZTW010000001.1 coordinate 416,786,759, forward strand.
ATCAGTGAAATTTTCAGTTTTTCTTGGAACTAACCACATAATGTTGACACTTGAAGGACCATTGCTTTAGTAATTGATTACAGGTCTTACTAAGTAGAAAACTGCAAGTGGATCAATCTAACAGAGAGAGTTCAGATCCCCTTAAAAGAACTAGGTATGCATTGAATTTGATTCCTCTTTCAGCTATGAACAAGAGAAGCTAGTTGCAGTCTCTCCTTGATCTTCCCATGAGAAAAGAAAAGAATTAAGAAGTCTGACCAAGGAATAGTGCAAAGATCCTCATGAGAATGTCTCCTCACAAGGAACAATATTAGTGAGAGCTCAAGAACCTAACTCCTAACAAGGAACACAAGTAAGAGTAGCACTATTCCAAAACTTCAAAAGAATGAGAAAAGTCAATGAAAAGATCTTAGAACACCCTGAAAATGGAAAGAAGTTGACTAAGGGAGGAGAAAATAGGAGAGATGTACAAATAATGTCTTGTTCAAAGCACTAAGGAAGGGAAAGAATCAGCAAAGTTCTTTGGCAATACCTAAGGTTAGAGTTCGAAATTTATCTAAGGAAAGAATCTGGATTCAAACTGGGAGATTGCTAAGCTTGTAGTGAGTATACTGAAACATTACCTAAGGTTGGCTCTACTGCATGTGGATTCAAGAGTGTTAACGAGTTGTGGCGTTCTGAAGGTTAGCTGGATATTTCGGTTTTCAAACTTCGACTCTATATTTAGTTTCTGTTTTGCTTGAGGGCAAGCAAAAAGCTAAGTCTGGGGGAGTTGATATATCATGGTTTTTACCCATTTTTAGACCATGATATAAGTGTTTTTATAGAGTCTTTTGGCTATTTTCGAGTCTATATAGAGTCTTTACAGGTTCAGGTACAATTGGAGATAAATTGGAGATTTGGATACATTTTGGAGCTTAGTGGAATGAAGTCGGATTGAAGAAACACGATGAGTGTTGATCGACACCAGGATTTCCAATTTTCAGAAGCGAGAAGTTTTCAGTTTTTGAAGAAAAGGAAATTTCCCAGACTTTTCCTAATCTTCCAAGGAATTGAAAATGCGAACCTAGGCCTATAAATATAGTTGTCAAAGCCATTGTTTAGGCAGAATCTCATACTTTAAGAATCATAGAAGTTTATGGTTTTTTGAGAGAAAAATCATACTCCTTTAGAGCTGATTTGGAACTCCTTTATTTTCTTCTATTGATTTCTTTTATGCTTTCTATTCAAATAATGATTTTTGTTTCATTGATCATGTCTGAGTAGTTTGCTTGTTAGGTTTATGGTTTTTCAAAGGTGATTGATGAATTGTTAGGTTGAATTAAATTGTTAGGATAAAATCATTAGAGTTCTTCATATGGATTTGTGTTTAATGCTTATTCTAGCTTCACGACCTAGAATCTGATCTTAGGTTAATTAATAGATACGAAAGTATTATTGATTACCTGAACTAATGTTAGATGAGCAAAATACCTATTCGCAAAGAGATTTGGTTTAGGGATTTTGTGAACAATTGAACATGATATTAATACTTGTCTGAATTGTTTGAATTCGCAAAGAGATTTAGTTTTCTAAGGTTTAGACATAGATAATCTTCGCAGCGACAGTTGGTTGATTTTACATTAGTGTTTCAAGTTCAAGAACAGTGCTTAATAATTCCTAACATTATGTCTAGACCTGCAATTTGGATTCACCTGAGAATTTTCCTGAACCTAGCGTTTCGTCTCCTAAATTTACGAAGTCTTTAATTGCCTTCTATCTTTTAGTTTCACATTCTCACTTAGTTTAATTCGAACTTAGAAATTTGCTGCGTGACTATCCCTTCCCTGTGGATTCGATCCCTAAGTACTACGACTGATCTCTTAATTTTAGAGAGTAGCTCTAGGGTAAATTTGAGAGCATATCAAGAGTATAGAGTGAGAAAGCCTAAACATCAATCTTTCAAATACAGAGGAAGAATAAACTATCAGCTATTGTTCATTCAACAAAAAAAGGGAGTACTGTATAAGCTATTGTTCGAAGCGACAAAAAAATGCTTATTTATATCTAATTAAAATTAACTAAATTTTGAAAAAAAACTCTAGAATAAAGTTTTAGCAATAAAAAAAACTCTAGAATAAGGTATACAACAATTTTTCTTTTCAGAAGCATACCACTTTGATTTCTTAATAATATGTTAAGAAATGGTTTATTATTTTTAAGAAGTTATATATTTGGGGGAAATATTGAATGAGTGTTCGATATTTTGTAAGTTCTACATATTCTTGTGGTATTTTTCTTTTTTTTTGGAAAACCATAAAAGTTTCGGACCTTTGATCCATAATCTTCACAAGCAGAGGCGGACCTATTAACAATTTAGGGTGGTCAATTGATCCTGGTAAAATTATTAATTTCTTCCTTAATTACAATAAGTTTCTTTAAGTGACCCCCTAATAATTTTGTGTTTGACCCCATTACTCTTTTTACTTCTTATTTTTTTAAAGAAAACTTATTTTTTCTATTCTTAAGTGACCTTCTGATAATATTTTATATTTCCATAAGTGTATTTTATATTTTCATAAGTGTATTTTCTATTTCCATAAGTGATCCCTTAAAAATATTTATATTATTTATAATTATTATTATTTTTAAATAAATATTGAACCCGGAAAAATATAATCCTGGGTCCGCCATTGTTCACAAGTATCTGTAAACAATCTTTAAATATTCTGATTTAAATATTTATATTCCGTCTAAAACAAAGTTTGAGCGTGCAACACAAAGTAACCAACCTCCCTTATACTATCAATAAGTTACCATTCTTTTGGTTTGTGGTATGTTTGAAATGATCTTTTTATTAATTACATCCCCATTCTCAGATCTGGAGTTCCATTTGACGTATATATGATAGATATATATGCATCACTATAGTTACATAAAAGAGTGTTTATAATTTTGTGTGTAGATGGATTAAAAAAAGTCGGACATTAGCAGAAAATAATTTGAAATAAAATCTTACTTTGGACAACAAGTTTTTCCATTTTAAAAAAAAATTTGGTGTAGATAAGGGCCCATAATATTATAAGATATAATCATATACTCCCTCTGTATTTGAAAAATTGATGTTTAGGATTTCTCATACATATTAAGATACAATAACTACTTGTTTTACTAATTGTTTAATTTTTAATTTTTTGTTTTGTTTTTCAATACAATTGTACCAATAGAATAAAAATAAAAATAATATATTACCCAAATATTTGTCATTAATTCATTTTGTAAAACTAAATACATTAATTTTAATTTAAAACATCAATTTTTCAAAAACAAGAAAAAACTAAAATATCAATCTTTCAAAAACAATAAAAATATCTAAAACATCAATTTTTTAAATAAATACATAGAGTATATAATATCGCATTTTTGTGTTTACGAAGAAGCAACATCATCCTCGTTCTTATTAATTGAGAATCCCTTTTAATGAAAAAAGCTTAGTTGTCAACTCTAGAATCAAAGTTAGTGTATTTTTTTGATGACATGTAAATGTGACATGTCAAATTTCCTAAAATAAACAAAATATTTTGATTGGTTGAGTTAAAATTAAATAAATTATAAAATTAAAACATGAATATACTAGATTATAACACTAAAACTAATAAATTTAAATTAACAGAAAATAATAATTACTATGATTTCAATTTTTTTGTACATATACTCATAATAAATTGCATAAAATATGAATACGAAAATTTTACAACCAATATATATTATATTTTTATATAAAAAATAATAATATATTATCCAATAGGATAGTAAATACGCTATACCATTTTTTTATCTCTTATTCATTTTAAAATAAATAAAAAGTTTATATCATACTCATATATAGTCTCATTGTAGATCGAGAATTTGAGATCAGAAATAAAATGAAATGTAACTCGATGAAAAAATAAATTATAAAAGATAAAACAAATATGAATAAGAAGTAGAAGTAAAAATAAAAATAAATCTCTACAGTTTTGGTTTTCTGTAACATTCTCGTACTTTGTTTTACGGAGTCGTTTAAAAAACTTAAAAAACAAATTTTATAATAAACGCATGTGCAGCTCAAATTTTATAATGAACACATGCATACATGTCAACCATAATAAATTTATTTTCTTCATCAAACCAATTCCTCAATATTATTCAAAGAGATGAGCGGATAGCTACCGGAGAATTTTATAAAATATGATTTCACAATTTTTATAACAAATATTTATTATAATTTTTATTGAAAAAGAAAAGTACTAATAGATTATCTAAGAGAAATTACTTGAAAAGGCCTCAAAACTAGTTTTCGTTTTTAATTTAGCACACACGGTCAAAACTTTTCATTCATAGCATTTTTCATTAATCAAAAGACTTTATTGTCCTTGTTTAAATAAGAAACTTCAACTCGCTTCTTTCTACTTCGCCATCATTGCCGGACTGTGTGTCAATCCAATCTCCGATCAACATCAATTCCGACCAAGTCTCCGTTCGTCATGCCAATCAAATCTCATCATCAAGTCAGAGGAACAGAGATTTCCCATTGATCTACATCGATGATATTGAACCGGATCCATTTAGCGTCAACGTGACCCGAAATGTTGTTCACTCTACGAGAGTGTATGGGATTCAGAGATTTCCCGTTCATGATCCGATCCGATGTCTCTGAATCCAGAGATCTATTTGTTCATGATCCGATCTGATGTCTCTCAATTCAGGAGAGTGTATGGGATTTGTGGCGTTGATTATTCAAGGGATGGCTGATGAAACCCTTGAATCAGCTAAAGAGCACTTGAGGAACTTGAACGATTCGCCGGAGAAAAAGGAGAAGTTGGCGAATCTTCAGAACAAGCTGGACAAAAGATCTGATCTTAGCAAATAGACGTTAGTGAAATGCGTCAAGGATCAGCTAGACATCCTAGTAGCTGTGAAAACAAGGTTTAAGTATTTTCCTATGGTAAAATCTGAATCCCCATGAATGAATTGGTATTATGAGATGTAGGAATGTGAATTGCATGAGTGTTTTGCCTGTTGACGACTGCGAATACAAAATCTATTCAAACAATTGAATATCTACTTGAGACTTCTGGAACTGAGGTAGTAGCAAGACTTGAACAATTATTTGACATTTCTGTTCTGTTTGAATTCTAGTATGTCTTTGTAAACAGATAAGTGGACTACTGAAATACTTAAATATGGTTGCAAGCTTGACGGCAGAAAGAGATGGCGAACTCAGAAAATCTGCTCTGGACACCATGGCTACGGGATATAAAATTCTAGGTAGGACATCAAATTTATGAGCTTTTGCAAAGTTATAATGAATTCTTTTCATGATATGCCTTAAATTTAGGAAATAATTTTATACATTTAGGAAAGCCTTTCTAAAATGTACTTGTAGAAAAATTCTATTAAATATAAAACTTGTTTGCCTTTGCCTTTATGAATGTTGTTTAAAATACATACCAAATATTGGACAAATAACAGTCTGTATAAATCAAATAATGTATGTACATAAAATTATTAAGCTTTTAGAAAGCTTTCATACAAATTTAGGAAGACATTCCGAAAAAATTATGAATGCTTTCTAAACTTTTGGAAAATTTCATTAAATAGAAAACTTACTTGTCTTTGTCTTTATGAGTGTTATCAAAATTACATACCAAATATTGGACAAATACTAATGGTAACAATATGTATATATGTACATTTAAAACTATTAAGGCTTTAGGAAGCTTTCATACAAATTTAGGAAGACATTCCGAGCAAAATAAGCTGTTATTTATTCAACTAAAACCAGAATGTGAAGGCTGTTTAAAATTCATTATTGTATATGTGAAGCCTTTTTACACATTTGAAAGGTCTTCTAAAACGTATAAGTAAGAATTTTTCTGCATATATTTGTACAAAATATTTAGGAAGAATTTCTTAAAACGTATAAATGATAACTTTTGTATCCATTTATATAACAACTTAAATTTGGTCAGATATGTCAACACAATATGAAAACTAAAAATCGTTTTATGTTCTCTTACTTGAATGTTTAATAAGTTTTTAAATGGTCAAACAATTTATTTTAAAACGTGTAATGAAAACTTTAGTGTCTGTTTATACATCCACTTAAATTTAAGAACTCATAATACACATATAGGAAGACCGTTAAACATTTAAAATAATTTTTTAAGAATTTATGAATGTAATCTATTAGTCAATGAAAATCTCTTAAAATTTTAAGAAGTTTAAGAAACTTTCTTAATAATTTAAAAAGTTTTCTAACATTTTAGCAAATCTTTCTAAATTTTTAGGAAGTATTTCTAAACGTTTAGGACGATCTTCCTAACATTTGATGAGAGATTTTTTGAAGGAAATTTGAATGCTTTCTAAAATTTTAGGAAAACCTTTGAAAAATATAAAAGGTTTACAAAACATTTCTAATATTTTGGAAACTTTTCAAATGTTTTAGTTTTGGTTCTTTCTCTTCCTAAAACTAGTATGTCTTTAGGAATCTAACATACATTTTTAGGATGACATTCCAAAACATGTATGAAGTATTCCTAAATAAAAAGTTTTCTTAAATATTTTAGAAAGCCTTGGTGAAACGAATGTGCACTACTATTGTGTAAAAAGGAATTTGTGAAAGAAACTAAGTCATTAAAGAATAAAATAATATCTCGGAAGCCATTCCTAAACATGTAGGAGTCCTTCCTAATTCGTCTGCATATTATCCTCTCGCGTTTGATACAACTTCCACAAGCATTGGGCAGTACCTGGAAGAAAAGAATGTATCTCTAAACTTAGAAACATAAGACCAAATAAACATAAAGTAGTAGCCAAACGCATGGATGAACTTCATGAAATGTATGGATGCTTCCTATGCTCGATCAGCAAACAAAAACCCGAAATTTATGTTATGCTTAGGAGAGTGACCAATATTAATCTTTATTCCAAACATCTCTGTGACCTACACTATTTGAAATACAGCCTACCTGCAACAAGCTGAGGATCACTCCGCTTCCCATCCAAAAGAAACCCTTGTAAACTGCTAGCTCTATAGTATATCGAAATACTATCTCTTTCTTTTTCTCTCTTTATTTAATAAAGATGGGTGTAGATTATCTACAGTCTGGATACATGTTATATGATCGAGTTATAAGACCAGCTAACGTTGTTGTTACTAAAGGAGGGGAGAACAAAAAAGAAAAGAAAGAGGCTGATGTTTAAAAAGAAGTCAGCTTGGTTTTCATAAATTTTGCTATTGTTCTTTGTTTCAAGTAACTTAATTAAAATCTTCTTGACGCTTCGAGTCATAGTTTCTCTTGTCGTTTTGTTATTAATTGGATGAACAAGATCTCCCACAAGTTGTTAAATGTACTTGTTGGGGAAGTTTTGCTTTTGTATTTTTTTCTTTTATCTTGTCCAGGAAGTTCTCCTACACAATTAGAAAGAGTTTCTAAAAACGTATAATTTAAAAAAAAATTATGTTCATTTATACAATAACTCAAATTTGATCAGAAGTGTCAACACAATGTGAAGACTAAAAAATTGATTAGGAAGTTTCTCTTGTCGTTTTGTTATTCATTGATGAACAAGATCTCCCATATGACGTCATCCAATATGAGCGTCATACGCACACACAAAAATATCATCACCATCATCTCACACAAAGATGCAAGAACCAAATACGACATGGATCATCTATATCTATTACATACATACATTTTTAAACAAAGTGAATGACAAAGTAATAATTCAAACACATTCATACATTTTCAAAATTAAGGAGTTAGAATAAGTTTTTTTAATGTTTTAGGAAGTTTTTGTATGGTTTTGGAAAGCCATTCCTAAATACTTAGAAAGTAAGAATATATTCTTGATTATTTATCACGTTTAGCTAAACTCGAGCACTGCATAATAAGAAACAAAACAAAGTACATATTACAAGGTGCTAATATATCAAAAGACACTAGAATTCAAAAAACAATATTCTCAAGAAGGAGCATTTTAGCAAAAGTTTAAAGTCATGTACCAGAGACATCAAAGGTACCACCACCAAGATCAAAGACTAGAATCGTTTCATTGCTTTTCCTTTCAAACCCATAAGCCAATGAAGCAGCTGTTGGCTCATTGATAATACGAAGAACTTCCAACCCAGCAATGCGACCAACATATTTCTTTGCTGTTCTCTTTGAGTCGTTGAAGTATACAGGCACAGTGATAACAGCTTTGGTTACTTTGTCGTTTAAGAATCTTGAGGCATCATCCACGAGTTTCCTGAAAACCTGCACCGGACACAAACCCATAAGAAGGAGACCAGCCACAACAAAACCCCCAAAGAGAAAACAAACAAATGATCAATAACAATGGAACAACCACAAACATTGTCAACTCTCGATCAGAAATTCCAGTACACAGAAAAGGAGAGACTCCAAATTTCAGAACCATGACTAGTGAAGAAATAATAACCAGCTAGAGAAGAGAGTGAGTGGATAAACTTCAGTACCTGAGCTGAAATCTCCTCAGCGACAAATTGTTTGCCAATGGCAGGACACTCGAGCTTGACATTTCCGTTCTCATCCTTAACAACTCTATAGGAAACCTGCTTAGACTCTTCAGCAACCTCGTTCATTCTCCTACCAATAAACCTTTTCACCGAGAATGTTCTCCGAATTAACGATTGCTTGCCTTTTCGCAATCTGCCCCACAAGCGGGTCACCGCTCTTCGTGTACACCACCACGGACGAATTCGTCCTCTGACCCTCAGCATTCGTCACAATCGTAGGCTTGCCTCCTTCCATGGCAGCTATGGCGGAGTCAGCTCCCTGAATCAAGGTGAGAGACACCATGGAAACCGCAGATACCGACGACACCATCAATTCATTCTCCATTAGCTCAGTATCTCCGTCTCAGTATCTCTTGGTTTCCCAAATACATCGCTAGATCGCTCCGAACCACCGCTGCGACTGAAGATAGCGAGCACACAGCCACCGCAATCCACAACAACACACTCTTCATCTCATTCGCCGACGTTAGAGTTACTATATTTTGACGAATACGATGTCGCCGTCGATGAGAATCGTGGCAATATACCGCTACGACTCCGGCAAAAACTCCATGACAATACGGCTATTAGATTTGCGACGCTACAATTCTCTTTTTTTTTTCCTTTTCGATTTTCTGATTTGATTTTGTTTTATAATTTAAGTGCCTTGCTAGAAAAAAGGATAGTTTGGTTATTTTACAGGTTAATGAATGCTATTGCTGAAAGTTTCAGCAATCTATGCTTTATTTGAATTAGAAACTAGTTTTTGTGCTGTTTATGATAATTGCCCATTATTCAATGTACTACATTTATTTTCATGATAAAGTCAAATATTATATTTTTAATTTTTAATTTTTTTTGTTATTTTTTTAATATTTAATATAAATTTAATTTGAAACCATATATCATAAAATTGCTGAAAATATAAAATTTTTATTAAATAAAAAAAGATAGAAACAGTTTTCGTGATTGTTCTTAAATATCAAAAATTACATCGTGTAAAACATAATGTTTACGGAAAATATCAGAAAAACTAACCAACACCTAAATATTACAATTCACTTATTTTTAACTCATACTCCCTCCGTTTTTACTTAAGTATCATTCTATACTTCTATGTTTATTTACAAATAATTGTCGTTTTCGGATTTTAATGAAGATTTATGATAAATTTTCCAATTTTAATCCTATTTTTTAAACTTATTAATTGATGATATCAAATAAAATAGTGTATTAATTAAGGGGTAAAATAGAAAAATTAGTTGTATTCTTAATATGTGTGAAACAACCTAAAACGATAATTAAAAAAAACAAAGGGTGTACTTACATGCATAAATATACGTATTTATTTCTTTTTAAAATTCAACCATACATTATAAAAATATATATTACAAAACATATACTTTGTTATTTTTTAACACACAAAAGTCATACTTCGATTTTTTCCACAAATATGCGTGTGTATATAAATATTAATGATGCAAAAGTCAAAGTCGAATGCGAACTTGTCGTGCGTGCATTTTGTTAACCTCGATTACTGTCCAATTTTAATTTTAGTTATTAAACAATTCATATATATATATATATATATATATTTCTAATCTCTATATGTCATAAGAGCGGTGAGGTGGTTGGTATACACGAACGTGCGGGTCAACCATCTACTCGCTCTTATAAGTAAAAATTGTAAAACCCATTTTTGTTTAATTAGCAATAGGTCAAAGAAAAATAAATATTTAAAATATATATATTGGCAAGATTATATTATGTAAAGAGAAAAGAAAGCATAGTATAGATAATATTCAAGGCATATTATAAGAATTTAATTATTATTTAATATAACGTTTACTTTTGCAATTATATGTTACGGTAAACCGTAGAAAATATAAAATTTTTAAATTTTTTTTAAAATATACATATAGATATACATAGGTATATATACTTTAACCTAAGACTAAACGCTATATACATAATTATAAACGTATGAAAATGGATTTGCACCCCAAGGTCCTCACCTTAGCTTCCCGGACGAGAGAGACGAAACAGACAGAGATGACAACGGACGATGGCTTGAGAAACTAATGGATCTGAAACAACATGGAGCAGAGGTAGCTTAAGCCACAAGCAACAATGGTGCAACGACACATCACGACAAACTTCGGGAAAACGTAACGGAGATGATGGCGGACTAACGGCTTACCACAGACACGATTCATTGACGGCGACGACTCAGAGCAGCAGAACGACGGTGATGGTGGAGTCAAAGAGACGACAACTCGGGTTGACGCGCGATGGTTTCTTCTCACGGACGGCTTCGCGAGTCTCACGACGAACAAGAGGCGGTGCGGCTCCACGTCCAGAAGCTCCGGCTTGGTCGGAAACGGCGATGGCTGAGCTCTCGGGATTCCGGCAGAGGTTCGGCGCGATGATAGATAGCTTGCGGCTCTTATGTTTCAAGATGCAGCTTTTTAACGTTAAGGAAGAAGATGGAGACGCAAGGGTTTCCTTCACTTGGGCCTGAATAAAGTTTTGGGCCTTTCCAAAATTTATGGGCCGAGTTCGTTACAATTAAACACCCCGACCGTCCCTACCTGCGGGTCATCCATTCTTCTGTCAGGCTCGTGGGTCCCGCTCCTGTCCGACGGTCGGTGCGTTATTTTTTTCGGGTCCGACTAACTGATTTAATTGTCCCTGCAATCACCACGTGACCTTTCCCCGTGTTTTGACCTCACTCACACGGTTCCGCAGAGTACTTCCCAGAAGGTCACCCATCCTAGTCTTACTGTAGCATAAGTACGCTTAACTCTGGAGTTCTCTCAGGGTAAGTGACCGGAAAAGGTAAGTGCACTTTGATAACATAGGTAGTCAAATCAATCCATTTAAACTTATTCAAATGGGCCGGGCCCGGGTCGTCGGATCGTTACAATTCTCCCCCACTTAACGGGAATTCGTCCCCGAATTCTCATCCTGCTAGTGTGAACTCTAACCCCCAAACCCCAAGACAGTCTCCTGGGACAGAACCAGTTTGACTTTCCTTGGCTCTGATACCACTTGAAACACCCCAACCGCCCCTACCGGCGAGTCACCCGAGCTCGTGGGCCTCGCCTCAGTCCGACGGTCGGTGCGTTATTTTTTTTGGGGCCCGACCAACTGATTTACTTGTCTCTGTAATCACCACGTGACCTTTCCCCGTGTTTTGACCTCACTCACGTGTTTCCGCAGAGTACTTCCCGGAAGGTCACCCATCCTAGTCCTACTCCAGCATAAGCACGCTTAACTCTGGAGTTCTCTCTGGGTAAGTGACCGGAAAAGGTAAGTGCACTTTGATGATATAGGTAGTCAAATCAATCAATTTAAACTTATTCAAATGGGCCGGGCCCGGGTCGTTACAATCGGACAGGGTGCAACCTCTCCCGAGCATGCCTGTGCCCATGTCTGATCCAATGGCTAACATCATCGACGGGAGAATTTACGTAATGGGAAATCTATTACATAAAAGGAAGAAGGTGATGTTGGTGTTCAATACAAAAACACAAATGTGGGAGGAGCCTGTGATGATAAAGGTAGACTTTGAGCTTGGTAGCATGTGGCGTGGCTGTGCAGTGATGACTGATAAGCTGTACACGAGATATCCTGATAACAGCTTTGTTTACGATCCAAAGGAAAATAAATGGGATTTGGACGAGAAGCTGAATTATAAGAATTGGAAGAATGCTTGTGTCGTCGACGACGTATTGTACTACATTGATTGTGTTGAGAACAATATAAGAACGTATGATCCAAAGCAGAGATGTTGGGGAGTGTTAAAAGGTGTGGAAGAATTGTTGGCTGAGACAATACCTGCATGGTGGTCATGTTATGTATGGTCAGAGACTGTGAGTTATGGTGGGAGACTGGTTTTGTTTTTTAAAGAAAAAGAAGAAGAGATTTGGTATGCGGAGATTTCGCTGGAAAGACGTCAAGGAGGAGAGATTTGGGGTAAAGTTGAGTGGTGTGATCATGTTTTGACTGGGAATTTTCTTTAGGTGAAACCTCTAGTTGTTACGGTTTGATGCAAAAACTCTCATTCATATAACTTGTGTTTTGTTTTTTCTTTAGCTGTTATGGTTTTGGTTTGATGCAAGAACTCTCCTTTATGACTTGTGGCTTAAGAATATTTCATTGGTCTTGGATTCAGTTTCAATCTCTAATACTGACTTTTTATTTGAGAATGTCGAAATTTGAGGCAATTTTCATGGAACTGTGATTTAGCTACTTGTAAATTGCTTACTTGGAAGAAAGGATAAGACAAACACTCTAACGTAGCTTCCACCATTCTCGTGCCATTGACATTTCCAAGAGTTGAAAACTTTGATTCTTAGTCCTAAAAAAACAAAGATTTGAAAACTTTGCATGCATCTGTGGAAGATATTCAAGATGTAGGATTTAAAGCAGCTCAAAAAGATGAAAGGAAGCAACAAAGATGTTAAAGATGAACGCTCACATCAGTTCCACTCAGGAAAAGTACAGTAAATTGAGATCGCCATGTAACAGAGCAACCATTTTCAACTTTTGACATTGATAAAGACTGTCTCTGTCTTTCTCCGACAACGGTGGTGAATTCCTCGCCTTGCGACATCTCCTGGCAGCGAATGGTATATCACATCTTACATCACCTCCATATACTCCCGAACACAACGGCCTTGCTGAACGGAAGCATCGACATATCGTCGAGACAGGACTTACTCTCCTCAGCAAATCGTTGATGCCCAAACGCTATTGGCCTCTAGCATTTGCAGCAACAGTATACCTAATCAATCGACTACCAACGGTGGTCCTACACAACGAGTCACCTATCAAAAGCATTTCAAACAAGTTCCAAATTATCTGAAGCTGCGAATTTTTGGATGTGCGTGTTTCCCGTGGCTTCGCCTGTATGCCAAACACAAGTTGGATGACTGATCCATTCGATGTGTTTTTGTGGGATATTCACTATCCCAGAGTGCCTATTTATGCCTTGACAAAGCAACTGGTCGCATCTACACCTCACGGCATGTTACATTTGACGAAACAAGTTTCCCGTTCGACTCAAAATCGGAGAAATTTCAGACATTGGAACCAGAACCCTCTCCACCAACCAAAAATCCAATTCACACCGTCATACCCGTCCGACCGTCGACACTCGTTCAAGCTCTGCCGGTGTTGCTCCCGAGCTCGGACCTTCACCGTCAAACATCAATCGTGCTTCCCCAGGTAAGTCACGATTCTTGTCTTGACACATACACTCATTTGGGCCAGAAAAATAATGATTCTGCAGGCCCAACACAAACAGATATCCAAGTCACCACCTCAAATCTAACAGGCCCAAGCCAAAATATCCAGTTGCCACAAAACCAAATGGCCCAACCTAACACAAACCCTGAACAAACAACAACAACTTCACGATCATCTTCCACCGTCAGAACTGTACCTCGACAACGACGACCACAAATCCCACCTAATCCACATCCTATGCGTACCCGTGCCCAAAATAACATTACCAGTTCCATCTCTAAACTCACCTTAGCTGCCATAACCACGAAACCACAAATCCCCACAACCGTGAACCAGGCTTTGCGAGATGCAAAATGGAGAAATGCGATGGGAGATGAATTCAACGCTCAAGTTTGCAACCACACGTTTGATTTGGTTCCACCAGCTCCGAATCAGAATGTGATTCCCACCAAGTGGATCTTCACTCTGAAATACCTGCCGAATGGTGCTCTTCATCGGTATAAGGCGCGACTAGTGGCCCGCGGTTTCAATCAACAGCACGAGGTCGATTACTCTGAGACATTCAGTCCGGTAGTCAAATCTGATACAATCCGACTTGTTCTCCAGATTGCGGCCAGTCGTTCTTGGTCTATTAAGCAACTTGATGTTAACAACACATTTTTGCAAGACACCCTAAGAGATGAAGTATATGTTAGTCAACCTCCGGGATTCATTGATAAGGATAGACCACATCATGTATGTAGACTTCTGAAGGCTCTTTACGGGCTAAAACAGGCCCCCAGGGTATGGTATCAGGAATTGAAGAAATATCTCATCGACATTGGTTTTGGGAATTTCCTCGCAGACACATCGGTATTCACACATATTCATCATGGCAGTATCATTTACATTTTGGTGTATGTGGATGATAAAATCATCACCGGGAATAGTCTTCCATTGATCCACAAAGTGATTACCTCACTCTCCAGTCGATTCTCACTTAAAGATCCAACTGATTTGTACTACTTTCTCGGAATAGAAGCCATACGAACTACGCAGGGATTACATCTGATGCAAAGAAAGTATATCTCAGATTTACTTATGAAGACGAAGATGCTCGAAGCCAAACCAGTGACTACTCCAATGGCCCCACATCCAAAGCTATCTTTGACATCAGGTACAATCTTAGATGACTTCACCGAATATCGCATGGTCATCGGTAGTCTTCAATATTTGGCTTTCACGCGTTCTGATATTGCATTTGCGGTTAATAAGCTCTCTCAATTCATGCATAGACCGGCGTATGTACATTGGCAAGCTGCAAAAAGGGTATTGCGATACCTAGCAGGAACATCTTCACATGGTATTTTCATGCGTGCCAACACTCCCATCACTCTTCATGCCTTCACCGACGCTGATTGGGCAGGGGATACTGACGATTACGTCTCTACGAATGCTTACATTCTCTATCTTGGTAACACTCCCTTGCTTGGTCATCTCGGAAACAAAAGGGAGTGGCTCGGTCTTCAACAGAAGCTGAGTACATGGCAGTGGCAAATACTGCATCCGAAATCAGGTGGGTATGTTCTCTGCTCTCTGAATTTGGGATCATATTACCTGCACCACCGGTTATCTACTGTGACAATGTGGGTGCCACATACCTTAGCGCCAACCCAGTTTTTTCATTCAAGGATGAAACACTTAGCACTCGACTACCATTTCATTCGAGATAATATCCAATCTGGTGCATTACGAGTTACTCATATATCAACCAAAGACCAATTAGCAGATGGACTTACCAAAGCTTTACCAAGACCTCTTTTTCTGGAGCTCTTCACCAAGATTGGAGTCGCTACAGCCCTTCTATCTTGATGGGCGTGTAGAGTATATATATGAAAAGGATAACTTTGTCAATATTAAATACCTAATGTATTCTATAAATAGTGTACTCATATCATCTAATGAAATCATTCGGTCTCTATTTCCTATAGTTAGCAATTACCAAAATACTAGCCGAAAAGCCTTAAAACACATCAGATAAACAAATCTAAGAAATCTTTTTAGATCTTTCGTTATATTCTGATCGGAGATCAGGTTCCTTCAAGAGATTAGACGAGGCCGGGGCTTTGTTCCTCGCTCACTAGTCGAACAATGAGTCGGGTGTTCGTTTGACGTTGTTTCTTTAACCACAAATTTCATTAAGAATAGTAGATTGCCAAGCAAGATGGGAATCTGGTTTTGTTTTTTCCTAAAGGTGAAAGAAAACATTTGAGAAGAACACGTGAGATTTGATCTCCTGTAAAGACGGTAAAGAGAAGATTTTTGAGTGGTGGTGTTTTTGGCTGGGAATTTTTTTCTTGATGAAACCTTTAGCTGTTATGGAGGAAAGATTTGTGATATTAAGGAGGAAAGATTTGGATAAAGTTGAATGGTGTGATATTAATCCTCAATCAATCTTTAATTTGTTTTTGCTTTATTTTTTATTTTTTTTCCTTCCGTCTAAATTAATTAAAACCATAGGTGAATTTTGTTTTTGATTTGATCTTTCCTCTTTTTGTATTCGTCCCATAATTCTCCTTTTTCTTTCATTAATAAAATACAGAAAAAATCTACAAAACTAAGTATGTAGTAATCAAAAATTAAGTATGGAGTAATCAATAAAAATTTCTAATATTTATTATATACATTTATTTACAGAAATAGTTATTATATACATATATAAAAAATATTTTGTGTAATGCGATGTAAGCACAATTAAAAACGGTATATCAAATTTAAGTATTATTTTGGGAGAATGATTTAAATACAACCATTAATTAAAAGTATCAATAACATTATATTTAATGAATTATAAAATAGTAAATTATTTGAGATTTTGATTGAAACTAAAAAAGAAAATTCACTAAACAAATAATTTATATTTTTATACTAAGGGTCCAAATGGTTGAGGTAATAGAATAACAATTATCAACGCTAAATTCATTTAATTTTTTTTTCATTTACAATTTTTTTTAATTTTTTATGTGGAAAAAATGGTATCCATATTTTGGGTGGAAAATGACTTTATTCGCAGATTTGGTCCTCTTTAAAAAGGAGATGAATAAAAAATAACCTAACAATTCTGATTTGGTCCTCGATCTTTAAAAAGGAGATGAATAAAAAATAACCTATATCATTATTTCTCTGACTGTATTTCCTTTGATGCACCATCATTTGCACCCTAAGAATATATAAAGTAAAAATTCAAACCCCAAATGCAATTTCCTCTCAAATTTTTCTTTTCCATATTCGAAAATTATATTAGTTATTTGGTAATCTGCATGATAAATTATGAACTTGAATAACGATTGAATCGCGCACAAGAACACTTACCTTAAAGAGTATTTCGACCCTTATTAAGTTTTGGGTTATACAAAATTCTTTGTATGATAAAACAACCAGAGTTCTCTTTTGTTCTAGACAAAAATACAAGAGACAAACTAGAGTTCTAGTTTTGATATGTGTTTTTCCAAAAATATTTAATGATCTTTTAGAACAGTGAATCTCTCTTTTTCTTATTGATATGTTTCCTGTAACTGTTTTGTTGTTGTTCTAATTTTGGCACTGCTAACAACTCCATTATAAATAACCAAAGGTTACAATGGTTAATTACCAACGTTTGTAACCATAAACTCAAAAGATGTAGCCATAAATCCAAAGGTTACAATGATTCATTTAAACGGCTGCAAATGTTCGTTTAAACAGTTGCAACAGTTCGTCAACGGTTACAATGATTCACTTAAATTTACAACATTCCTCTCCCATTTAAGTGTAATCATAGATTCACTAAATTAAATAAACAACACATAAATCAAACTCATGCATAAATGAAAATGTCGTAATGAAGGAATTTTCATCTTAGTGATATTACACATTCCAAATGCCTGAGAATCAGGATGTCCTATTGATTGAATCCTCTCAACTCATTTGGGCACATGAAGATAATTCACACAAATTTTCACACTATTGTAAGTGTTTATACTTGACACTATTATAAGCCATGTGTCCCTATCCATTCATGAGCACATGCAAAGCCAAGTTCTACCTTCTTGAAGCGGCTGCACTTCACACTCATATAGGTAGATATTTTAATTGTGCACCTGCAAAATGCATTTTTTTCAAAATACCTATTAAGAAAGAAACTTCAACATATTCCTTTCTTGCATGTACAAGCACATTCCTTTGGATGATATGAAAATATGTGCTTCAATATTTAAGTTTGGCTTTCCAATTGAATTCATCCTCTAATGTCGTATTAGAGGGGAATTGGGTATCCCATCACCAAAGATATCAAATGGACTTTAACCTCATCCCTTTAGCCGATTTAGTTACCAAGTGCCTAGCTAATCTCTTTGTCAAGTGATCCGCTAGATTATGCTGAGACCGAACAAATTCTATGGTAATCACCTCATGAGTGATCAGCTCACGTACCGTGCTATGTCTAACGCCCAGATGTCGTGACTTACCATTATACACTTGGCTATAGGCCTTAACCAATGTAGCTTGACTATCACAATGGATAGATATCAGGGATACTGGTATCAGCCACAATGAAATCTCGTAAACTAAATTTCTTAGCCATTCTGCCTCTTTACTGGCAATCGCTAATGCTACAAATTCAGATTACGTACTTGAACTTGTAATGCAAGTTTGCTTTTTAGAAGCCCATGAAATGGCACCTCCCCCAAGCAAAAACACCCAACCACTTGTAGAAGAATGGTCTTCCATGCTGGTGATCCAACTTGCATCTGGATACCTTTCTAGGATCGAAGGAAATCCATCATAAGACAAACCATAATTTATGGTTCCTTTCAAGTACTTCATCACCCGTCTTAAGACTTGCCAATGTTGAGTACTAAGATTACTAGTGTATCTACTCAACCTTCCTACAACATAAGCTATATATGGCCTGGTGCTCGTCATGGCATACATTAAGGAGCCAATTACTTGTGAATACTCGAGTTGTGACACTGCTTTTTCCATGTTAGGCATAAGCTTCACACTCGCATCTATGAGAGTGCGAATTGGAGAAAAATTCTCACAATTGAACTTCTTAAGCACTTTCTCAATGTAATGAGATTGTGTCAAAGATATTTTTTTGCCTTCACGTTTGATTCAAATTCCAAGAATCACATCTGCCTCCCCCATGTCTTTCATGGCAAAACTTGATGACAAAAACGCTTTTGTAAGCTCTACTTGTCTAAGGTCGTTGCCAGAGATCAACATGTCATCAATATAAAATCAAATGATTACTCCATTACATGACTCATCAAATTTTCTATATATACACTTATCTGACTGATTTAACTTGAATCCACTTGATAAGACTACCTCATCAAACTTTTGATGCCACTGCTTAGGTGCTTGCTTTAGTCCATACAATGACTATCAACTTACACACTTTATGCTCATTACCAGGCATAATAAAACCTTCAGGTTGCTTCATATACACCTCTTCTTCTAAAATGCCTTTCAAGAGTGTCGTCTTTACATCCATTTGGTGAATCACAAGATCATTAATAGTCGCTAAAGCAATCAATAACCTTATAAAAGAGATTCTAGTAACTGGAGTATATGTATCGAAATAATCAATACTTTCTCTTTGTTTAAAGCCTTGGATAACCAATCGAGCTTTAAACTTGTCAATTGTTCCATCAACTTTCATCTTCTTTTTGAAGATCCACTTGCAGCGCAAAGTCTTGCAACCAGGTGGGAGATCCGATAAGACCCACATATTATTTCCCATGATGGAGTCCATCTCATCATTTATTACTTCTTTGCAAAATGCAATGTCTTGAGACTTCATAGCCTCACCATAAGTCCTAGGATCATTATCAACATGATAGCAGTATGAGTATTGGAAACAAATCTCATCTCTTGATCCCTCAACTAAATAA
The DNA here is from genome assembly GCA_020283515.1 of Alliaria petiolata. Classification (NCBI taxonomy): domain Eukaryota; kingdom Viridiplantae; phylum Streptophyta; class Magnoliopsida; order Brassicales; family Brassicaceae; genus Alliaria; species Alliaria petiolata. The sequence continues at coordinate 416,806,472 of JAHZTW010000001.1, forward strand.
ATTTGAAAATCAGGATCGAAAGATTTTTCGATCCTTCACGTTTGCTCCTACGGAGCAAAAGTGACACGTTAGGAGGCATAGATGTTTCATCTCCTTCTTTAGTTGCACTTGGACTAGGAACCAAATCCTTTGGTATGGATATGGATGAAAAACGATTTTCATCAAATATTGCATATCTTGATTCAATTATCGTGTGAACATATACAGAATCATTAGGTTCTATGATATAATATCTATAAGCTTTTGAATGCTCTGCATATCAAATAAAGATGCAATTAATGCCTCTTTCTTCCAAGATTTTAATCTTGGGTTGGGGTAGTCTAACTACAGCCCTACATCCCTAAACTCGAAGGTAGTTCAAGTTTGGTTTCTTCTTAAACCAAAGTTCATAAGAGGTAAGGTTGTTCATTTTGTTAGGCAACCTATTTAATAAATAACAAGTTGTTAACATGCCTTTACCCCCAAAATCTGTCACTCAATCCCGAGTAGGATAAAATAGAATTAACCATATCTTTTAGGACTCTAGTTTTCCTCTATGATACACATATTGTTGTGGTGTATACAGAGCCGTAGTTTCATGTATAATGCCTACAGATTGGAAATATGCATGATCATAATACTCTCCATTTCTATCGGGGTAATTTCTTAATCAAGTCACTTTGTTGCAATTCAACGTCAGTTTCTTAAACCTTGAACTTATCTAGGTCCTCATATTTATCATGCAGTAAATACACATAACAAAAACAACTATAATCATCAATGAATCTGATGAAATACTTTTTGTTTCCTAAAGATGGGGTACCATGCTAGTCACATAGATCACGATGTATAAGACCTAACACTACATAATTTCTTTCTATACTTTTGAAAAGTTGTCTAATTATTTTATTCAACATGCAAGTATTAAACTTTTCTACATTCATGTCAAAAGTTGGAATTAATCCTTCTTACGCTTATAATGTACAAGACCTAATCTAACGTGCCATAGAGAAGTATCATTCTTACTAGAACTTACAATATAAATGAAATTAATAACTTTATTAATATTAAGCATAAACTTGCCATTACAGAAATATTCAAATCCAACAAATACACGAAACTTTGATAAGATATACTTATCAGATTCATACATATAACCACACTTATTTAAAACACTACCAGAGACTAAGTTTTTTCTAATTCCGGGTACATGAAGTACATTCTCAAGATTAAGATTTTTTTCGGAACTAAATTCTAACACCACTTTTCCACGGCCTAGGATAACTGTTGTTGACTCGTTTCCCATATGAAGTACAAATCCATCTTGTATAGGTTCATGTGTTTTTAACCAGCCACGATTTTGCAAACATGTGTTGTTGCACCCGAGTCAATCCACCACGTCACTCCATCATTCTGCACATAAAATGCCTCAGAAATCTTTGATACATAATTCACATTAGAATATGAATCAAAAAGGAAAGATCTGACCTTGATGAGTAGATGGGTTTTGGTCCTTAGACCCTTTCCCCGAACGGTTTTGTCCCGCTCCATTCTTATCCTTCCCTGCCCGAAAATCACGTCTCAAGTGACCCAGCTTATTACAATTCCAACAAACGCTCTTAAGCCTTTTGTAGATCCATAGTTAGTGTTGTTGTCAAAGGGGCGCTTCTTCCCTTTATTATTCATCTTAAAACTCCCATTTTCTTCCATCATATTGATGGAAGAATATCAAGCCTCTTTGGGTTTTACTCCCTCTTGCGCCCTTAGAGATTCCTCTATGCACATATGGTTGCCAAGTGGTACAAGTGACAACTCTTGCTTTTTGTGTTTCAACATGTATTTGAAATCCTTCCATGAAGGTGGCAACTTGTCGATGGTACTCGACACTGAGATGGATTCATCCATCCTCATGTTGTGTTGGGAAAATTGCCCTGGGACGCGAAGCAATTCATTGTATTGCTCTATAACCGGTCCAGAATAGGACATCTTGTAATTTTTAAAATTACTCACAAGGAACTTCTTACTAGAAGCATCATCTACCATGTACTCTGATTCTAACGCATCCCACAACTCTTTTGCAGATTCGACATTCTGATAAACATCAAAGAGTGGATCTGATATACGGTTTATAATGTGGCCATGACATATGTAATCATCATTTTCCCATTTAAGTTGCTTCATTGTCTCCTCCACAAACTCGTTCTCGGCATCCTCTGGCACAGTAGGCATTGGAATTCTTAGAACGTACACTACGTTGAGCATCGCGAGGAGAAAATGCATCTTCGAAAATCTACTCCCTCAAACTTATCCAGTTTTCTAAACTTGGATGTCATCTCTCGCACATATACACTAGCCATAGTTCACAAGAAAATCCTCTTTAAGTTTGTTGGTTATTTGGTAACCCAGATGATGAATTATGAACTTGGATAATGATTGAATCGTGCACGAGGACACTTTTCTTAAACAATATTTCGACCCTTATTAAGCCTTAGGTTACACAAAATCCCTTGTAGGATAAGACAACCAAAGTTCTCTCTTGTTCTAGGCAAAGACACAAGAGACACACTAGAGTTATAGTGTTGATATGTGTTTTTCCAAAGATCTTTAATGATCATTTGAAATAGTGAATCTCTCTCTTTCTTATTTCTATATTTCTTGTAACTGTTTTGTTGTTGTTGTAAGTTTGGCAATACCAACAACTCCTTTTATAGATCACCAAAGATTACAATGGTTAACGTGATATCAGAAATTTTGTTAACATGATTCATTTAAACTGTTGCAAATGTTCATTTAAACAGTTGCAACAGTTCGTCAACGGTTACAACATTCACTTAAGTTTCTAACGAATTCTACGAGTCATTACGGCAACTCCTTTGAAATTCCATGTTGAATATTATTTCTCGTTTCCTATCATCACAATTCATCATCTTCAATTCTATCTGTGAAACTGGAGAATTTGGAGCTTTACCGGAATTTCCTCTACTATGTATGATTTCTGATGATCGAAGTGCTTCTTCCTGATTGTGTTCTCGTTTGAAGATGTGAATACCTAATCTCATCTACTATCAAAAGTGCCAGAAAATATGTCTCACAAGCATCCCAAGGAATTTTGTTTTTTTTTCCCCTCACTCCTCCACTTTATTAAATCATTACCAAATAATTATTTATTCTTTTAAAGTGAAATTATTTATTTTTAAAAATTACAACTCTAAAATAGGTAAAGTGAAATTATTTACAATTTAAATGATTATGCAGAAATGCTTAGTTTGGGCTACAAAACGGATTGGAATGGTATTATGGAGATACTATTGGGTGAATCGCGAGAACATTTATATCAGTTTTTGTTCTGATATGTTTTCAAAACGCGATTCACTCTATTTGGCGAGAAAGGAATAGTAGAAGATATGGCGAACCTCCTACTCCTCCTCTTCAAATTTCTCATCAGATTGACAAGCAGATGTGCAACCGTTTAACAACGATTCGAAAAATGGGCGACCACAAATATGAAAAGAAAATGGAGTTATGGTTCTCTTTCTGGTGATAATTATGGGATTGTAGAATAGCAAGGATGTGGATTTATTAAAAAAAAACGAAGATTATATGATACATCTTCATATATTAGTTAAAATATAAAAAACTTTGATATTTAAAAAATAAGAATATAAAATATATGTGGATTTGGTACTTTACAAAAATATTTTTATCTGCAATTAGACAAAAATCCAAACATTAGTGATATAAGATCGGAATCCACCAAACTTATGTTCACGAAATGATCGAGAGTTTACAAGCTTTGTTGCGGAAGATGGTCGTTGGTAGAGATGGAGATAAAAGTGATTGACTCGCTCAATCGATGGGGGGTTGTTGAATGAATCCACACTCAACCACAAATAGAATAACTTAAATCTCACAAGCTAGTCTACACGCAAACCTAGTCTCAAGGAATCGCACTTAAGAGGCATAGATTCAAATGTTTACTAAGTGTACAAATCCATCTAACTTAGATAAACAAAACAAAGCCTAAACTTTAGAGAAAAACTCTCTTTTACATTTGATAACATGCATATTTTACCCATTTTTACCATAAGTGTATGCTTTAATAAGCATTTCACTAAGGTATTAATGTATATTCAGTAGATCTCGAATATTTGTGTGTCAAACACTATTTTCAGGAAATCTTAGGAAAAAGGATGCAAAACGGAGCAAAACGGATATTTTCGGAACATGAACTTTTTAACAGAAGTTTAGCACAAGACGGAGACCTTCCCACCACGAGATCAAGCTGAATTTTGGTGCCAATATAGCCTTATCTGCTGTTTTTCACCTCAAAGTGATTTGAGGTCAATCCCACGGTTGAATCTCAAGTTACGAAGGAAGCAAGAAGGTCCGTCAGACACATCTTCAGAAGAAGCCAGGCCACGCCATGAAAGCTCACAAGACCAACGGCCGCGCAACGCCAGGTCGCTCGCGCGGCCGGGACAAGTGAGAATTCCTGAGCCCGTTTGCAAGCCTCAAACAAGCCCGATGGCCACAAAACTTGGTGGAACCCTAAATGACGATGGGCCGGAGGAGACAAGTCTGGCTGCGGCCGCGACCACTCGTCGCGCGGCTAGCCTTCGCCTGCAACTTTTTCCATCCCGAACTCCACCAAACCGGATCTCCTGCTACCTGTGTCAAGCCTTTCAAGTTTCCTTCTTGATTCAAGACTTGAACACGTCCTAAAGACCACAAATACAACTTCCACTACCGCGGCATGTTGCTGTTGCATCCAAGACGACAAGACAAGACAAGACTCCATCCAAGTCAAGTTAAGTCAATGATCCATCTCTCTCATTCTACTTCATCATGCACGATCAACGGACCTGTATCCACGAAGACGAAAAAGAATACAACGGTTCTGGAGGAGAAAAACCGTTGTCCAAGCTCCATAAGGAAGAAGATGCAACTTCTTTCACCATACCGCGAAGAAGAAAAGTTCCCGAAGACTAGCTTCTCTCTTCCACGACCAAAACCTTTACCGAAGCCAAGTAAGAATTTCATATGGCATTGAAGTTCGAACTAGCAACACCTGTCTTCAGGGATCCTGAACACATCACCGGATAGGCCAGCATAGACCCAAACTTCAAGTTTCTGAGGTGATGCAATCTTCAAGACGCAAGGACGGAAGATTTTCCATCTCTCATTCACGGTGTTCTACAAAGGTCGAGGAACCAAGACGAGTACTCAACAACCGCAATACCTGATCATCTCAACAAAGGCATGCCCCGATCATCATCATCAGCCGCCAACATCACCACCACACGCCCACCACCACCATCCGAAGCAAGGAAGCTCAACCGCGCAACACATTTCCTTTCGAGCTAAGTTTTCGATTTCTTTTGTTCAATTAAATCGATTCTAAGAAGGGACATAAGGAGAATGATTAAGTCCTTAGCTCAATCAAACCACACGCCCATCCACCCACACCAAACCCAACGCCATTTTCAAGTAAGTCTTCACAAGCTTGTACTTGAATTTACCTATCTTTTTCACCTCAACTCGATTTAAACAAACTGGGGACAGTTTGATTTAAGTCTGGGGGGGTTTCTTTTATTACTAACTTGAATTTTATTTGATGAGTCTTAAGCATACATGCATCATTTATCGAGTCATTTTATAGAGTCAAAGCTTTTTTCTTTTAGTCGGAAACTATGAACTTTGCTAGGTACAAGTCGCTTCGAACAAGGAACCTTAATGACAATTCTCACGGGTTTAGAAGCAAGGTTTATTAAGTTGAACAAAAGTAGAGTGGATTATTCCAACGAAGAAAGTTCTAATCTCTAGAGTACTCGAAGGATTTTGCGTTGACTCCGCACCTAATGAATCAAAACTTCTCGTCAAGGGGCTTCAGGTACTTCGAAATTTGCTCCTCTTTTAGACTCTAGCATGACTAAGTAGATGCAATGCAAACTCTCCTTGATCTTCCCTTGTTATAGAAAAGAAAAAAAAATAGAAAGAAAAGCTTTAGTTTGAGAATGGCAACCCGAGTTCCTTAGAGGACAATGACGGTTCGCAGACATCATGAAAGCTTTGAAGAAGTGATCATTCTCAAGCTAAGAGGAAAATAAATATATAGAAAAAGTAAGTCGATAGAAAAAATAAAATGATACCCTAGAAAAGTAGGGAGAGATCCACTAAGGGAAGAGAAAATAGGAGAGTTGCGTCTGAGATATCTTTGTCTAGATGTTTGGAAGAGAAGAGATTAATGTCTCGTCGACCAATACTCCCTCGATAGAGACCGCACGCCTAAATGAATAAATGGGTCAACAAGAGAAAGTTTGAAATACTCAAAGGGACCATGAAGCGTATCCGGGAAGGGTGAAAAGCTCAAGGCAACTAAACCCAAACGCCTTGAAACTAGATTCTGAGTTACGTGGCTCACACAGGTCGATTGCTAGACTTGACGAGTTCCCAAGTATTGGTGAGTTTTCACGTTTTCAAACCTCTTTTCCTTACTTAGATTTCTATTTGTTTGAGGACAAACAAAGGTTTAAGTCTAGGGGAGTTGATAACATGCATATTTTACCCATTTTTACCATCATAAATGTATGCTTTAATAAGCATTTCACTAAGGTATTAATGTATATTCAGTAGTTCTCGAGTATTTGTGTGTCAAAGACTCTTTTCAGGAAATCTTAGGAAAAAAGATGCAAAACGGAGCAAAACGGACATTTTCGGAATATGAGCTTTTTGACAGAAGTTTAGCACAAGACGGATACCTTCTCACCACGAGATCAAGCTGAATTTTGGTGACAAGATAGCCTTATCAGCTGTTTTTACCTCGAAGTGATTTGAGGTCAATCCCACGGTTGAATCTCAAGTTACGAAGGAAGTAAGAAGGCCCGTCAGACACATTCTCAGAAGAAGCCTGGCCGCGCCAGGAAAGCTCACAAGACCAACGGCCGCGCCACGCCTGATCGCTCGCGCGGCCGGGACAAGTGAGAATTCCCGAGCCCGTTTGCTAGCCCAAAACAAGCCCGATGGCCACCAAACTTGGTGGAACCCTAAATGACGCCTAAGAAGACCTAAAGACCTATAAATACACGCTGCTACTCTTATTTTAGGGGTTCGTTCGCAGCCACCCAATCCACGACCTAAAAAGAGAAGCCGCCGCTAAGGAGGAAGAAGGAGAGTGATATACTCATAAATTAGCATGTTTTAGCACCCATTTTAGATAGCTTTGCATTCATTTATGCATTCATTTAGTCACTTTTAGTCCGAATTGCATTCATATTAGGATTTAGCAAGTTTTAGCTTAGGTTGTTGCATATTGTGCATATTGAGTACTAATTAGGTACTAAGGAGGTTTGGAGGACCTCTTTGGAGAGTTGGATGACATGGAGGAAGAGAAGAAGGGAGCCAAACGTGAAGCAGACGATCTTTAGAAGAGTATCGACCTCGGTGTCGACCTACCAAGGTCGATATAGCCCGGCAGGAAGTTCGGAGAGTACGTATCGGACGATTGTATCGAGCTACTAAGCTCGAGACACATGCCACCCGAAGTTTCGAAGACGACGTATCGGACATTCATATCGGACTGCTAAGGTCGATACACATCTCATCCGAAGATTGAAGAATGGCGTATCGGGCATCTGTGTCGACCTGCGAAGGTCGACAGACTCCTTGAGGAAACCTTTAGCAGCGTATCAAGCTGCGTATCGACCTAGCAAGCTCGATACGCTGCCCGATTTTCAGACTTAAACCGGGTCAATACCCGGTTTATTCCGGGTTGACCCAATTCGTCCACTGTTCACTATAAATAGGAAATGACCTAATTTTTCCTAAGGATCCCTTATTTTTTTGTTCTTGCTTAGAAAACCTTTCCTTTTTGGTTTCTAAGTGATTTTGTAAGACATTTCTCTAAAGTTTATGCAATCTAGTACTTATCTCTTTTAATCTTTCATCTTCTATATCTCTAATCATGTTTATCTCTACTTCTTTCATAGGATTTAAGGGATTAGTCATGATTAGTGAGTAGTTTCATTAGGATCTAGGGATGGGTTAGATCTAGGGTGTTTTAAGAGTTAATCTTGATGTCTAGGTTTAGATTCTTCCATTTCCCTCCTTGTTTAGTGTTCCTAATGCTAGTTTAGCCTTGATCATGCCAAAACTAGTCCTTAGGGAATTTCACACCCACAAGGTGTTTGATGAAATTC
>JAHZTW010000001.1:416823218-416879832 GCA_020283515.1 Alliaria petiolata
TGCAAGCACCGGATTGGAGTCTACCATTTGAGATTATGGCGGATGCTAGCGACTATGCGGTTGGAGCTGTTCTTGGACAAAGGAAAGAGAAGAAGCTACATGTGATCTACTATGCTATTAGGACACTTGATGAGGCTCAAACCAAGTATGCAACAACGGAAAAGGAACTCTTGGTTGTGGTGTTTGCTTTTGAGAAATTCAGATCTTATTTGGTTGGATCAAAGGTGATAGTGTATACCGACCATGTTGCATTGCGCCACATCTATGCTAAGAAGGATACCAAGCCAAGGCTCTTTAGATGGATCTTACTTCTTCAAGAGTTTGACATGGAAATAGTTGACAAGAAGGGAGTGGAAAATGGTGTAGCTGATAATTTGTCAAGGATGAGGATTGAAGATGCTTTACCACTCAATGATGCTCTACCGGAAGAGCAATTAATGATGATCAATATTGTTGCTAGTGCACATAGAGTTGGGAAGATGCTTCAAGAGACCCAAGGTATAGAGGTCAAGGGTGAGCGTTGGTATGCTGATTTTGTTAACTACTTGGTGTGCAAAGAAGAACCAACTCAACTCAACAACTATCACAAGAAGAAGTTTATGAGAGATGTGTCACACTTCTATTGGGATGAGCCTTACCTCTACAAGAGATGTTCTGATGGGATTTATAGGAGGTGCTTGGCACAAGAAGAGGTTGAGAGTGTGATCTTTCATTGCCATGGGTCTAAGTATGGAGGTCATTTCGCCACATTCAAGACAGCTACAAAGGTTCTTCAAAGTGGATTTTGGTGGCTTACATTGTTCAAGGACACTCATGAGTTCATCAAGAGATGTGAACCTTGTCAAAGGAAGGGGAAAATAAGCAAGAGAGATGAGATGCCCCAAAACCCAATCTTAGAAGTCGAGTTGTTTGATGTTTGGGGCAAAGACTTCATGGGACCTTTCCCATCTTCTTATGGAAATCAATATATCTTGGTAGCTGTTTATTATGTCTCCAAGTGGGTGGAAACCATTGCAAGTCCTACTAATGACTCCAAGGTTGTGGTGAAGATGTTCAAGAGTATAATCTTCCCAAGGTTTGGTGTACCAAGAGTTGTGATTAGTGATGGGGGAAGCCATTTCATCAACAAGGTCTTTGAAGGGTTGTTAAGCAAGCATGGTGTCAAGCACAAAGTAGCCACTCCTTACCATCCTCAAACTAGTGGTCAAGTAGAGGTTTCAAACCGTGAGATCAAGGCCATCCTAGAGAAGACAGTGGGTATAACAAGGAAGGATTGGGCAATCAAGCTTGATGATGCTTTGTGGGCTTATAGGACAGCTTTCAAAACACCAATTGGAAGGTCTCCTTTCAACCTTGTGTATGGGAAGGCTTGCCATCTACCAGTGGAGATTGAACACAAGGCCTTGTGGGCTGTGAAGCTTCTCAACTACAATATAAAGACAGCCCAAGAGAACAGATTGATTCAACTCCAAGAGCTTGAGGAGATTAGACTTGAGTCTTATGAAAGTTCAAGGATCTACAAGGAGAGGACCAAGGCTTTCCATGACAAGAGGATTGTGAAGAAAGAGCTGAGTGTTGGTGACAAAGTTCTACTCTACAACTCTAGACTTAAATTGTTCCCGGGTAAGCTCAAGTCAAGGTGGGGAGGCCCTTTTGAGATTCAAGAAGTGTTGCCTTGTGGAGCCATCACCTTGATTGGGAAGAATGGGGAGAGTTTCACAGTTAATGGTCATAGGGTCAAACCATACTTGGTGAATGAGTCTAAGGAAGAGGCAAGCTCATGTTCTCTTCAGGATCCCATTCTTGCCTAAAAAGGTTTGAAAAGCCGAGCTAATGACGTTAAACAAGCGCTCTTGGGAGGCATTCCCATGGTTATCCTTGTATATATTCTTGATTTAGTTCTATGATTTTGTTTCTTTGAGTTTTTGAAAGTTTTAAGTTGAGTATGGAGGACTTTGACTTGAAGAAAAGAGTGAGGAAGAAAATTTTAAAGGTGGTTCGAGCAACTAGTTCGACGAGTACGTCGAACAACTCTTCCAGGGGTTCGGTTCGAGCAGTTGATTCGATGAAGTCGTCAAACTACTTTTCCAAGAGTTGAGTTCGACCAAACAGTTCGATGAAGTCGTCGAACCTAAATTCCAGGGCCATGGTTCGAGCAAACAGTTCGACGAACACGTCGAACCACATTGGCAGGGGTTCAGTTCGACGAAATGGTTCGACGAACTCGTCGAACCACGCCTAAAAACAGGTTTGCTTGACTTTTCCTCCTTCCTTTGACCGGTTTAATGTTGACTCCCTCACTTAGATTGAACCGATTTTAGGAGATTAAAAACTTCTTCTTCCCCACATCTCTCACTCATTCACGATTTGTTATCATTCACCAAGGATAAGAACTTGATTTTCCCTTTTCTCTCTCAATTCTTCATCAAATCCTTTGATTTCAAGTGCTATAATTTCGAAATTCTGTGCTAATCTTGATTCTTTAGTTGATTTTGGCCTTGCATTTGCGTGGAATCAAGGTTTGTCTTCTCATCTTTTTTTTTTAATCTTTGATTTTTCCTTGAGAATGAATTGGAAGATTATGATTGATAAGTAGCCTTTGAATGGAATGATTGAGTTGGGTATAGTTGAATATTGCTATGGGTGATGATTGGTGAAGATTTCCAAGGAATTACATGAGAAAATTTTGATTTTTGAACACTTTTTCTATAGGATTTTCAAGGGGTGCGAAAATTCATGTTTATGCCTATTTGATGTTCAAATTTTCAAAATTGGTTTCTTTAATCTTGTTTTCCCATGTTGCATAAGTAATTAGGCTAGAATCCTCTTGAATTTTAACTTGTTACCAATTAGAGGATGCTTAATTTGAAAAATTCCTTATTGATTTCTTTGGATGATAAATGAGGTGATAAATAAGATTAATTCTTGCTATTAATTCATTACCATGGAATTTTACTTATTAGAACCTTCATGGAGTCTTATGATTACATGTTTGTTGCTTTCAAAGGTTAAAGTTCACCTTGTACTCACTCTTTTCCCAAGAATTCGAATTTTGTAGGTAATATGGGAAGAACAAGGAGTGAAGCTAGCAAGAAACAAGGCAAGCGGCCGGTTGAGGTGGAAGAAGAAGATCCCGAGGAGAGTCCCCCGGTCATAAGGAAGTTGTCTCAAAAGAGAGACATTAGTAGGGAGAAAGCCAAGGAAAGGCGAGCCGAGAAAGCTACAGTCGAGCCTCTAACACCCTCGGATGTGTACAAGGCCCTTATGGAGATCCCTTTCAAGGGAACCATGTACCCGGATCACGAGTTGCTAGAGGAGTTGGGTCTCTTGGAGGATGTGACCGCGATTTTCCAGAATTTGGGGTGTGAGAGGTGGTTCAACCAATCATACCCAAGCTACCAAGAGGAGACATGCCAATTCCTCTCTACTTTGAAGGTGACGACTTCGAGTTCGGGGGAGGTTAATAGAGAAAGGGATGGCCTCGGTTTCATCCACTTCCGGGTTCGCAACAAATCTTACAAGATGGGCTTCAACAAGCTAAGTAAGGTGCTTGGCTTTGATGAAGGGACCGGTGCGGGCTCACGCTTGGATGTTAGAAAGGTGGAGTTGGAAAAGCTTTGGAAGATGGTTGGTAATGGGAGTTACAAAACCAGTAGAGTTAAGAGCAAGATGATCCATCATCCCCCGATTCGCTATGCTCACAAGGTGCTAGCCCACACTTTCTTTGCTAAGAAAGAGACCGTGGTTGTAACTTCCGAAGAGTGGGAAATGCTTGATGTTGGGCTCAAGAACATCATCTGTTTCTTTGATGACAACTCGGAAATGAGAGGTGATGCTACGGGAAATGGTATGGTGCAGATTTGGGTAGCTCATGCGGCTAGTTACTATGGTCTAGCGACAGCCAAGAAGGATCGCTCACACCAACTCGCCATTGGGGGTATGATCACGCCTATACTTGAGGAAGTGGCTTCAAGTACAAGTTCAATGTGGCAAGGCTCAAGGAGGCTACAATCCGACTCCCTTGCATTCACCTCACAAGCCTTAGAGAAAGGTCCAATGCCTCTTTCACTCCATCCGACGAACATCTAGGCGACATAGAGACTTTCCCGGTATGCTCTTGGGACGACTACCACGAGCCTTATCAAGCTCCTCCGGTCTATGGTAGTGATAGGTACAACTTTGAGCCTTATGAAGGAGCTAACCAAGGAGAGCCTTCTAGACAAGCTCACCAACACATCAAGCTTCTCTAAAGATGGAACAAATGGCAAGATAAGACCATTAGGAAGCTTGTGAAGACTATCAAGGAGATGAAGAGGCAAATCAAAGACCTCACGGCTAAGGTTGCAAGAGCCTCCTCCTCAAGACATCAAGAAGAGCAGCATGAGGATCAAGAAGGGGACAGCCATATGGTAGAGAGACGCCACTCCTTCCAAGGAACCCCAAGTGCACCAAGCCATGAAGATGAGCCACGCCCCTCCTCCTATGAGACAAAAAGGCGTGAGAAGAGAGTCATGCGATCCCCCACTCCTCAATCAAGCAATCCATCATACTCTATGGATTCATACTCCTCCTCCTCCATGCGTTTTTGATCAAGGTACCACTCTAAAACCATTGTAAATACCATTTAGTTTTTATTTTTGCATTTTGAAATCTTCTCCAAGCTTGGATTACACAAGGGACTGTGTAATTTAAGTTTGGTGGAGTATGGTATTTGACTTTGTGTTTTGTGATCTTATTTTTCTTTAGCATGCATATTTGAGTCTCATCTAAGGCATAGAAAACCCCAAAAAATGAAAAAAAAAATTCGAAATTTTCAAAAAAAAATATCATGTAGCTTGCATATGCACTTGTTAACATTTTAGGATTGAGTCTAGAATTTTTCTCATTTAGGTTGTTTGCATATGCATTGGGAGTAATGATGAGCCTATCCTTGTAGATTTTTAACCTTTGTAATCAATTCAATACCCTAGTTAGTAGTTCTTTAATGCTTGTGAATTCGATTGAAAGTAAGGAAGAACCATGCTTGGACCACCTCATTTGTCACTAGATTTTGGTCGAAATAGGGTCTTGAATTTGATAGCCAACTCTACTCACTTGAACCGAATTTGGACATTTAATTATCATGCTTGCATTGAAAGTGAATTCATGGATTGAAAATACTTGAGCTTTCTTACTCACTTTGCCACCCTCTTGCTAGCTCAAGTAGAATTCCTACCAAACCTTACCTCCTTTGAAGCCAATTGTTTTTGTGTGACTACTTGTGAGGCCTTTATTTCGATTGAACTTAGCATAAAGTGTTAGGTTTGAGACGACAAGTATAGACTTTCATGTAGATTCTAACCTTGCATTTTGAGGTTAGCTTTAGGCTTAGGTTTTGGGGGTTTGATTGGTTGTGGTAATGCTTGTTGAGTTGTGGGAAGGTTGGGAAGAAGGAGATGTTGAATAAGGTTTTGGAGAAAATTAAGGGGAAGCATAGTTTGAAATGGTGAATCTCATGGTTAAAAAGATATAGCTCAAGGTCGAAAATGCTAGGTAGTCTCGGAATAAGAAGAAAAGAGTCTCGGAATAAGAAGAAAAGAAAAATCAAAAGAGCCAAAAAGAGGCCAAAGAAAAGAAAGGCTACCTAAAAAAAAAAGAGAGAGAGAAGAGCTAAGTAAAGAAGTTAGAGGTTACACCATTCGCTATGAGCAATAGGTTGAAGAAGTTTCCCCCTAAGAGCTTAAAAAGAAAAGAAAATGTTTGTGATTCACGGTTTGGGGCAAGGCACAAAAAGCCTTGATATAAGGGTAGATTCTAGACGGTTTAGTGAGCTAAAAAATGAATGAGAGGGGTGTAGGATCATTGATAGTATTTCGGGTAGATGATAGTCTATCCTTGTATGCATCACTTGTTTCTTATGCTTATGGTTCAATTTTTTGAGTGTTACCCTTACTTAAATGCAAAACCGGGTGAATTGGGATCATTTTTATCTCAAAATCCAGTTCCTAAACCAAATGAATTTTACTAGCCTTGCAATGTCATGATTCATGGTTTTGAACTTAATGAATGTTAAAGAGTTGGTTTGATAGGGAGACTTATCTAGATTAAAAGTTTAGTGCATTTGAATGTTGAGATGGGCATGGCTAACTCTTTTGGAGTAGGAAGTATTCACATGCATTCTAGAATTAAGAACTAGGATATTGAGTTGATTATTATTGTTAACTATCTTGGATATTGAGCTCCCACCTTCAAACCTCTCTCCTTAGCTTGTGTTTCATTTGCTTGGGGTCAAGCAAAAGGCAAGTTTGGGGGAGTTGATATGTCTATATTTTGCATCATATTTCCTTCCATTTAGTGTAAGTTTCTTATTATTTAGGAACCTAATTTAGCATCATTGTATTGCATTTTGATCATTTAGAGTTCTAGGTGTCTTTGCATATTCTTTGCATATTTTGTTGCATTTGGACTCTTGATTAGGTGATATGGATGCTATGGAGGCATAGCACTTGAAGGAGCAAGAAGTCACCAAGAGGATGGAGCAGAAGACTTCTCGCGCTGGTTCGACGAGTTGGTTCGAGCAAGACGACGAACCAAACTTCCAGGACGTCGGATCGAGCAAACGGTTCGAGCGGGACGTTGAACCATGTTGGCAGGCGTTCAGTTCGACGACATGGATCGACGAACTCGTCGAACCAAACCCAGAAGCCAAGAAGAAGAAGTCAAGAAGGCAGGGGTCGAGTTCGAGCAAACGGATCGATGAAGTCGTCGAACCAAGAAGGCAGGGGTTCAGTTCGACGACTTAGTTCGACGAACTCGTCGAACCAAACCCAGACGATTTCTTTTTGTCACTTTTATGGGTCCCTCCTATAAATACTCTTTACACCTAATTTTTATGATAACTTTTATTCTCTATTGTCTTGTCAAAAACTTTTATCCTCTTTGGGAGAAAACCTTGTACTTTGCTTAGATCTTTGAGTTTAAATGCAATATCTCTCTTAGATTTCTTAATATCTTTTCTCTAATCATGTTTTGCTTATCCCTAATCTTAGATTTGATGGGCTTAACTATGATTAGTGAGTAGTTTCTTAGGAACCTGGGGATGGGTTAGATTTAGGGATTTCTAATGGTTCAATCTTGCAATCTAGGATAGTTTCTAATGTCAAATTGCTAATCTTTGCTATTTTGGATCATAGGCATTTCATACACCCACCAAGTGTTTGATGAAATGCTTGAACCAACTTTATAAGAGATTTACATTCCTAGCATAAAACATCATTAGTTGCCTAGGGTGTTTATCATGCTATTAGACTTGTGATTAATGCTTGCTAATCATTTTAATGCTAAAACATCACTAGTTCATTAGGGTGATTAGTGAAGGGATTGTTGCCACACATCATGGATTAGTCTTTATTAAGTGTTCTAAACATAGAGATGACTTGATTAGTTGCTTAAATGATTGCAAGATTGTCTATTTAGTTTCCCAAATCAATGATTCCATCCCTAGGTTTCGTTTTTAGTAATTTGTTAATCTTGATTAGTAGTTAATCGCTCGTTTAGTACTTAATTAGTGATAACTAAGGCTTTAGCTCATATAATTAGTCTTGTAGTATCTCTCTTAACTAGTTGTTTGCTTTTAATTGTTGCTTATCACTTCAATTTCGAATTTAGCTTAGCTTAGACCAAACTTTGTATTCTTATTGAATCAAACTCCCAAAATGGATTGATATCTCAAGTATTGCAATGATATGAGCAATTGAGGAATTTCTTACAAGAGAGAAAACTCTTGTTTCAATTTGTCTAAAATCTGTGAAGCTCGATACAGTCCTAAAACTCGCGTCTAAAAAAAGTGTATCGGTCTATGTATCGAACTACTAAGCTCGATACACTCCTTTTCCAAGTAAGTCAACGGGGTTGACCAGTTTAATTCATTAGAATTAAACCGGGTTGCCCTACTTCTTCTTCTCCAAACTCGCGAACACCTCCCTTCTCCGCTACTAGCTCGAAATTTTCACCCCTTCTCCTCCATTCTCGAGCAAATTTTTTTCGTTCCATTCTCGAATTCTTGTGCTTGCATTGTGCTCCATATCCAATTTTGCCCATCACTCATTCCATCTACAAGGTACATGGATCTTAGACCCAATTTTTCTCCTTTGCTCCAACGATCAAAAATTTAGAAGCTAAGTGTTACAATGGTGAAGTTGATGACTAAGGGAATTGGGCATTGACCGATTATTGGAGTGAAAGTTTCAAATGTCATGATAGGATGTCCTTGATCAATTCTCAAAAAAAAAATCACGCATCTAGGGTTCATAGTGCGAATCAAAATTGGTTAGATTTAGAAATTCTCACATGCATTAGATTTAAAAATTTCCTCTCGACTATGGACTTCTCCTATGACGATCCCAACTCTCCTTCACCATCAACGGGTAGGATGACATTCAAGATTTGGGACACTGTCTACTCCCTTTCGGTGCAAGAGATATGCTAAATCTGCAACTTCAATGATAAGGCACACCTTGTGGACTTCCCCCAATTCGAGTCTGCTCGATCCCTTTGGAATTTGATTGGCGAAGGGAACTTCCGGAACAACAAGATCAAGACCACAAGGGTGAGAAACCCATTGCTCTGATACACGCTCCAGCTCCTCGCCAACACAATCACGGGAAGAACCACATCGGCCACCGTTTCGGATAAAGAGCTTTGCTTCCTTTTTCAAGGAGTGAAGAACACCTTGTGGGATGAGGGGTGGTTAACGGGAGACTTAGAAGGCCCGGCTGATGATAACTTTGGTGAAGACGTGAACTACGGATGTGTTTTGGCTTCTTCACTACTGAAGTACAAAGCGTGGGCGTTGATGTCTCGACCGTGTTCAGTATACATAGGGGGTTTTCTTACCCCTATTTTCATCAAAATCGGGCTTGGGTTGTCAACATATGAGGAGTGCACGAGTCGGGCTTACATGGATCACAATTTCATGGGAGGCATGGGCTTTTGTGGAGCTCCTCTAGCGCCGGGTACGTTCGCTCATCACTTCACCGACAAGGACAACAGGAAGAGGGACTGCGTGTTTCCAAACCCGGGCTTGGAGCTAATTGGTAGTATTGAAAGTTTAGAATTTCTGCCAACCGAGGAAGAGTGTCACAGCCCCTTAGGAAGCTCCTCCACGATACCAATATCCATAGACTCCTCTTCGGCATCCCCCTACTCCTCCTCCTCCGAGGATTGAGGTACCTCTACCTCCTTTGTAAATATCTCTTTAAGTTTTTGCATTTTGTGTTTTATGTCATATTGATTGCGGTCTCCTCTAGACTTTTATTACACAAGGGACTGTGTAATTTAAGTTTGGGGGAGAGGTTGAGAGATTTGACATTGTGTTTTGTGAGTCTTATTTTCCTTTTATGCATCTTGAGTCTCATGCATTCACTTAAGGCATAGAAAAACCCAAAAAAAAAAACAAAATTGAAAAATTTCGAAAATTTCTAAAAAAAGAAATTCATTTAGATGTTGCATTTGCATTTTAGGATTGAGTCTAGTTGCATTACATGTAGGAATTGCATTCATATGCATTGGGAGCAATGATGAGTCAATCCTTGTAAAATGTCAACTTATGTGATCAATTCAATGCCCTAGTTAGTAGTCCTTTGTTGCATTTGAACAAATCTTAAAAGTAAGGAAGAACCATTCTTGGACCACTTCACTTGCCACTAGATTTTAGTCGAAATAGGGTCTTGAAATTGATAGCCAACTCTACTCACTTGAACCGAAATTTGACATTTAATTATCATGCCTTGCATTGGAAGTGAATTCATGGATTGAACACATATTTGAGCTTTCTTATCCACTTTACCACTCTCTTGCTAGCTCAAGTAGTACCTTCACCCTACCTTACCTCCTTAAAAGCCAATGTTCTAGTGATAATGATTGTGAGGCCTTATTTTGATTAAACTTAGCATAAAGTGTTAGGTTTGAGACGACAAGTTTAGGCTCTCATGTAGATTCTAGTATCACATATCGAGGCTAGCTTTAGGCTTAGGAATTAGGGTTTTGGGGCGCGGTATTACTTGGTGTTGTGGAAAGGATTATATGCTTGCATTTTAGCATGGTGTGTGGTGGAAAAAGGATAGAAAGAAAGGGAATGAAAGAGGCTTGGAAGGAGAATAAGGGAAGCATAGTTTGAAATGGTGGATCTTATGATTGAAAAGAAAATGTATAGCTCTAAGAGTAAAAAGAAATTAGGTAGCCTTTAGATAAGAAAAGAAAATCAAAAGAGGCTAAAAGGCCAAAGAAAAGAGGCTACCTAGGAATGAAAAGGAGAGCTAAATTATAAAAAGATCACACCATTCGCTATGAGTTAAAGGTTGAAGAAGTTTCCCCTTAAGTGCTATAAGAAGAAGAAGTGGTTTATGAGACTTATGGGGTTAGCAAGGCACAAATAGCCTTGATATAAAAGGGTAGCTTTCGGTGGTTGAGTGAGCTTTAAAAAGAATAAATGAGAGGGGTTTAGTACCATTGATAGCGTCATGGGTAGATGAGAGTCTAGTCTTATATGCATCACTTGTCTTTTACCTTTAGCATTATGCATAAAGTTTAATCCTTTTGAGTGAAACCCTTATGCGAATTGGAAGCCAAATGAATTGAGATCATTTTTATCTCAAAGCCTAGTCCCTTAGCCAAATGAATTCACTTGCATTGCATTGTCATGATCCACGGTTTGCAACTTAATGAATGTTAAAGACTTGGCTTGATAGGGAGACATATTTTGATTGAATTCTTAGTGCAGTTGATTGTTGAGATGCGCATGGCTAACTCTTTTGGAGTAGAGATGAATTCAAATGCACCTTAGGATTAAGAACTAGGACATTGAGTTGATTGTATTTGTTGGCATTTTTGGATGATGAGCTCCCACCTTCAAACCTCTCTCCTTAGCTTGTGTTTCATTTGCTTGGGGACAAGCAAAAAGGCAAGTTTGGGGGAGTTGATATACTCATAAATTAGCATGTTTTAGCACCCATTTTAGATATCTTTGCATTCATTTATGCATTCATTTAGTCACTTTTAGTCCAAATTGCATTCATATTAGGATTTAGCAAGTTTTAGCTTAGGTTGTTGCATAATGTGCATATTGAGTCCTAATTAGGTACTAAGGAGGCTGGGAGGACCTCTTTGGAGAGTTGGATGACATGGAGGAAGAGAAGAAGGGAGCCAAACGTGAAGCAGACGATCTTTAGAAGAGTATCGACCTAGGTGTCGACCTACCAAGGTCGATATAGCCCGGCAGGAAGTTCGGAGAGTACGTATCGGACGATTTTATCGAGCTACTAAGCTCGATACACAGGCCACCCGGAGTTTCAAAGACGACGTATCGGACATTCATATCGGACTGCTAAGGTCGATACACATCTCATCCGAAGATTGAAGAATGGCGTATCGGGCATCTGTGTCGACCTGCCAAGGTCGACACACTCCTTGAGGAAACCTTTAGCAGCGTATCGAGCTGCGTATCGACCTAGCAAGCTCGATACGCTGCCCGATTTTCAGACTTAAACCGGGTCAATACCCGGTTTGTTCCGGTTTGACCCGGTTCGTCCACTGTTCACTATAAATAGGAAATGACCTAATTTTTCCTAATGATCTCTTATTTTTTTGTTCTTGCTTAGAAAACCTTTCCTTTTTGGTTTCTAAGTGATTTTGTAAGACATTTCTCTAAAGTTTATGCAATCTAGTACTTATCTCTTTTAATCTTTCATCTTCTATCTCTCTAATCATGTTTATCTCTACTTCTTTCATAGGATTTAAGGGATTAGTCATGATTAGTGAGTAGTTTCATTGGGATCTAGGGATGGGTTAGATCTAGGGTGTTTTAAGAGTTAATCTTGATGTATAGGTTTAGATTCTTCCATTTCACTCCTTGTTTAGTGTTCCTAATGCTAGTTTAGCCTTGATCATGACAAAACTAGTCCTTAGGGAATTTCACACCCACAAGGTGTTTGATGAAATTCCCCAACCAACTAAACAAGGGATTTACATACCTAGCTAATGGAAGTGATTGTCTAGGGTGTTTATTGGCAATTTAGAACTGAATCATCATGCTTGTTAGATTCCTTCTCACTAATGAAAGTTAGTTCTTGATTAGGATGATTAATGAAGGGATTAGTACCATGAAAGTGGATTAGTCTAGCTATTGAGTTCTAAGACTAGGGATTAGCTTATGTTGTGATTGTTTGGCATCAAAGATTGATTCTTGGAACACCTTAGGTTGATAACCCCATCCTTGGATTCGTTTCAGTAATTTGATAATCTTGATTAGTAGTTAATTAGCTTTAATTTCCCTTGATTAAGGTGTTAGTAACTCTTGTTCATTTGATTGATCACTTAGGTTGTTAGACAAACCTCAAAACTCATTTGCTAGCTTAGATTAAGAAGTTGTATGCATTCCTAGTGTCTTAACCACATCCATTATGGATTGATCCTCAAACACTACAATGACATGAGTAGGAGTTTGGGTAATTGTTAAGTACTATACCAAAAATGACTTATTAGAGAGGAGTGAAAGCCATCTTTTTCATTCTCCCCTCGTCGATCTGCTGTACTGCTACTTTTCATCCTTTCTACTCTTCTTTTGCATTGCTACTACTACTTTTCCTGTTCCCTTCAGACCTTTGTGATTTTTACTTATTGCAATGATAATGAATCTCTCTCGATTCCATGTCTGAGTAGTCTTTCAGTTGGGTTTCAAAGGGAGTTTCTCAAGGGGATTTCATGGTTTGATTCGATAGGTTGTTAGATCGTAGATAGAATACTTTTCACTGTTCTTCGTTTGGATTCTTCTTATTGCGTAATTCTTGGCTGGCCACTTATGATCGATTGTAGGATCATTAGAGCCGCGTAAGCGCTGAATCTTTTGGTCGGACATAGTTTTAAATGAGCAGGCACCGAAGGATGCTTATGCATATCGGCGGTGTTTTGTGAGCTTCATTGAACTTATCCTTATAGATGACCTTGCTGCGACGCCGCTACCGAAAGGGGAGCGAACGAGTAGTATATGTTTAGGTGATTGGTTTTCCGAAAGGGAGATCCGACCACTTTCGTGTTTGAGGTTGAGAACCAGTAGAATTGATTTTGTCTAGGTCAAGTTTGTTAATTCATAGAATCATTTCGTGAAATACCCCGAGAGATCACTGAAGCCCAGCGTTCCGTTTTATCGTTTTTACAACCCACTCTTTTACCGATTTGTTACTAAATCACCACCTCCCTAAAACCAAAGGGTTAGTGAATTCGTTTGAAGCATCAAAGTCTTTGTGGTTCGACACCCTAAATACTACAACGCACATCTGTGCACTTGCAGACAATAGGGTTATAAATTTAAAACTTGAAAACAGACTCTAAAATCTGTTGCATCAACATTTCAAAAATTTTAATGTGTTTTTACAATGATAACAGTTGAGCTTTTATAGCTCTAACAAGAAATATTTACAAATAAATACACTTAAATAAAATTATTTACATTTAAACTAAAAGAGAAAAATAAGCTAAATCAAATAATCGTCTTCTTGCCACCAATCTTTCTTTGGACTTGAATGAGAATCATTTGACTTTATAATATTGTGAAGATCAGATTCTAATAATAAATCCACATATTAAAGATCTTTGATTCATTGATTTTTGATATTGTGTCAATTAGTTATCTAAAATTCATAAACAACCAACAAAAAATATTAAAATAAGAAGATATCACAATTAATTATAAATATAGAGACATTTTCTTCAAAGAAAAACAATAATTAAATAATATGATATGTATGAGCAAACAAAATATAAGGCAATTGTAGTCTATGCAAAAAAACAATATATATTTTTGGAAGACCTTAGTAAATCAAGACAAATAAGCACTTATAGTTTCTTTATAACGAAGACATCATATCAAGAGAATTGATATATATTAAAAAGATAAAGAGATAATATAAAATTATAGAAATTATACATGATGTTATAGATTTTTTTTTAAATCTGAAAAACTCACGACGGAAATTCTGAATCTTAGGTATCCACTTAGAAGATGTCATACCATTAGATAATATTAAATGATTGAAAAAGTATAGTGTTCAACAAGTTAATACATAGTTTTTTGGATTGACATTAAATATAATTTATTTGTTCAAACCTTCAAATGGAGAAAAAGATTTTTTAGATGATTAACAAACTTTTGAGATTAAGTTTGTGATGAAGACAAGACCAAGTAATAGTAATTGTTTTGCTAAACATGCATATATAAAAATAATAATGAAAATCATCAGAATTTGTGTCTTTTTATAGAGTTAAAAATACATAAATATTAAAAATGTAACTTTTCATAAAATAAGCGGTTATAAACGAAAATATATCTAATAAATAATGAAAAGACACGAACTCTAATAACGGTTATGAAAAAATTATGATGAAAAGACGCAACTAAAATTGACAATTATTCAGTTTTAAAAACGTAACTACAATTGACATTTATTTTGATTGATATTATTAATAGATTATTGGTGAAAGCTTTAAAATAGTGTTTGTGTACAAAACATCATTTGTTACCATTTGCCATAAAAAAATATTTTATTTGAGTTTTGTTTATAATATAGTTCGAGTTCAATTGGTTCGAAAATTTTGCCTAGTCTTAAAAGGAATTGTGAATTTATTTTGGTCAAATCAAAGATGATCTGTCCTCTGAAAACAATGTTAGGGTTGTTTTCGAAGTTTTGTGAAAATATGAGGCATTCTTTAAAAAAAGACGATGGATTAGAATTTAGGGTCGTTTAGTGTTTTTGTCTCCTCGACAAGAACAAAAGAAAACAATCGTCTTCTCTCTCTATCCACTGAGTCACTCGAATTTCAGGTTTTTTTCTCGGGATCACTGATCGATTTTGTGAATTTCGATTTCTTTTGATTGAGTTGTCTTAGAATTGCGAGGTAGATGCATCAATTACAATGGCGACTCCGAAACGGCTGAATTTCTCCGATACTTCTATGCAGAATCTTGACTCAACGCATGCAGAAGCAGAAGCAGAAGAAGAGCCAATGAAGACGACGACGAAGAAGAAGAAGAAGAAATTAACTTCTCCGGTGACCAAACAGATCTGGAACGAAGATGATGAACTCGCTATCTTAAAGGTAACTCCTTTATTTTGATTGCATTGCTTGTTTGTTTTTGCTTAAACCAAAACCAAATTAATAACTCTATAATTAGGGATTAGTCGATTACAGAGTGAAAACAAGATTCGATTTCAATTTCGATTGGGACGGTTTCTTCAATTTCGTCAAAGGCTCCATCAATGCGAATGTCTCCAAGGAACAGATGTTTAGTAAGATCAGGAAGCTGAGAAGGAAGTTCGTTCTTCACATGGAGAGAATCAAGCAAACGAAAGATCCACTCTTTACTAGGTCTACTGATTCTCAAGCCTTTGGTTATTCCAACATGATCTGGGGCCAAAATGAAGATGATGAAGTCTCTAACGGAGACGACATGGAGAAAGCACATCAGATCGAGAATGGCGTAAGTGAGACTTTATATCATTTTTTGGTTCAGTTTTTGTCAAATATGGTTTTGTTGAGTTCTTTGGATATTGAGTTCAAGAATATGGTTTTTGTTGATGAATCAGAATCAGGAGGTTGCGTTTAAGGAAAATGGGCAAGTGGGTAATGATGATGAACCTGTAAATGAGCACAAGACTGATGGAAAAGAGAGTCATGACGGTGATGATGATGATGATGCTGATGAGTTTTGCACCTTGCTAGATGCATTTGTGACCATGATGTCGCCAGGTTTAAGTGATTTTCAAAAGAAGCTGCAGCTTGGGAAGCTGATGAACATTGGAGCAGGGAAAAGAAAAGAGTTGAGTGATGAATGGAAAGAGTTATGTGCTGAGGAAGTGAAATTGAGTATCAAGAAGGCTAGATTTTCCGCAAAGCTTGTAGAGGCAGCAATTGAGGGATGAGATGAAGAAAGCCATTGTAGCATTTTGGTGCTGTTTAGTTTATGGCTTAGGTTGTTAATTAGTACTTGTTAGTTTTGTCTAAAGCTTATTATAACGTTTTTTTCTGTACTTGGAAAGTGTGTGTGACATTTCTAACTTTTGATATTTCCATGTGTGTATGGCATTCCACTTCTTAGCATGTCACTTTCAAGCAAAACTCTGATCAAAGAGAATGGTAACTAAAACTAAAGCTTAAGGAGATGCAGATAAACTCCATGGCATTTCAAAACATGTGCAACAAATCAGACAGAAGATTCCATTGTTGAACAAAAGTTAAGCTAAAACCCAACAAACCATAATCAAGCCATTTGGCTCAAGGGAATATATGTTCTGAGTTAGGTTTTGAGCAGAAGATAGTTTTAAGTAAAAACCAATAAGTGAATCACAGATGGATTATCTAATTCCAAATACTAAATTAAGAAAATTCCATAGGCAATGTATATAATAGTTTAAAGCCTAATGATAATATGTGATGAAGCAGGCTCAATATTTGATATTATTACAAAATTCAGATGCAAGAAATTGTTTACAACTCAAAATTCAGACCATGGTGAAACTTGATTTCGTCTTAAAATCTGAGATTGTGTTTTGACTCAGAACAACAGAACAACAGCCATATTCCAACTCTGCCTTCAAGAAAGATACTATCTCTCTATTAGAAGAAGATAGTGAAGTGCTTACAACACTTGTCTCTGGTTTTGGGTCTTCTAAGCTTCTTGTCGTTTCCCCAAATCTTTCTCCACAGTTCAAAAGCTTTTTGCTCAAACAACTTTCGAAAACACAATCTTGTCTTTCTCCACCTTTTCCATTGTCAAGATACCTTTCCACAACTGGATTTTACTCGAGTCGAAACTGATCAGTTTCTTCACGTAACCACAAAAGCCATCCATATCCTCAAAAGGGTCTCCCTCTAGTAGAAGTGAAATCAAGAATGCCTTGAAGCAAAGCTAGTTCATCTTCTTCACTGAATTTCCTCTGAAACGAAGGTTTCTGCTTTTTCTTCTCATCTCCCGAAATCTTCTTCTTTTCTGAAACGAAGAGCTTAATTGTTTTCTTCTCTGATTCAAGAACAAGGCCTAAATCCAAAGCCTGAAGTTCATGTATCCATTAGCTCTGGCACCTTGAGATAGCTGAGCGCTTGATAACAAAGCACATGTAAAAAATATGGATCTTCAGAGTTGTGAACAAAAAGAGTCAACTAAGATAAATCAGAATTGATCATCAGGAGAGAAGCCTCTTTGCAACATCTCATCGTGAAACCGAAACGCCTCGGTTAAGTTATCTTGAGAAACAAATCCATTGATCAGAGAAGTATACGTTGACCTATCAGGATTTACACCTCTCTCAATCATCTTCCTTAGTACAACCTCAGCTTCTTTCATCTGACTTTGTCTACAAAACCCATGTAAGATCGAATTGTATGTAAAGACATCAGGCACTAATCCTCCTTGCTTCTCCTCCATCTTCTTCACCAAACCAAAAGCTTTGCTCATGTTTTCTTCTTTCACAAAACCATATATCAATGTGTTGTAACTGATGATATCCGGCACAAAACCTTCCGAGATCATCTTGTCTAAAAAGCTTTCTCCATCCGACGCATTACCATAGCGGCAGTATCCCTTTATCACAGAGTTACAAATCATGACCGTTGGCTTTATTCCATTACTGATCATTTCATCCCAAACTCGGAATGCTTCAGAAAGATGGCCTTTACTACACAACGCGTTAACCAGAATGCTATAAGATATTGGAGTGGGAAATATCTCTCTTGATACCATATCTGCCCATATCTCTTTCGCTGTATCGATATCGCCTACTTTACCAAACCCATCTAACAGTGTGTTGTATGTCACAACATCCAGTTTGATTCTCTTTTCCTTCATCTTCTTAAAAAGCTCCATT
Source organism: Alliaria petiolata (assembly GCA_020283515.1). Taxonomy (NCBI): domain Eukaryota; kingdom Viridiplantae; phylum Streptophyta; class Magnoliopsida; order Brassicales; family Brassicaceae; genus Alliaria; species Alliaria petiolata. Next base: position 416,841,113 of record JAHZTW010000001.1, read on the forward strand.
GCGTTTTGCAGATTTCCGAGCTTACAGTGTCCATCAATAAGTATGGTTACAGTGTAAGAGTCTGGAAACAAACCCCTCTCGGTCATCTCTTTGAACAAATTATCCGCTTCACCCAACATTTTCCGTTTGCATAAGCCGTGCAAAATGGTATTGTAGGCAACAACATCCATAGAACAACCATGCCGAAGCATTTCATTTCTCAACTCCATAGCTTCAGAGATCATACCTTTTCTACAATACCCTTGGATAAGAATTGTGTAGATCACATTGTCTGGATTCAGCCCCGCATCTTTCACACCGTTGAAGTACATTAACGCCTTGTCGAGATCTCCACTCCGAGCAAAAAGACTCATTATTGAGCTAAAGCAGACCAAATCCGGAACAACATCCCTAGACCTCATATCACTGAAAAGCTTTTCTGTCTCGACCGCATCTCCCTTCTTACACGCCTCCATCAGCAATGATCTGTAGGTGGTCGAGTCAGGACTCAACCCGGACTCTAACATCTCACCAAAAACTTCCTTGGCTCTCTCGTACTTCCCACTCTTACACAGTCCATTAATCACAGTATTATAAGTATAAACACCAGGAGGAAACCCTTTGCTAGGCATAGCATTCATCAACTCAAACGCCTCTTCCATGAGACCTTTACTAGAGTAGGCGCTAATTAACGTATTATGCGTTACGATATCCGGATAAACTCCCTTCTCTTGCATTTCTGACAAAAAGGTTCCGACTTTTTCCATTTTACCATCTCTGCACAACGCATTAACCATGATGTTGAGAGTGTAAACATTGATACCGATGCCACTCCGAGAAACGTCCTGATAAACTCCCCAGGCCAATTCTACCCACCCGATCCTCACCAAGCTCCCGATGAGAGCGTTACACGCATCGATAGAAACCGTATAGCCTCCGCCTCGCAGCAATGTAAAAGCCTCATGCGCTTCTCTGAGTTTCTTAGCCTGCACATAAGTCCTAATCAACAAATCGAAAACCGAATCGTTCGAGCCACAGTTAGTATACGTTGAGACCAAGGAGTTCACAATCTCTGCCCTTGAAACGCCGCTTCTCCTAATCATCCTGAGAAGACAACCCTGTGCGTCCGATAATCTCCCACTCCTCACCAGGATATGGGTCATTGCGCTTAAAGACAAAGATGTGTGCTTGAAATTGGGGATATTGGAACCTAATTGATACACGAACTTTTGACCTAGACTTAAATCGTTGCGGCTACGGTACAGTACCTCAACGACGGCTAAAGGGTTTAACCGAATCAGGTGGTTTCGCAAGGAACCCGCGTTATTACCTTGCTTCAAACTGAAAATGATTTTCTCCACCAAGAACGAATCCGAATCCGAAGAAGACGAGGGTTCCGATTCGGGAGCTGGTGATGATGATACTGTTGTCAAGGTTTTGAGCTGTTTAAATCCAGTGCGAGGGTATTTCACGCGGGAGATTCTCGAAGGTATTAACCGGTGAGAAATCATTTTTTGCCTGTCGACAGAGTTGAGAGAGACGGATTCGATCGGGAAAATTGGAGAAAATTGAAAAACTGAGTTTGGTTCTTAGAGCAACCGAAACATTCTGATGAATTTCTTCTGATAGCTCCGAGCATCCCCCGAGAGAAGAGCAAAGGTAAAACGACGCCGTTGTTTGAGCCGAGTTTTTTTTTTTTAACATCTAATATATATATATATATATATATATAATAATCAGGAATACAAAGTATTTCTCAACCATGAAGGTGGAGAATTATAAATTGAATACAAGACATTTGACTCGTAAACCTTTTTTGCTAAGACATCAGCAACACTATTGCCTTCTCTGTTGACATGGTCTAATGAACACAATGGTAGCTTTGTCATCCACCATCTTATGTCTATTAAAATATTTCCCAGTTCCGTACTTTCTCCTCTCGTGTTGATTACTTCTGTTAATTCTTTAATGTTCCCTTCAAACCAGATTCTTCTCCATTCTTGTGTCCAAGCTACTTGCATTACATGTAAGAATCTCATTGCTTCTGCTTGGAATGACGAACTAACTTGTTGTAGCTTTGAATGCCCCGACTTAATATGATATCCATTATGATCTCGAGCAACCCAACCCACTCCTATATATCTTTCTTCTGGCTTGTAAGAACAGTCGAAGTTGCATTTTATCCATCCTTCTGATGGGTTTTCCCAAATTCCTCTTCTTATAGGAGCTATGGGTTGCACTTCTAGGTCGTTTGTCATTGGTTGTGATTGTGCCGCTATCCATTTCATTTGCTGCTTTGATGCCTCTTGTAGCATCGATAATAGGTTCCACCTGCCTACCCTGAAAAATAAATTCATTCCTCGTCTTCCAGATTATCCAACTTATCCATAGTGGTAATACTCTTATATTTATAGAGAGGCTGCTTGTATTGTATATTGTAAATATGGTTTGTACATTTTCTTCAAGATCCGCCGAAGCCTGATCAAACTGAATAAATCATGCACATCTCCATATTCGTTTTGCTTGTGGACAAAGGAATATAACATGGTTTATAGTTTCATCCTCCAAAAAACATCTTTGACATGTTATGTTTAGATTAACTCCCCTTGTACTTAGTCTATCTGAGGTTGCTAATACCTCTAAAATCTTCCACTCTGTACCATGTCCACTTAGTTTAGATTAATTTCTATTCTAAAGTCAAAGAGTGGACAGTTTCAAGGACGTCTTTCCAGAGGAGATACCATTTTATTAAATGCAGGCCATTTTTTTAAAATCTCGTATTTGTTAATCTTTGGTATTTGACCCTCCATAGAAAATGTTGTATTTTAGGCCGAGATTTGTTTTGAAATAAAATGTTTTTAGAAAAAGCCTCTTTGTTTTTAAGAGTAACAAATACATTTAGAAAGGGTTTAGAAATAATATTTGATATTTTTAATATTTGATTTATTAAACATGCGTTGAAAAACAAAAAAAAATCTCGTGAAATTATGGTTTTGAATGGTGACGCATATAAAAAAATACAAAAAATACAGATCAAGCAGAACAAGTACATATCAAACAAAAATGTAGAACAAATGCAGATCTGCAAATAACTATATTCTATTAAATAGTGTACCAATATAAACAATAAAATAAAATAAAATATAACATATATGTTGCTCTATTGATCTAAGTATTATATATGATTATTTAATGAAGCTATATATTTATGAATGATACCAAAAAAAATCAAAATACATAACTAGTTATTGCAAAAAATTTATATACGAATTATGCATATGTATATATAATAATAACATTGTTATGTTTATTGATATTTATAGAAAATAAAAAAATTCTTTTAAACCAAATTATTACACTAAAAAACCAAAATATAAAAACCATACTTTTGAGGTGGAGAGGATGTATTTGTTTGAAGTGAAATGAGTCAACAAAAGGCTTACGCTATTTATAGGCAAATTAAAGAGGAACAAAAAAAAGTTCATTGCATGCATTGGGCATCTGCTCTAGCCCAACACCTTTTCCCTCTTATCGACAGGTTTAAAAAAATTACACTATCATTTATCTGCATGCATATATTCAATATTTTACTGCATTTTTGTTTTGTCCTCCAATAAAGAAAGCTGAATATAACATAAATACAGATTGTACTACATTTTTATTGTCCTGCACTTGTACTGCATTTAATTTGCACACCTATTCAAAGCCTTTGAAAATACATGCAGATCATTAATTAAATTATTCTTTTTTTTTGTCCAACATTAAAATGTATGAATGACACATTAAACCATCTGCAATGGTGAGAACCCCTATGGGGTCTCTAAAAAATATTATTTTAACATAATTAATATTTTAAATTAAATTTTAATTTGATAAAAGATATAAGCCAATGTAATTGAGACAAATGACTTATAAGGTTCTCAATAATATGAAAATCTCTCTCTCTTCCTTTATGATTATTATTTTTAATTTTTTGTGAGAGACCCATTTAAGAACCTCCTATTGCAGACAGCAGATGGTCTTAGTTGCAGATAGATCTGCATTTCTATTATTCTGCATTTGTACTGAATCTTATTTTTTTTGTTCTGCAAATAAAAAAAGTTGAATGGCTATTAAATGCAGAACTATCTGGATTATAACTGAACTTCATTTATTCTGCACTTGAACTATCTGGATTCAAAACCTATATCGAATTATCAAACATCCCCTCTCACCCTCTCTCTCCTTGGATTTTCAATATTCTGTTCAGTTATTAATGAAAACTTATAATGGTTAATTAATGTTAAACCTTTTTAATATTTAATTTGGTTCAATGGATTAGAATATCTAGCTTGAAGATGGAGATAAGAGGCAGAAGAAGATTGTTAAACTTGTGATGCGGAACCTGAGAAATATCTGATGTGATACCAGTGATGAAAGAAGAAGACGCAAGACACCAAAATTGCTGTTTCAAAGATTCGTTGATGTATTTATTGTATAAGGCGTTTTGACGTTATATACTTATAACGTTTGCTGGGGCGCTGTTTGGTCTGATTGCAAACGTCACATAGTTTTTTGCTAAAGTTTCTAAACGGCGTGGTGGCTTTGATAATTGGGGTTGGGTCGGGCCAGTCACTCTTCGTCTTCTACATCTAGTTTGTTGTATAAGATTACTAGTAAAGTTGTCATTACTTTTTATTGGTTGTACATATGGACTTGAATTCCCTTGGACTTAAAAATAAAAAGAGCATAAAGCAAATATTTTGGAGATTAGACATATTTTAAGTGTCAAAAATGTAACACTAGATAAATGATTTCCCATAATTCAAAGATAATGATCAATATTACAATGAAAATCGGTAAAATGCGATGTTATCATCTACACAATTGACCTTTTCAAACCTCATGATGATATTTTCGTTAAATCATATTTTATATAACTTTCACAAATGATTTTGTTTATATTTAATTTACCAAAACACTATAAATTTACTTAGGAGTGTTTCAAATATTGTAGAACTTAAAGTTGTTGTAAAACCCTTATATGCGATTATGAGAATATTGTCCTTTTCGGTGCTTTTTATTTTGATTGTGAATTTGCCATACACATTTTCATAAAATCTCACTCAATATTACTAGGTTAAACCTCCATGAGAACTAATATTTTTTGAAGCTAAGTTTTCTTATAAGTTATAACATACAAAAACATACTAAATAAAAATAAGTTGTTTAAAATGTGATCCCAAAACAATCGCATACAAAATAAAAAACATGTACTATGAGTTTGTTATCTACAAGTCTCACACGCATATTACCCTAATTAACTCTTTATTAGGTGATACTCGAGATTGACAATAGTACATATGTTTAGCTAAGAAATTCATGTCAAATATTGTTTTATTTTTTTATGATACTTTTATATTAATATGATTTGAAATTTATTATCTTTATTATATTTAGCAAGAGCACTTATGGATTTTCCCTTCGCACATACATACTCCATGTCCCTTCGGGGGTCCACCATTTGTAAAATTGCAAAAAGATGTAATGAACCTTTGTCCATATTTCTGCAAACATGTAGACCTGCACTCTTTTTCTTCACAACGGTCATGATGTCCAACAGTAAAACATCTTTTAACAAAACAACCTTCCACTCCTATTACAATAATAAATTTTAAACATAAAATATTAGTTGATGAAAAAAACATAAAATCTTAATTTGTGTATTTACTATAAAAAATATGTTATTTTAACTTTTATCATGATTATATTTCTTTGAAAATGGAACATACGGTTTTAAATAAAAAGATATGATATATTAAAATATTTGAATGTATCATATAAAGTTTCATTAAAACTATATAGCATCGATATTTATAAATAAATTGTAATGTGAAATAGTTATCTATGTTGCATGAGAGGGAAATAAATATTGATAGAAAAAGATAATGGAAATATATTTAGTCAATTGGTATCACAATGACGTTTTGTAATTTGAAACAATTATCTATGTTGCATGAGAGGAGATAAGTATTGATGAAAAAAGACAATTGAAATATGTTTAGTCAATTGGTATCACAATGGAGTTTATAATGCTAAGACCATATAAATTTATAAAATAGGGAATTAATAGAAAATTTATGAAGAAAAATGAAAAATATCCTAGGTTGGTTTCTTAGGTCTAGTACAAAACAATTGAACCCATTTCCGTGTTATATCAAAAATGTATTTTAAATAAAAATAGTTGAACTTAATATTAAAAATCTTGAATAAGAAATATGTTAAATACAAAAATATAATAGAGTTAATTGATATTTATAGATCTAATATGATATCAAAAACTTGTTTCTTCTTAAAACTTTATATGTAATAAATTATTAAATGTAAATACATACCTAGGAAAAAGATTGTGAAGATAATAAGAACGGTAAATGAAGGTTGAAAGAATTTTCCCATCGTAAAAGATATAAATGGATTGATAGTGTTTTAAAATTTAATAGAGAAAGAAGAAGATGTAATGATATATATAATAAATTGGGTGTATCCAAAAGATTTCTAATTAAGGTATGTAATACCTCATATCCTGAATTATAGGATTTAGTTTGACCCAAGTTCATGGTTTTTTCTCTATATGAAAGGAGGTAAAAACGTTAAACTTTTATTTTTTTGTTAACTAAAATATTTTTGGGCTTCTACCGATACATCCTCTTTTACCGTAAAAACCATAGAAATTTCATTAAAAATAGTAAAATAACAAAAATAGAAATTCTTTTTTATTAAAAATCCGTAAAAAAGTTTTTAAAGGAAAATAAATTTATTTGTAAATGAAAGTATAAATATATTGAAAATAGATGTAAAGTGTAAAATCAATTATCTATTTATTTAGTTATACAATTAACAAAATTTTAATTGGTTTAAAAATGATTATGTATCATTCAATCATTCAATATCTTCATTGTAACAAAACAAATATCTATAGATTAGAATCCGATATTTAATAAATTTAAATGTAAGTTTAGATGACATTCAGTTAAATATTTTGAATATTTCATAAAAATAAGGTATTATACCATGTTAGTAGATATTTTCAATAAGGAAAAAATATTTTCTTTAATGGAGAGCTATGGATGCCAGATATGAGATATGTAAATTTCTTTCATCTTTAAATTAGTGGTAATCTGCGATTCGCACAGAATTGTATATGTCGTTTAATAATATAGTTAGAGAAACTTCAGCAATATAAAATATCAAGTTACTTAGGAGGGGTTATTGATTCTTATATTTTAATGGATTTGGAAATACTCTTTGGATTTAAAAAATACTCAAATCGAATCAAATACCAAGGTTAAATCAAGTATTTGGATCTTTGTATTTTAGTCATGAAAATATTTCTAAATCCAATAAAAAATCAAGTCTTTATAATACTTGGATTTTAAAATAATAGAACCAATAACACAGGATTTCAATATAGATTTTAAAATCATAGAACCAATAACACTGGATTTCAATATAGATTTTAAAATCATAGAACCAATAACACTGGATTTGGTTTGGATTTCTAAATCTATTAATCTTTTACGGATCCGAATTTTTAATACTCATATTCACAAATAACATTTAGATAGTCGCATATTTAATGTTGGTTCCACTTATTAACTTTGAATGTAAAAATAATTATAATAAATAATGTAATTACATTTCTTGCTTTTTAAATTTGAGTCGGATATTCATTCATACGACATTAATCTTCTTCCATAAATATATAAAAGTTTTTAAAATACATTACATTCAATATTGATTTCCTTTTATAAACATTTGATGTATTTCTAAGATGAACTTACTCTGTCTCTCTCTCTATTTCTCTCTCTCATAAACGAAACATATTAAACTACGAATAACATTTTGGCCCGATTTTAACTTAACTTTCACTATCTTTCTCATACTTCATATTCTTTTCGCAATTTTCAATGTATGCTATTTCACTTAAATGTTGTAGAATTTTTATAAAATTTTACCCACTTTTTACTCGAAGATTGTGTTGTACATGGTAAAGTTTAGGATAACAGAATTTGCCTTATAACATGCATTCTTAACATTCAAGTTTCTAGAATCTCCCATGAGTAGTCTATTATCGAAGGATTCTTGTTCACTTGAACACTGATTCCTAAACATAAAAAATTTCAAAATGCATGTTTTTGTTCCCTTCCCCCCTTATAAGTCTACAACACACTTATAGTGAATAAATTTTTTCTTAATGCGAAATGTTTACATCTTAAAAATATCAAATTAAAAAATATATTTTAACAACTATGTATATTTTTATAATATATAAAAATTTGTTTTTACAGAATTTATACAAAGTTTATAATATATAAACACTAAACTCTATAATTATAAGACTAAGTAGATATTCATATTGATTTTTTAATGGATTAAACATCATAAACTCTTTAAATTAGTGGGATAATGGATCTTGTTATTTTACATTAGTTATAAATTAGTATTGTCATTGTAATTTAATGTTTTATTTTTTTTTGTAAGAATTTAGCATTTTCAAATGGTTTTGGATCTGAAAATTTATTTTTTGGATTTTGAAAAAAACTGGATATAAATTCAATTATTTTTTAATTTTCTTGTTTTCTATCCTTATTTACCCAATAATTTGAATAAAAGTATATTATTTTCACTAACAATATGAAGAGAAACTTACAACTTAGTGATATTATTATTAATATTTTGGTATATTTATTTTAAAGTAAATACTTTGATAAACTATATAAATAGATGTGATAAAATTAAAATATTAAATAATAATTTCTTAAAATCTATCTATAAGCTATTTTGTTTTATAAATAAATGACTTTCCAAATTCTATTTGAAGCAATTATTTTATTGAATGTTAGATTATGAGAATTAAAGAGTAAAATAATATAAAATATGAAATATAATAAATCAAATAAAGAATTTAAAATTAGTAAAATGATTTCATGTTGTGTCATAATTCTAAGATAATATGTGTTGATGATGTGACATTATAAGAAAAAACTCTATTCTACATTTCTACTTAATATATATGGATACGCTTTTGGCCTTTCACTTGAATCTCTCCACAAGGCGTACAAATATTTAAAATACGCGTTTAGCAAACACATTGTGTATTTTCCCGCTTCTCTTAATTGTTCCTTTTACCTGTTGATGAACCCTAAATCCTGCGAGAGAACATTTTCCTCATTCACTGTCATGGCTGGTCGATCTTCAGCTCGATCTCAGCTCCACTTCTTTTGGCCGAGCTTCCCCTTGACTCCCATCAACTCCTAAGCTTTTCTTTAACCTTCTTGTTCATGCTCATCATCCAAGATAGCTCCAAGTACACCAAATAACCTGAAAATGATGCATATATGCAAGAAATATGCAAATGCTAATGCAACATGTCCTAAAACCTAAAATGGGACAAAAACTACATCACTCTAAGTATGAGTGCAAAGTGAGTGCAAAACTATCATAAATGAGTGCTAAATATGCGAAATATATGAGTATATCAACTCTCCCAAACTTGCTTTTTTGCTTGTCCTCAAGCAAACAAAGACAAATTAGGAGAAGAAGTTTGAAAATGGGGTTCAAATCCAAAAGTGTTTTTCAAATAAATAGAATCAATGGTCCTTGTTCTTAATCTTAGGATGCAGTATACTAACTCTACTCCAAAGAACTTAGCCATATTCATCACACATTGAATCTCAAATCAAGACTTGTCTATTCCAAACAATCTAAGAATCTTAACCTTTAACATTCATTAAAGCTCAAACCGTGAATCATACTTATGCAATTGAAACCGAAGACAAGGTTATGAGATAAAAATGATCTCATTCATGTGGGTATTCCAAGCAATGGGTTTTCTTAAGAAGGATTGAACTTGTGCATAATGCTAAAGGTAAAAGGCAATGGATGCATACATGGCTAGACTATCATTTACCCATCATGCTAACAATGAACCTAATCCCTCTCTCATTCATTTTCTTTTTCAGCTCAATCACCCTCTAGAACTACCCAATCAAACAAAGCAAAATGCTAAGTATAAACCCACAAAAACTCCATCATTCGAATTCACCTTAGGGAGACTTCTTCAACCTTTCTCATAGTGAGTGGTATGGTCATACATAGATTGGCTCTTTATATTTTCTTGGGATAGCTCTCTCTTTACCCATATATATATTTTTTTATGCATTTGGCCTTTTTGGCTCTTTTTACTTTTGTTTTTTATTAGAGAGCTATCCCCTTTTCTTTTCTTTTTAGAACTTGAGCTTTCATACAAAACAATTCAAGACCAACCACTTCAAACTATATATCCCTTTTTATTCAAACTCATTACACCATCTTCTTCTCAAATCCGAAATTAAAGTAAGCATTTCTAATCACAACACCCATGAACTCCCACCCAAATCAAGCCTAAAGCTAGCTTCAATATGCAAAGCTAGAATCATATGAGAGCCTAAACATGTCGGCCTAAACCTAACACTTTATGCCAAGTTCAATCAAAATTTTAAGGCCTCACAAATCACACACGAATTTGGCTTGAAATGAGGTAAATGTTAAGGTGTGGAATTCTATTTAGGCTTACAAGAGAGTGGTGAAAAGAATAAGAAAGCCTAAATATGTATATGTAATCCATGTATTCTTTCTCAAGTGCACAAGTATGATAATTAAATGTTCATGTTAAGGTTTCCACTTAATAGGAAAGGATTCAATTCGTGCTTGTTTCAACTTAAGCCAAGAAAATTAAAACAAATGATCCAATTATGGTTAGAGCTTAATTTCATAGTTTGCACAAAGCATCAAAGAACTACAAACTAGGGCCTTGAACCAATTCATGAGCTTAAAAGACTTTACAAGGAAAATTACCCCTTATGCACATGAATGCAAGCAACCTATATGATAAAATCTAGACTCAATCCTAAAAATATTCTACAAATGCAAATGCAACTATATGATTTTTTTTTTGAAATTTTTGAAATTGTTCTGATTTTTTTATGCAAATATAAATGCATGAAGACTCAAATATGCTAAAGAGAAAATAAGAACAAAAAACACAAAATTAAATCTCTCAACCTCTCCCCCAAACTTAAATTACACAGTCCCTTGTGTAATAAAAGTTCAAGAGAGACCATCAACAAAAAAAAAAAAAAAAAAAAACAAAAATGCATGATATATACAAGGTTTTGGAATGGTCTACCTTGGAGCTTGTTGTGGTTCGAGCTGGTTGATCGATCTGTTGGTTGTTCTGGGCAAAAGATCGAGGTTCATGCTCGATCTAGGCTCCATTCTGTCCAGGAGATCGAGTGGATGTACTCGATCCAGCTCTCGATTTATGGTTGAATCGACCATGGCTGGTCGATCTAGCCATCGATCTAGCGGGTTGCTTCATTTTCCTTGCCTTTTAAAACCCCAAGAACATGGTTTTGGATCTCCATCTCCCTTGTTCCTGCTCACACACACTTAAAGACATAATCTAGAAGAGAAATAAAAATTATATACACAAGGATAGTCATGGGATTGCCTCCCAAGTGCGCTTAGTTTAAAGTCTCTTAGCTTGACTTTCCTTACTCTTCCCTAAGCTGGTTTTAGGGTGAATTGGGAGGCAGGAGACGTGGCTGTACTTAAACTTTGTGGCATCTCAGCAGTGAAGATGGTGAACATTATCTTTTGCACACGTTCCTTATCCTTCTCATCCATACCCGGAGGGAGAATCGCTTTGGCGCTCACAAGAGGATTGCAACGGCATGTGGTCTCAACCTTATACTCTTTAGCATCATCTTTGAGTCTCAATGGGTGAAGACTCAAAGTGTTTGTGGGCTGAGCAACTGTAATAACCACGTGCTTCTTCTTCATTGGCCTCTTCCTTGCCTTTCTTGCCTTCCTTGGCAATTTCACCAAAATCTCATCCAACTTGGGCTCATCAAACAAAACTTGAGTTGTGGAGATAGAAGCAACTCCTTTACCATTCTCTAATTCCTTGATCTTGGAGGCTAATGTCTCAAGTTTGGATTTAAATTCCTCTTGTAGACTACCCATGTTGGTATGGATCTCATCCAACTCCTTAAACATTATCATTACGCCATTCTCTTGACCATGGAGTTGTTGGAGCATACTTTGAATGGCGTCTTGAGAAAGAGAACTAGGGACTTGTCCTTGTTGCACGGAACGTGGGGCTTTCACTATGCAATTGGCTCTCTCATGGTGTTGCTCATGAGCCAAATCAACTCCTCTTTGTTTCGCTTGTATGAGTTTCTCCAAGCGCTCCAATTTATCTTGCAAGTCCTTCCATGTGGAGTCTTCACATGATCTCTTTAGAGGTGTTGTATCATGCCCTTCATAGTAGCTTTCACTAGTCTTGGCCAAGTTCTCAACAAGTAGCTCTCCTTCTTCCATTGTGAGGTTTGCAAAACGCCCTTTGCTAGCCACATCCAATGTCCATTTGTGATCCTTAGCAACTCCCCAATAGAAAATGCTAAGGATTGCTTCTTTCTTGAACCCATGATGTGGACAATCCCGAGTGTATCCTCTAAGTCTCTCCCATGCTTCATGAAAGGTCTCATGTATGCCTTGCTTGAAACTCAAGATGTCTCTCCTCATTTGGACTGTTTTTATAGTGGGATAGTACCTTTGAAGGAAGACCCTTTGGCAATCATCCCAAGATTTGACCAAATAAGATGGTAGAGCGCTCTCCCATTGGTGCGCCTTTTCTCCAAGTGAGAAAGGAAATAGAATGAGCTTTATGCAATCTTTGGGCATACCTTCAATGCTAAACGTGTTGCATAACCTCTCAAAGGACTCCACATGATCATAAGGATTCTCCATTCCATTCCCAAAGAACTTAGAGCGTTGAATTAACCTCACAAGACTTGGCTTGATCTCATAGGCTTTGGCTTCTATTGGAGGAGGATGGATTCCAAATCTGAACTCATGATAATGAGGAGCATCAAAGCTCCCAATTGTTGGCTTGTTCCCTTGAGCTTGGGGAGAGGTAGGTACACGTTCTTGAGGTTGTGGAGCTTGGAGAATTTTTCTTTGGCCTTTCTTCTCCAACACCTCAAGTGATCTTTCTTTTCCATGTCTCTTCTCTTTAGTTTGGTACCTTTGAAGGCATAAGAGAATCAAGGAACACAAGTTAGTACCAAAAAATAAGAAACAATTCATCATCTTCAAAGGAGATGAGAAAACAAAGTAAAATAAAAACTTAGTCTCAAATATATTCAAAATCCTAATGGTTAATGCTAAACCCCAATGGCAACGGCGCCAAATTGATAGTAGGATTTTTTTAGGTTCAAACAATCAATTCCTAAAACTCTACTACTCTTGTCATTGTAGTATTTTAGGTATCAATCCAAATGGATAGAGATTAAAAACACTAGGAATGCATAGATCTATTTAATCTAAGCACAATCAAAGAGAGAAGTTTCTAACAACCTAATTGAAATGGAAACAATGCATAAAAATAAAACTTTGCACAAGTAATAATCTAGAAGACTTTAAATAAGCAAAAAGCAAAACTAAACTCAAGGGAAGAAATTTAATTTCGAAATGTGCAAGAAATAAATACTAGAATTAAAAGATGGGGTAATTGAATAAGAAGATTAAGATGGCTAACTTGGTGTTCATACTCCAACAATTCTCATTTTTAGACATAAAGATCTCACTTAGATTTTCCCATCTTAGGTGGTGCTAATCCTATTTGCAAACCTAGACTTTCCCAACTTAGGTGGTACTAATCTAATGTTAATCCTCAACCCAATATCTAATTTTCATTAGTAAAGGGGAAAAATTGCAAAGGTGGAGAACCTAATGCTAAATGAATCAATAAACTTAAACAACCAATATATTGGTATAAAAAGGTAAATCTCTTCATTTAGTTGGTTTGACATTTCATCAAACACCTTGTGGGTGAGAATTGCCATTGTGTTTAGATTGCATGGTTTATGCTAATCTAACACTAGGAACACTATATGAGAAAATGATTTTATGAAATTAAGTCCTAAACACCAAGTTTCCCACTTAAATCTACCTAATCTAACCCATCTTCCAATCCAAGAAAGACTACTCACTAATCATGTTCAAACCCCTCTTAATCATAAGAGAAGAGGTGTTAAACATGATTAGTTAAAACAAGAAGAAAATATTAAAGCTTAAAACGCAAGTACTTAATTAAAAATCAAAGGTTTACAAAAAATGGATAAAGTGTTTCAATGGTGGTCTCCAAAACCAAAAAATGAGGAAGATAACTCTAAAAAAACGTTGCTGCCCTAAAAAATAGGGTAAAAGTGTTTATATAGGACCACACAAAGTGGTCCCCTCACTAGAAGACAAAATGTGAGCTGTCCAAAGAAGGAAGGAAAAATCTGGACCCAAGATCGGCCATGGCTGGTCAATCTTCAGCTCGATTCCAGGTTGAATCGGCCATGGCTGGTCGATCTTCAGCTCGATCTCAGCTCCACTTCTTTTGGCTGAGCTTCCCCTTGACTCCCATCAACTCCTAAGCTCTTCTTTAACCTTCTTGTCCATGCTCATCATCTAAGATAGCTCCAAGTACGCCAAATAACCTGAAAATGATGCATATATGCAAGAAATATGCAAATGTTAATGCAACATGTCTTAAAACCTAAAATGGGACAAAAACTACAATAACTCTAAGTATGAGTGCAAAAGTGAGTGCACAACTATCCTAAATAAGTGTTAAATATGCGAAATATATGAGTATATCAAATATCAAAGCTTAAAGATTTTAAAACTACAAGTGCAAATATTAAAAGATCTCTAGCAACCTAAGCAACAAAATATTGATTCTTGATTTATCAAATATGAAAGAGAGATTCAAGGCTGAGGGTTTGGATAATGGGAGATTCAAGGTTGGATCTTGGGTTTAGACAAAGTGAATCTACACAAATATTGAGCTAACTCTAAGTCTAAGAAACGAATCTAGAACATTCCACGGTTAGTGGTTCCGAACCTTCATCAAACCTTTCCCTCCAAACCCATGGTGTGTGGTGGAAATGATCGGTTGATGAGCTCCTTTCATAACTTGGCTTAACTAAACCCTAATCTCCACCGTCGTGGCTTAAATAGAGATAGTTTCTTGGATGGGTTTTTGAGATTCCTAAGTTCTCATGAGATAAGGAAATCTCTATGGACACAAAGATCTCCATCGAGAATCTTTGGCATTAATCCTTCCAAACCAAGAAGAGTTAAGGGTTATAAACATGCTAAACCTCTAGATCTAAACCCTTAAACTTCCCTGAACCCCTCGGCTTCAAACCTTAAAGCTACTACTCGCTAATCATGTTTAATCACTCCATAATCATAAGATCCGAAATGCTAAACATGATTGACGTTAAACAAGAAGGAGATTAAGATTTAAAGAGACAAGTTTTTGCTTATAAAATAAAATAGTGGGATTACAAAAGCTTAAAAACCTTAACAATGGTGGCAAAGCTAAAAGAGGAAGAAGGCAAAAAGCATAAAGATAAGATAAGCCCAAAAATAAGGGTTTTAGCTATTTATAGCAAAAGAGGAATGGTCCCTTCACAAGAGGACCAAACGTGAGCTGGCGGATAAGGAAGCACGTCTGGAGAGAAGAGATCGAGCTGATTCGTCGATCTCTTGCCCGATCTTGGACTGGGAACAGGCTCACTCGCTCGATTGTCGGGTCGTTCTAATTCAACAATCGACCCTCTTGCTCGATCTTCGGGTCGTTTCGATCTGGATCGATCTTCAGTCTCGATCTTCACTCTGTTCTTCCTGGGTAGCGTCTTTGGGTCCGTACAGTTGCTCGACCGATGTGGTCGATCTAAGCCTCGATCTTCTTCTTGAAACGGTCTGACTCCTCGATCGTGTGGTCGATCTCGTCTAGATCGACCTGCCTTGCTCGATCGTCTCCTCGATCTCAGTGGGTGTTTGCTTGTCCGAGTTTCTCCAAGTACTCTTAAGCTTTCCTTTGAACCTCAGCATGTCCCAGCATTCACCATGGCTCCAATGTACTCAAAACAACCTGATAATGATGCAAATATGGAAGAAACATGCAAATGCTAATGCAAAGTGTTCTAGGACCTAAAATGAG
The DNA here is from genome assembly GCA_020283515.1 of Alliaria petiolata. Classification (NCBI taxonomy): domain Eukaryota; kingdom Viridiplantae; phylum Streptophyta; class Magnoliopsida; order Brassicales; family Brassicaceae; genus Alliaria; species Alliaria petiolata. Next base: position 416,857,176 of record JAHZTW010000001.1, read on the forward strand.
ATAAATGATGCAAACTAGCCTATTATGAATGTATTATGCATGAAAACATACTCTAAATGCATGCTAAATATGCGAAATATATGAGTATATCAACCCTCACCCAAATCATGGCTTCGTACGAATCTGTTTCAATCCACATGTACAATAAACGGCAAAGTATGTCGTTTCGTTATAGATTCAGGTAGTTGTGCTAATGTAATATCTGAAGAAGTTGTGTGCAAACTTGCTCTCCCAACAGAGCCACATCCTCAACCGTACTGTCTAGGCTGGATGAATCAAAGCGCAAAGGTTCGAATTTCCAACCGTGTATTAGTTTAGTTCTCGATCGGTCCTATTTATAAAGATAGCACATATTGTGATGTGGCGAAAATTGATGTTTCTCACTTGATCTTGGATAGACCATGGCAATATGATCGTGATGCACACCATGCCGTAAAAGCCAACACGTATTCTTTCATTTTTCAAAATCGAAAGATCACACTTTTATTGACTCTAGAAGCATCATTAGAGCATCGAATCACAATACCTCCAACTACATAATCTGGGACCAAGCCCGTGCTTCTCCTCTCTAGGGCTCCCTTTGTGGAACAATTGTTACAAGCTGAATGTGTTTACGCTTGGCTTGCTTCGGGAAATGAATTTTTATCCCAGGTCGCTGCTCCTTCAACCTTTTAACCCTTACTCTTAGAATATTCCGACATATTTCCTACAGAACTTCCCGCATGACTTCCACCACTTCGTGATGTTCAACATCACATCGATTTAGTTCCTAATGCGTCGCTACCTAACATGACACATTATCGTATGAGTCCACAAGAACATAAGGAACTTCGTTGTCAGGTTGAGGAACTTCGTCGTCAGGTTGAGGAACTTCTTCAAAAGGGTTATCTTCGTGAAAGTTTAAGTCCTTGTGATGTCCCTGCTTTACTCATTCCGAGGAAGGATGGATTGTGGCATATGTGTGTGGATAGCAGACCAATTAATAAAATAACGACCATGTATCGTTTTCTGATTCCACGACTTGATGATCTGCTTGACCAAATCGGAACTGCATCTATATTTACTAAACTTGATCTCAAAAGTGGATATCATCAAATTCGTATTCGCCCTGGAGATGAGTGGAAGACAGCTTTTAAAACCCGCGAAGAACTTTTTGAATGGTTGGTTATGCCTTTTGGCCTTTCCAATGCTCCAAGTACTTTTATGAGGGTTATGAATCAAGCTTTACGCCCTTTTATCGGAGAGTTTGAGGTGGTTTATTTCGACGATATTCTGACTTTTAGTAATTCCTTGGAGCAACATTTAAATCATCTACGTGAAGTCTTGGTTGTTCTACGTCGCGAGAAGCTTTTTGTCCCAGTTAAAAATTGTGAGTTTGGCGTGGAAGAGGTCCTTTTTCTTGGCTATGTAGTTTTAAAATACGGCCTCAAAGTGGATCCACAAAAGGTGGCTGCAATATCATCTTGGCCATTACCTACTACCCTCACCGAAACCCATAGTTTTCACAGATTAGCATCTTTTTATCGAAGATTTGTGCCTAATTTCAGCACAATCACAGCCCCAATCACAGATTGTATGAAAGGTTCTTCATTCACTTGGACAACAGAGGCAACTATTGCTTTTGAAGCAATCAAACAGCAGCTCACTTCAGCGACTTTCCTTATCTTGCCCGACTTCAACATGCCATTTGAGTTACATTGTGATGCATCTAAATTGGGAATTGGGGCGTCAACAAGGGCGACCAGTGGCTTTTTATAGTGAAAAATTGACGGGTTCTTGAGGTCGGTATAGCACTTACGATGTTGAATTTTATGCTATTGTACAAGCAATCAAGCATCGGAGACATTATCTTTTTCATCAGGAGTTTGTCCTTTATAAAGACCATGTGGCTCTTAAATACCTTGACACTCAGGACAAAGTCTCTTCTCGGCATGCATCGTGGATCGCATATTTACAACAATTCACATTTGTCATCAAACATGAATCCGGGAAGTTAAATAAAGTAGTTGATGCATTAAGAAGACGTCATAATCTTCTTGCAACTCTGCGTATCTCAGTCTCACGAGTTTTGCAGACTTATACCCAAGCGATCCCTTCTTCGGACCAATTTGGACTGATCTGCAGCAAGGAAAACGTACATATTATATTATCATTAATGACTTTCTTTTTCGTGAGAATCGGTTATGTTTGCCTGAATGTAGCCTCCGTCTACAAGTCATCTCTGAATTACACAAGGAAGATCATGTTGGACGAGATCGAACGTTGAAACTTGTCACTACTTTGTATTTTTGGCCAACACTTAGGCGTGATGTTGAACGATTCGTGGCACGATGTACGGTTTGTCAAGCTTCTAAGGGTCACGCTTCTAATGCAGGTCTGTATATGCCTTTGCCAATTCCGATACAAGCATGAACATATATCAGCATGGATTTCGTTTTTGGACTTCCTCGGATATAACGAGGCAACGACTCTATTTTTGTCATTGTTGATTGTTTCTCAAAAATGGCACATTTCATTCCATGTAAAAAGACGACGGATGCGATTCAAGTGGCTCAATTATTTTTTCGAGAGATTTACCACCTCCACGAGCTTCATGTTTCCATTTTTTCTGATCGAGATTCCCGCTTTATTAGTCATTTCTGGTGATCAGTGTGGAAGCTTCTGCATACTAGTTTGGATATGAGCTATGCCTATCATCCGCAATCCGATGGACAAACTGAGGTCACAAATCGAGCTTTGGGAAACATGCTTCGCAGTTTAGTGGGTGACAACATTAAATCGTGGGATTCACAGCTTTGTCGAGCCGAGTTTGCACCCAATCACGCATCCAATTGAAGTTCATGATTCAGTCCATTCCAGGTTGTTTATGGTATTATTCTGCGATGTCCTCTTGATCTAGCATTACCACCAGATCGAACAAGACTTCATGGGCGAGTTGTAGACTTTGTAGACGATTTGTTGCGAGTACACAATCAAGCTCGTGACAACTTAGCTAATACAACGATCAAGTACAAACGGAATGTGGACAAGCATCGCCGTGATGTACAGTTTAGTGTTGGTGATCGAGTTTGGGCTGTTCTTACAAAAGATCGCTTTCCAGCGCATGAGTACAACAAGCTTAAGGCACGCAGAATAGGTCATGTGGCGGTCATAGAGAAGATCAATGCAAATGCCTATCGTTTGAAGCTTCCGTCTCATATCAACACCGCTGATGTTTTCAATGTCAAACATCTCTTTCGTCATGAACCAGCAGATAATGACTCCATCCAAGATTTCGAGATGAATCTTCTCTTATCGGGGGAGACCTGATGCAGCATACAAATCTATCTTTTCTTTTTTACTTAAGTTTTTCTATTTAGTGTTTTGGATGTTTTTCTTTCTTATGATAGTTTAACTTTTCTAGATTTCCTTATTCTAAGTCTTTTCCTAATTCTTATTTTGGGTTTAGCCTATATAAACAAGCCATATGTGCTTTGTAATCGACACTTCAGATTTTGATTAATACATAGAGCTTTTTGAAAGACTCTTCTTTTACCTTAAACTCTGGGTATTCTTCAAGAATAACGATTTTAAGAAGGCTAAGCTAACGGGAATTCACAGAATCAACGTTACCTTTGCATTATCGGTTCTATTCCTTCATCACTGCGACAAGTTGGTTGAGATGATTCTCGAGGTTAATCTCCAAGAGGTATGTATTCTTCATCTACTAGACTTTAGTTTGATGTTGTGATTTTAATACTTAAAGCCAGTTTCTTCTAAATGTTATAGGTAGCGACTTTGCTGGAGTGTTTATTCACATCAGATACTCCATTGACCAATACATTTCTGAAAAAGAAAAGCTCATATGGTATGAAGAGGATTCATAAAACGCCGACAAGTACTGCCTTCAGTGAAGATGGAGAGGAATCAAAAGCTGACCAAACGATAACGTTAAATGCATATGCTAGGAAGAAGGAAGGGAACATTATATATGTTGAATGTGGTGAAGATTTTGTTGATTTTCTTTTCAATTTTCTGGATATGCCTCTAGAATCTGTATGGGGAATATCGGGCGACGGAATCATCCTTGGATGCGTTGAAAACTTGTGCAAAAGCTTCAAGGAATTGAGTGTTGATTCCGGAAGAGAAGCTTCATTTTTTAAATGTGTTCTTTCCTCATTACTACAAGTGTCAGAAGCAGCTGATTGATGTCGTGACCACACATAAGCCACCAACTTACTACCGTTATGTCTCCTTCTCTGTGGATCATTTTAGGGAGTATTGTTTGTCTGAAAACTCCGGTAAGCGACTTGTGTATGATTTATAAACTCCTGCATGTGACTTCGATATATCCAAAATCCGAAGGCAATAGCAATCAAGTGGATTTTTGAAGAGAGGGATAAAGTTCATGGTGATAGATGATATGATCATTACTCCTTCGAACTCAGCCTCAATCTTGGGAATGTTGAAAGATAAACATACCCGATTAGAGGATGTTGAATTTCGTGTGATCAATATGCAAAAAGAAGAGGTAAAGCTTGTCAAAGATTTTTGTTTGATTGCAATAAGACATATTACAAAACTATACATCAATTGATCCCTACATGTGCATATGCAAGTTATCAGATTATTGGGAGCTTCGTTGGTGACATTTTCTGCCTTAAGCACTGATCTTCTAGCTATAGAATCAACTTCAACAAGTGCTCCTGAAAGCCGTTTTTATAAGAAGCCGAAGATTGAGACTTGAAGAGCTAATGTTGACCGCTAGAAAACCTTTTGATTAGCATTTGACTGTTTCAGTTACTTGATAACCATGTTAGTTTCTTGGACATCTACTTTGTCTAATCTTTTCAATTTTTAGCTACCTGCCATTTTTGTTCTTTTTGTAAGACGTCCAACTTTAGGATATATGCCATATTTTTAAGGAAAGGTGTTGTTGACAATTTTTAAAATGGGTAACTTAGAAACTCAAGTTTCTTTTTTTTTTATTGTGATGGGTATTTTATAGTCTCTCATTTTACCATGTTTTTAACACTCATATAGGATAGTTTTGCATACATACATGCATTCATTAGATAGTTTTAAGCTAGATTGCATTCATTTTAGAGTTTAGTGAGTCTTAGCTAAGGATATTGTATATATGTTGCATTTGAAGTGTTTCTCAGGTATTCTAGAGCTTGAAGAGGCTATTGGGAGGTTGATGAATGAGCAAGAAAGCCAAGAAGGGGAAGAACGGAAGAAAAACATGCAGCAAAACTCGCAAAAGACATGAAGGAAGCAGTATTGGTGTGATGTATCGGTGTGATCACACCGATACACATATCGGCCTTGTGTATTAGTGTAATCACACCGATATGGAACCCACAATTCTGTTTACTTAAGACGAAAATACAATGTTGATCATCATTATCAAGTTGACTTTTTATTTCTAAACTTTTCCAGAAACTCTCTCTATATTTGGTGATTTTATTTGTAAGACCTTTGGATCAAAAACTTCAATTCGAGAATTCTTCTTCTCTAATCTCTTCCCTTTACTCTTTCTAATGCTTATTATCAATTTTTACAAGTTTTTATTGGTTTGATCATGAACTATGAGTAGTTCTTTAGAATCTAAGGTTGGTTAGATCCAAGGTGTTTAGGGTGTTAATCTTGATGTCTCTGACTTGATTCTTCCATATCTCTTCTTGCTTAATGCTCTTAATGCTAAATTTCAACCTTGATCATGTTGAATTAGATTTCTTGGGAATTTTCTCAACCAAAAGATTAGTAAAATTCTTGGATCATTTAAGCAAGAGATTTTACATACTTAGCTCACGAAAGTGGTTGTCTAAGGTGTTTATTAGCAGATTAGAACTGAATCTTTATGCATGTTGCATCTTTGATCACAAATGAAAGTTTATTCTTGATTAAAAATGTGATGAAAAGATTAAGTCCATGAAAGTGGTTTAATCTATTATTGAAGTTCTAAGCTTAGGGATTAGCATTCATATGAGTAAAATGGCGTCATTAATTACACTTTTAAACACCTGAAAATCAATACCATAACCTTGGTTTCATCTTTCCAAAATTTACAAAAACCTTTTGGAAACTCTGTTTTGTTTTTAATTATCTTGAAGATAGCTTGTCTTTCACCTTGTTTAATGTTACTAATCGCATACCAAAACCTTCACTAGACTTGCTTAGATTAAGAAGTTTTATGAATTCCTTTTGTCACAACAAACCCATATGGATTGATCCTCAAATACTACAATGACCTGTGTAGTAGGATTGAGTAATTGATTAACAAAATTCTGTTATCAGTTTTAGCGTCTTATAGACTCTCTGTTCAGGCATATATATTCTCTCTTTAGAGCTTTATCAAAGGATCGCAAGCAGTAATACATGTAATTTCTAGTTGCTCTTTCGAAATCAATGACGAAGTTTTTGTGGATATCGATTGATGCTATAGTAAGAATAAGTCTAGCTTTTGCCCGCTCCAAAACCTTTTATCTTCACTTTTTATTCATGGTCATGGGAATGCTCGAAGAATATTTGACTACTTATGACGTATCAATATTACACTTTGTTCATATTTATGGAAACTTGAACAAAAACTACGAATATGAGTGAAGGATTATGCAAGGGGAAGAAGCTCAAAGTTTGTTTTTGTTTATTTGATGTCAAGTCTGTGAATTTAAGTGCAAGGAAATGTCAAAGGATTGTTTTTGTTTTGTTGGCTCTTGCGTATGTGTTGATGAACCATTTTAGTTAGTGTCAAAATTTTAATTTGAGCCGCTGAGATTGAATATATTAGTCTTTAACAATTTGCTTGTTTATTTTAGAACATATCTGAACTAAAATGGCTGNTCTCTATGGTGCAGAACAACAAGTTCCATGGGCTACCAATGGAAGATCCTTTGGACCACTTGGATGAGTTTGATAGAATCTGCAGCATGACAAAGATCAATGGAATTTCAGAGGATGGTTTCAACCTGAGATTGTTCCCATTTTCCCTTGGGGACAAAGCACACCTATGGGAGAAGACACTTCCACAAGCTTCCATCACTTCTTGGGATCAATGCAAGAAGTCTTTCTTGGCCAAATTTTTCTCCAACTCAAGAACTGCAAAGCTGCGAAATGACATCTCTAGCTTCACTCAAAGGAGCAATGAAAGTTTCTGTGAAGCATGGGAAAGTTTCAAGAGCTATACCATGCAATGTCCACACCATGGATTTTCTGAAGAGTCTCTACTAAGCACTCTCTACAGAGGTGTGCTTCCTAGACACTGCAAGCAATGGAAATTTCCTAGGGAAGGAGGTAGAAGATGGTCTTCAGCTGGTGGAGAACCTAGCCCAAAGTGATGGGAATTATAGTGAAGACTATGATAGATCATCAAGAGGTGGAGGAGATACTGAAGATCAAAGAAGAAGGGAAATGAAAGCTCTCAATGACAAGATGGATAAGCTGCTACAGGCTTCTCAAAAATCAGTACATTATGTGGGTGATTATGAAGACAGCCATGGACCTCATCAAGAACCAAATGAGGATTTCAGAGAAGAGGTCAACTATGTTAGAGGCCAGGGTAACTTTCAACCAAGACAACAACAGCCCTCTGGTTTTGTGCAGCAGGTGCAATAATAAATTTCAGCCCTCCAAGATATGGACATGAAGAATATGCTCCAGCAAATTCTACAAGGCCAAGCACAAGGAGCAATTGACTTAAGCAAGAAGATGGCAAAAATACACAATAAGGTGGACTCAACATACAATGACCTGAACTCAAAGATAGAAATCCTCAATTCCAAGTATCAGCAAATGGAAAACAAGGGCAATGCATCAACATCAAGGCAGCAAGGTACTCTCCCAGGAAATTCAGAGACTAATCCTAGAGAGTACATCAATGCAATAACATTGAGAAGTGGGAAAGCACTACAACCACCACCCACACATTCCAAACTCAATGAGGACATTGAGAGACAAGATGGGGAGGTGAACTTTCAAAATGATGAAAGTGTGATTGCTGAAGATTTTGTGGTTCAGAGAGAAGGCAAGGAAAAAGTTGGGGAGAAACCAAGAGAGGAAATTGTTGGTTACAAGAAGACTCCCTTTGTTCCACCACCATACAAACCAAAACTCCCATTTCCTGGGCGCTTTAAGAAGCAATTGGTGGAGAAGTATAGAGCTCTCTTTGACAAGCAAATGAGTGAGATCCAACTAACCATGCCTTTGATGGATGCATTTATGCTGGTTCCTCAATATGTCAAGTTTCTCAAAGATGCAGTAATGGAGAGGATTAAAGAGATGCAAGGTATGGTGGTTCTTACTCATGAATGTAGTGCCATTATTCAAAAGACCATCATCCCAAAGAAGCTTGGTGATCCTGATAGTTTTACTCTGCCATGTGCTTTGGGACCTTTCTCATTCAACCATTGCTTGTGTGTCTGATGCCACTTTTGGTAGCTAAAAGACTGGGCTTTAATCGCTACAAGGAGTGTGGAATCTCCTTTGTGTTAGCTGATAGATCAATTAGACTTCCGGTGGGTTTGCTTGAAGACCTGTCAGTCATGATTGGGAATGTTGAAGTGCCCACAGACTTTGTGGTATTGAGGATGGATGAAGAACCAAAAGATCCACTCATCTTTGGGAGACCTTTCTTAGCAACAGTTGGGGCTATTATTGATGTCAAGAAGGGAAAAATCGACTTACACTTGGGAAATGACTTTATTGTATGACATCAATGACACATTGAAGAAGCCTACCATTGAAGGTCAAGCTTTCTGGATTGAAACCATGAACCAATTAGCTGATGAATATCTTGAAGAGTTAGCCATGGAAGATCATCTCCAGGTAGCTTTAACCAAGGAGCATGGGGAGAATGGATTTCTACATGAAGAAAGCCTGGGATACTTGAAGCTGCTGGATTCACACAAACCATTACAAGGAGAAAGCACCTTCATGGAGCTGCAGCATAACAACAATGGAGGTTCTATGTTTGAAGATGTTGGTTCCTTAGACACTAAACAAGATGACAAGAAGGAGGCTAGCAATGGTAAGTCTAGCATTGAAGATGATTGGTGTGAACTCAAAGCACCAAGGGTGGAACTCAAACCTCTTCCACAAGGGCTAAGGTATGCTTTCCTAGGTCCAAATTCGTCATACCCTGTCATAGTGAATGAAAATCTGAATGAGGAAGAGTTAACCTCACTTTTGAATGAACTAAAAAAGTTTAGGAGAACCATTGGTTATTCTTTGGATGACATCAAAGGAATCTCTCCTTCTCTTTGCACACATAGAATTCATCTAGAAAATGAATCTTTAACTTCAATTGAACATCAAAGAAGATTAAACCCAAACTTGAAAGAAGTAGTAAAAAAGGAGATCCTTAAACTTCTAGATGCAGGTGTTATCTATCCCATTTCCGATAGCACTTGGGTTTCACCTGTTCATGTTGGGCCAAAAAAAGGAGTAATAACTGTGGTAAAAATGAAAAAATGAATTAATACCAACTAGAACAATAACAGGCCATAGGATGTGTATTGATTATCGAAAAATAAATTCAGCCTCAAGGAAAGATCATTTTCCTCTCCCATTCATTGACCAAATGCTGGAAAGACTTGCAAACCACCCATTTTATTGCTTCTTAGATGGGTATAGTGGGTTCTTTCAAATACCCATTCACCCCAATGATTAAGAAAAAAACAACTTTCACATGCCCCTATGGTACCTTTGCACATCGAAGGATGCCATTTGGGTTGTGTAATGCACCAGCAACTTTTCAAAGATGCATGATGTCGATATTTTCTGATCTTATAAAGGATATGGTAGAGGTCTTCATGGATGATTTTTCTGTATATGGTCTCTCTTTTGCTGGGTGTTTGTCAAATCTTTGCAGGGTGCTTAAAAGGTGTGAGGATGCAAACCTGGTGTTGAACTGGGAGAAATGTCATTTCATGGTGAGAGAAGGCATTGTGCTTGGGCACAAAATTTCTGAAAATGGGATAGAAGTGGACAATTGATTACAGATTTTTGGAGTGTTATAAAAAGCCTTTAGTATGCTCATGTCATTGCAATACTTAAGGGTCAATCCAACTTGGGAGGTTAAAGAGATACCAAGAATACAAGAACTTTTGGTAAAGCTAAGCAGGTTCGGATTAAATGGGTGAATAATTCAAAATAAACTACTTGTGATGATCTACTAAACTTGAAAACTATTTTAAAATCCCAACCAGGGGGTTAAACAACTAAAAAGCTACTTCTAAGGATTTAAAAAGCTCGATTACTAATTTAAGAAAATTCAAAACTAAGGACAGACAAAACGGGAAATTACTAATGACTTAAGGCAAATTTTAAGAACTAGAAATAAAAATCTACTGACTCTTAACTTCTATCAGGGTGCGAAATAGGATATTAGGGAATTTTTAATATACTAACAAGACCAAGAACACGAACTTAAGAAATTACAAAGCTTTAATGCAAGAAATAAACAACTTGAAGGATTTAAGCTACAAGATTGAAACTTTAACTAAAGGAAGATGATTTTTATGTTTTCAGATGATAAGGAATGGATTCACGGTTTGTGGATCAGCTTAAGGGGGTTCAAGATTTAAACTTTAGATTTTAAAACTATAGATCTACACTTTTTGTGCTTTCTCTAAGCCTTGAGACACTTAAGGCTAGCTTCATCCATGGCGTGTGGTATGGAGCCTTTCCTCATCCCTTCCTCCTAACCCATTGATCGTGGTGGAAAGAAAGGATGAAGAGCATAATGCATAGATCTTAAATCATGGCTTAACTAATCCCCTAAGCAACCATGGCGTTTGGGAAAGGGAAGATTAGTCTCTTGGATTTGGATTTAAGGGATCTCATAAATCGGCTAAGATAAGGAAATCCCTGAGATCAAAGATGTCTCTCTCGAGATCCTCTAAGCCTTAAACGCCCAAATCCAAGAAGAGAATGGTTTTAAGAACAAGAAAAGACTAAGGCTTAAACCTTTAACCCCTTAATCACCCCAAACCGAAAACCCAAAAGATTACTACTCACTATACATGATTAAACTGCTTGAAAACGTAAAAGATAGAAAGCTAAGCATGAAAGAACGATTAAGCAGAAGGATTAACAGAAGTACTTAGAAAAGATTAAGGTTTTTTAAAACATGAAAAGTTTGAAAAGACTAACGATGGAGTTTTTGCTCAAAGGAGACAAGACAAATCGTGTCCAAGGGATCCTTTGGCCAAAAATAGGTCATAATCCTTTATACCAAAGAGGGAATGGTCCCCTCACAAAAGTCCAAAATCGCCTGAGCTGTTGGATAAGGTTGGAGATTGAGCTTGGTCGTTGATCTCCGACTCGATCGTGTACGCATAACGACTTCCCTTGTTCGATCGTCTAGTCGTTCTAATCGGGGAGATCGGGTGTCTCTATCGATCGCCTACTCGATCTTTGTATGATCGAGTCTTGACCTCGATCTAGCTCTCGTTCTTCTTCTGCGTCCGTGCTCGCGCTCGATCATCTTGGTCGATCTCTGGCCTCGATCTTCTTTCTTGGAACGGTTACGCGACTCGATCTTGTGGTCGATCTCATCCAGATCGACCTGCCTAGCTCGATCCTTTACTCGATCTCGGTTCCTTTGCTTCATGCCCGAATTTCTTCAAGTATCCATGGGTTCCATTTTGATCATCAGCACGTCCACGCACCCTCCATAACTCCAGTGTATCCAAAACAACCTGAATATGATGCAAGAATGCAAAAAACATGCAAATGCTAATGCAAAATGCCTTAGGACCTAAAATGGAACAAAAGCTACAATTTCGCTAAGTATGAATGCAATATGTATGCAATTTATGTCCTAAATGCAAGCTAAATGTGTGAAATATATGAGTATATCAACTCCCCCAAACTTGCCTTTTTTGCTTGTCCTCAAGCAAACAAAGACAAATCTGAGAGAGAAGTTTAAAGGTGGGAGCTCAATATCCAAGGTTGCTAACAATAATGATCAACTCAATATCCTAGTTCTTAATTCTAAGATGCATGTGAATCTGTCCTACTCCAAAAGAGTTAGCCATGCCCATTTCAGCATCCAAGTGCACCTAGGATTCAATCACAACAAGTCTCCCTATCAAACCAACTCTTTAACATTCATTAAGTGTGAAACCGTGAATCATGACATTGCAAGGCAAGTAAATTCATTTGGCTAAGGGACTGGGTTTTGAGATAAAAATGATCTCAATTCATCCGGTTTTGCATTTAAGTAAGGGTGACACTCAAGAAAGATTGAACCATATGCATAATGCTAAAGGTAAGAAACAAGTGATGCATACAAGCATAGTTTTTCATCTACCCGAAATGCTATCAATGATCCTATACCCCTCTCATTCATTTTTTTTTGCTCACTCAACCCTCTAGAATCTACTCTTTTTCCCAAGGCTTTTGTGCCTTGCTAAACCCTTTGAATTTCAACCAAATTTCTTCTCTTTTAAAGCTCTAAGGGGGAACTTCTTCAACCTAATTGTTTTCGGTGAATGGAGTAGCCTATTCTTACTAACTTAGCTCTTCTTTGATCTCTAGGCAGCCTTACATATTTTTATTTTTCTTTTCTTTGGCCCTTTTCGATTCTTTTGATTTCTCAAGACCGCCTAGCATAATTTTTTTATTTACTTATAACTATTCTTTTTTAAAACCCAAGACTCTCCATTTCAAACCATTCTTCCCCTTATTTTTCACCAAGCCCCTTTTTCATCACTTCTTCCTTTTCACACTTTTCCACCAAACATCATAATATACCACGGCCAAACCCCCAAATCTTAAGCCTAAAGCTAGCCCCAAGATGCAAGGCTAGAATCTACATGAAAACCTATACTTGTCGTCCCAAACCTAACACTTTATGCTAGGTTCAATCGAAATAAAGGCCTCACAAACAATCACACCAGAACAATTGGCTTCAAAGGAGGTTGGTTATGGTAGGGGTGCTACTTGAGCTAGAAAAAGGGTGGCAAAAGGATAAGAAAGCTCAAGTATTTTAATCCATGAATTTACCTTCAATGCAAATATGATAATTACATGTCAAAATTCGGTTTAAGTGATTAGAGTTGGCTATCAATTTCAAGACCTATTTCAACCAAAAACTAGTTACAAATGAGGTGGTCCAAGCATGGTTCTTCCTTACTTTCAAATCTATTCACAAGCATCAAAGAACTACTAACTAGGGTATTGAATTGATCGCAAAGTTAACAACCTACTTGGATTAGCTCATCATTGCCCCCAATGCATATGAATGCAATCCTAAATGAATAAAAGTTTTAGACTGAATCCTAAAATATTTTACAAATGCAAATGCAACTATATGAATATATTTTTGAAATTTTTTAAAATTTTTCTAATTTTTTTTTTGTATTTTTCTATGCAATTAAGTGAATGCATGAAGACTCAAGGATGCAAACAGAAAATAAGATCCAAATAAAACATGTCAAAGCACATACTCTCCCCCAAACTTGAATGACAACGTCTCAGTGTCACACAAGTCCAAGAGAGAGTCGAAAACACAAAGCAAAAATAGAAAGAAAATAAAAATTGCATGGTATGTACAATGGTTCGTTGTTTTGGTACCTTAGAGCGAAGAGGAGGAGGGGGTTGGTGAGGAGGAGTCTATGGAGATGGGGATCGTTGTCATGCTTCCAAATGCCATGTAGCACGCATCATCCGGAGGTAAGAACTCGAGTCCTTCAAGGCAGTCCATTAGCACACCGTTGGGGCTTGGAAGGATGTAAGCTTTCTCCTCGTTTTGCTTATTTTTGAAGTAGTAGGCAAACGTGTTAGGGGCAGGTGGGATCCGAAGAAATCTTTCGCAAGCATATAGTTGTGGTCCATGTAGGCTCTCTCCGTACATGCTTGGAAGAATGTAAGGTCTACTCCCGCTTTCTCAAAGAGGGGAGTTAGAAATCCCCCTATGGTGATAGAGCAGGACTTTGATCTACGGACCATCCTCTTGTAAATGACCAACGAGGCAGCTAGGATGCATCCATAGTTTACATCCTCGCCGAAGTTATCGTCCACCGGGTCTTCCTCATTTCGCGTGAGCCACCCCTCGTCCCACAAAATTTTCTTTAAGCCTTCGTAGAGGAAGCTCAGTTTGTTCCTTCCCACGGTTGAATCTGAAATCTTCCCCGCAATGGTGTTACCAAGGAGTTGCAGTGTATACCATAGCAATGGATTCCTAACCCCTTCAATCTCGGACTTATTGCTCTCAAAGGCTTCTTCACCAATCAAGTTCCACAGTGCGCTTGCCGACTCAAAATGGGGGAACTCAGTTAAAGGAGCTTCGGTATTGAACTGGTATGCCTCGCATATGTTGTCCGTGGTTAGGTTATACACGTTCCCCCGGACCTTGAATGTCATGCGCCCGGTTGATGGTGTTGGCGATCTTGGATTGTCGTAGGAGAATCCCATTGTGGATAGGAAGTGCAATGTCACCTCCGGGTAAGTAGGACAATCCAAGGTTGCTAGAATGCCGAGCTCCATATTGTCGAGTAGCTCATCAAAGGGGCCAAGCAGTCCGACCTCTTCCAAGAAGGTTCAGCTTGCAAACCTTGTAGGCTCAATGCTCCTATTCTTGAGTCTCATGCGAGTCTTTTTCTCCTCTTCAGTCCATACTAACAGCCCTGCTTGTGGTGAATACCCAAACCTCGACGCCATTGTACCTGAGAAGCAGAAGCTCGCAAGAAGAATGAGGATAGAGCAATTTGCTAGAAGACCGTAGCAATAGGAGGATCAAGAACTTAAAACTCTATGCAACATTTCCAAAATATTTGGGATTAATTTAAAAGATATTTCTAAAATTAAGGGAGGTTTTGTATCAAATCTTGAAAATCTCAGAATTTTACCTTAAGCTTAGATATCTCTAAAAATTAAAAACAAAATCTCCAAATCAAATGACACCTATCTTTTCCAATGAAAGGGAAATATTTGAAAATTCAAATCTACTATTCAAAAATTCAAAATTCCTTTGGAACAAGATGTATGCTAGATGTTCTTGCTTTGGAAAACCGAAACTCACACTCTCTCTCTTTTTTAAAAAAAATAAGTTTGTATGCAAGTAAATGGAGAGTGTGAGGCATGATCTTATAAAGGCAAGAATTTCGAACTTATGCATGCAAGAGTTTTCAAAAATTGTGGTCAAAGCACACCCTCCAAGGTCAAAGGTGTCAGCTTTGACCAGAATTCAAATTCAAAAAGGGAGGGAAAGGAAAAGAGAAGATAATTTGAAAACTTACCTCGGCATGAGATCGAGTCAAATGGGTCGATTTTGACCTCGATCTCATGCCTACTTCGCCCAAGATCACATGGGTTAATCGACTGGAGGCTCGATCCGATTCAGATCGAGCCTTAGATCGAGTGCCCTCCTTGTTTCAGGATTCCTCATGCTATGGTTATGCTCCTTGGATCGAACTCTTTCATCGATTGTGAGGTCGTTCTAGCCGAGATCGAGTGTTCTGATCCATCGTCTAATCGATCTCTGCATAGAGATCGAGAAGTCTGATCGATCCTGCCATCGTTCTAAGTTCGAAGATCGAGTGAGACCAGTCGATCCACACCCCGTTCGCAGTTCAAACTAAACGCATGGGTGGGTCATCCTCTCAAAATCGACTGATTCACTCGATCGTCTTACTCGATCTCGTCACGATCGAGTGGCTTAGTCGATCGTCTCATCAATCTCTGGATAGAGATCGAGAAATCTAATCGATCTGTCACTCGATCTTTTGCATCTTCTCTCTTTCCTTGTCTTTGGTAGGTCCAAGATCATGATCCCTGGTTCCTATCTCCTCTCTCCTATAAACAAAAACATAAAAACATAAAATAGAAAATGAATATATATAAATATAGTCATGGGATTGCCTCCCAAGTGCGCTTTTGTTTAACGTCGTTTAGCTCGAATTTTCTTACTCCCTTTTAGCGTGGAGCTCGGACGGTTGGAGTGGAAGGGGATTTGGTGGAGCTTATCCCTGGCTCGACCTCCAATGTGTAGGTCGTGTTCATCATTTCCATTACTTTCCCCTTGTCCTTTTCAATCAAACCCGGTGGAAGTAGAAATCTTGCTTTTGGAAAGGTTTTGCACCCCCCTTTCGCTTGACCTTGCAGAATATGACATCATCCCTGAGCTCCAATGGATGTAGACTAAGGACGCTCTCTGGTTGGAATTCACTATGGCTGGTTCCCTTCTTATCGGTCACAAAGAGAATCCTAAGGGTGTTTCCTTTCCCTTTTCCTTCCTTTGTCGCTATCTCCGAGTGACTCTTCCTTTTCGCAACCGAATAGGGCTAGCAAAGCCTCTCCATAGGGTTCCTCCTTAGCCTTAATCTCGTCTTCAAAGCGAGTTGGTTCCCTTGTTGAAACCGAGAAACAAGTGCCCATTCCAAATGTTTCCTTGCCGGCCAAGGTAACGGGTTGCTCCCTTTTCCTCAACAAGTTGGTTTCGGTGCTATCTTCCTTCTCAACATGACCCTTTTGGCTTACGAAGACATCCACTGCCTCTTCTGGTTTCAGTTGCTGTGTGATGCTTACTTGAAAGATTTGACCGTTGATCGTTGGCTTTCTCATGCCATCCTTAGTAGTAAACTTGAACCTTGCGCCCTTGCCCAAGTGTAGGGAGATATTTCCGTGCTTCACATCAATCAAGGCTCCAGCAGTAGCCAAAAATGGCCTTCCCAATACAAGGGGATTTTCGTCCTCCTCATCCATCTCCAAGACAACAAAGTCAGTAGGAACGGTGATACCGTTAATCTTCAAAGGGAGGTCTTCAAGCACTCCTTTTGGCAGCCGTATGCTCCTATCAGCAAGGACTAGGGATATTTGGCTATCCTTGAAGTCTGTGAGACCTAGCTTCTTCGCAGTGGAGTATGGCATAAGGTTAATGCTTGCTCCCAAATCTCAAAGGCTGTTCTCAAACTTCAGATTCCCTATAGCGCAAGGAGTGTGAAAGAGCCGGGGTCACCTAGCTTCTTCGGTGTTGGCTCTTGATGAGTGATGGCATTGTGCTTCTGGCTTAATACCATGACTTCTTCACCTTCGTTTGCCTTCTTAGCAAGAGTATCCTTTAAGAACTTAGCATATTTTGGCACCATAGCAAAACAATCAATCAATGGCAACCTTAGCTCGACGTTCTTCAAGTGCTTCTCAAACAAGGCTTTTTGCTTCTCAATCAACAGCCTCTTGAAACGTCCAGGGAAAGGGAGTTTTGGATTGTAAGGTGGAGGAGTGAAAGCTTCTTTCTCCTTGCTAGCTTCCTCAACCTTGTTCTCTGAAACCGCTTCTTTCCCTTTTCTTGGCCTTTCAATGTATACATTGTCAAAGGTGATCTCTTGATCATTCTCCCCCTCTTGAACCACAATGTCCTCATTGTCTTCAAGCATAGGACGTGGTGGTAGTCAAGCATAGGACGTGGTGGTAGCTGTTTCCCACTCCTCAAAGTGATTGCCTTGGCATACTCCTTAGGGTTGGTCTCACACTTCCCGGGTAAGCTACCTTGGCCGCTTGAGCTGGCTTTGCCTTTCTCTAGCTTGCGAATCCTGTTATTGAGGTGGGAGAGCTGTGTTGATACCTCAGTAAGAGAAGAGTCCAGCCTATTGTTGATATCCACTAATTTCTGATTTGTAGATGCTTGCCCTTGAAGCAATTGTTGGAACATAGCTTGTATCGGATCTTGAAGTGGAGCTTGAAGTTGTTGCTGCTGTGGCACGAAACCAGGTGGATAACCCTTCTTTCCTTGTTGTTGCCGTGTTTCTGCCCTTGATACCCATTGTTTTGTGTAAACCCTCCTTTGTTGAAAGGAATAAAGGGTTTTCCTTGTTGTGGTGGGTATACTTGATCCTTAGGGTTTTCTACATTGGTGCTTCGGTATAAGAGGTTGCTGTTGCCTTGAAACCTCTGGTTATACCCTTGTGTCTTGGTGTAGTCTACCCAATTAGCTTCCTCAAGGTCCTCTTGACATCCCTCTTCAAACACGTCTGACGCTTCACCCACAAAATGCAAGTATCATCTTGTCAATTTTTTCATGAAGGGATTTCAACTCCTTCCTGTGTGACTCCATCTCAATACCTCTTGGTGCTCGGTCATAATCCTCAGAGTAGTTTCCGTCACTCAACGCCAAGTTCTCTATTAGCTCCATACCCGCGGTCACTTCTTGTCCAAGGAAGTTGCCCTTGCTTGCGGTATCAAGTAGTAGACGGATCTTTGGCAGAGGTCCTCTGTAGATAGTGCTAAGAAGTGTCTCCCCAGTGAAACCATGATGAGGACAAGCAATGGTGTAGTCTTTGAACCTCTCCATGGCTTCACTAAAGGTCTCATTCTGCCTTTGTGTGAAACCGCTAATCTCACTTCTTAGGCGAGCTGTTCTTATAGAAGAGAAGAACTTGGAGAGAAAAGCCTTCTTGCAATCATCCCATGAGGTGATAGTACCCTGAGGTAGAGTCTTTTCCCAATGCCTTGCTTTGTCCCCAAGTGAGAATGGGAACAACCGAAGCTTAAAGCTGTCTTCGGAGATGCCATTGATCTTTATCATCCCACATACTTGTTCGAAGTTATCCAAGTGCTCTAGGGGATCCTCCAATGCAAGACCGTGGAACTTGCTGTTCTGAACCATTGAGATAAAGCTCGGCTTTATCTCGAAGTTATTGTTCTGCACCGGAAGAGGGGTGATGCCGAACCTATTGTGGTGAGTATTCGGTGCATCGCCCGCACCTATGATCCTTGGTTGTCTTTGTGCGCGGTTGGGGTTACCATTCCCCCTTCCAGCAGCTTGGTGAGGTACTGCCTCAGCTTGGTCTTGCTCAGCCATACCCTCAATATCCACAATAACCGGTTGTAAAATCTCTTCAAAGTCTTGTGCTTGACCTTGTTGCCTTCTTAACCGTGCACTTCCGAGTTGATGAATATTGTCTAGAGGTGCTATTAGATTGTTGTCACCTCTAGAGCGCAGATTCATGTACCTGAGAAGACAAGGTGTAAGGTAGATAGATTAGTAATCAAAGATTTTTTTTAAAAAAAATTAAAACCTAGTCTTCACTAAGTTCCAAATCCTAATACTCTCAAACTCAATCCCAATTTGCCAACGGCGCCATTTGATAACAGATTTTTGGAGTGTTATACAAAGCCTTTAGCATGCTCATGTCATTGTAATACTTAAGGGTCAATCCAACTTGGGAGGTTAAAGAGATACCAAGAATAGAAGAACTTTTGGTAAAGCTAAGCAAATTCAGATTAAATGGGTGAATAATTCGAAATAAACTACTTATGATGATCTACTAAACTTGAAAACTATTTTAAAATCCCAACCAGGGGGTTAAACAACTAGAAAACTACTTCTAAGGATTTAAAAAGCTCGACTACTAATTTAAGAAAATTCAAAACTAAGGACAGACAAAACAGGAAATTACTAATGACTTAAGGCAAATTTTAAGAACTAGAAATAAAAATCTACTGACTCTTAACTTCTACCAGGGTGCGAAATAGGGTATTAGGGAATTCCTAAAATACTAACAAGACCAAGAACACGAACTTAAGAAATTACAAAGCTTTAATGCAAGAAATAAACAACTTGAAGGATTTAAGCTACAAGATTGAAACTTTAACTAAAGGAAGATGATTTTTATGTTTTCAGATGATAAGGAATGGATTCACGGTCTGGGGATCAGCTTAAGGGGGTTCAAGGTTTCAACTTTAGATTTTAAAACTATAGATCTACACTTTTTGTGCTTTCTCTAGGCCTTGAGACACTTAAGGCTAGCTTCATCCATGGCGTGTGGTATGGAGCCTTTCCTCATCCCTTCCTCCTAACCCATTTATTGTGGTGGAAAGAAAGGATGAAGAACATAATGCATAGATCTCAAATCATGGCTTAACTAATCCCCTAAGCAACCATGGCGTTTGGGAAAGGGAAGATTAGTCTCTTGGATTTGGATTTAAGGGATCTCCTAAATCTGCTAAGATAAGGAAATCCCTGAGATCAAAGATGTCTCTCTCGAGATCCTCTAAGCCTTAAACGCCCAAATCCAAGAAGAGAATGGTTTTAAGAACAAGAAAAGACTAAAGCTTAAACCTTTAACCCCTTAATCACCCCAAACCGAAAACCCAAAAGATTACTACTCACTATACATGATTAAACTGCTTGAAAACGTAAAAGATAGAAAGCTAAGCATGAAAGAACGATTAAGCAAAAGGATTAAGAGAAGTACTTAGATTAAAATGAAAGATTAAGGTTTTTAAAACATGAAAATCTTGAAAAGACTAACAATTGAGTTTTTGCTCAAAGGAGCCAAGACAAATCGTGTACAAGGGATCCCTGACCAAAAATAGGTCATAATCCTTTTATAACAAAGAGGGAATGATCCCCTCACAAAAGTCCAAAATTGCATGAGCTGTCAGATAAGGTTGGAGATCGAGCTTGGTTGTCGATCTTCGACTCGATCGTGCGCGCAGAACGACTTCCCTTGTTCGATCGTCTAGTCGTTCTAATCGGGGAGATCGGGTGTCTCTATCGATCGCCTACTCGATCTTTGTATGATCGAGTCTTGACCTCGATCTAGCTCTCGTTCTTCTTCTACGTCTGTGCTCACGCTCAATCATCTTGGTCGATCTCTGGCCTCGATCTTCTTTCTTGGAATGGCTATGCGAATCGATCTTGTGGTCGATCTCATCCGGATCGTCCTGCCTAGCTCGATCTTTTACTCGATCTCGGTTCCTTTGCTTCATGCCCGAATTCCTCTAAGTATCCATGGGTTCCATTTTGATCCTCAGCACGTCCACGCACCCTCCATAACTCCAGTGTATCCAAAACAACCTGAATATGATGCAAGAATGCAAGAAACATGTAAATGCTAATGCAAAATGCCTTAGGACCTAAAATGGAACAAAAGCTACAATTTCCCTAAGTATGAATGCAATATGTATGCAATTTATGTCCTAAATGCAAGCTAAATGTGTGAAATATATGAGTATATCAACAAAGCAAAGATTGAGGTGATGGTGAGTCTAGAGCCTCCACGAAATGTGAGAGGGATAAGGAGTTTCCTAGGCCATGCTGGGTTCTATAGAAGGTTCATTAAATACTTCTCCAAGATTGCAAGACCACTCACTAGACTGCTGTGCAAAGAAGCTGAATTTCTGTTTGATGAAGGGTGTCATAGTGCATTTTTGAAGATCAAAGAAGCTCTTGTGAGTGCCCCTATAGTGCAAGCACCTGATTGGGATCTCCCTTTTGAGATCATGTGTGATGCAAGTGATTATGCAGTGGGTGCAGTTTTGAGGCAGAAGAAGGACAAGAAACTTCATGTCATCTACTATGCAAGTAGGACCTTGGATGACACTCAACTGAAGTATGCAACAACTGAGAAGGAGCTTCTAGCTGTTGTCTTTGCCTTTGAGAAGTTTAGAAGCTACCTAGTAGGATCTAAGGTAGTGGTGTACACTGATCATGCAGCATTAAGGTACATTTATGCTAATAAAGACACCAAACCAAGACTTCTTAGATGGATACTTCTTCTCCAAGAATTTGACATGGAGATTGTGGACAAAAAAGGCATTGAAAATGGAGTTGTTGGCCACTTGTCAAGGATGAGAATAGAAGAGACCATCCCCATTGATGATTCTCTTCCTGAAGAGCAGCTGATGTTAATCAAAATCCTAGAGAAAGGATACCAAATGGGAAGAAAGCTTGAAGAAGGCAAAGGCCTGAATACCTTGGTTTGCAGACCTTGTGAACTACTTGGTGGGAGGTGATGTGCCTCTAAATCTGGATGCATACAACAAGAAGAAGTGCTTCAAAGACATTTCCCATTACTTTTGGGATGAGCCTTATCTATTCAAAAGGTGTTCGGATGGCCTATTCAGAAAATGTGTTGCACAATCAGAAGTGAATGGCATTTTATATCATTGTCATGGATCAGCTTATGCAGGGCACTTTGCCACATTCAAAACAGCAACAAAGGTGCTACAATCTGGGTTTTGGTGGTCAAACCTCTTCAAGGACACTCATGCTTACATTTCTACATGTGAGGCATGTCAAAAAAAGGGCAACATAAGCAGAAGAGATGAGATGCCACAGAACCCAATACTTGAGGTGGAGGTGTTTGATGTTTGGAGAATAGATTTCATGGGTCCTTTCCCATCTTCCTATCACAATAAATACATTTTAGTGGCAGTGGATTATGTCTCCAAGTGGGTAAAAGCCATTGCAAGTCCCACAAATGATGCTAAGGTGGTGATCAAGCTTTTCAAATCCATCATATTCCCAAGGTTTGGAGTACCAAGAGTGGTCATAAGTGATGGAGGAAGCCATTTTATCAACAAAATTTTTGAGAGCCTCCTCAAGAAGCATGGAGTTAAGCATAAAGTGGCAACACCTTACCATCCTCAAACAAGTGGCCAGGTCGAAATTTCCAACAGAGAAATCAAAGCCATTGTAGAGAAGACAGTTGGGCCTATAAAAAAAGACTGGACAGCCAAGCTTGATGATGCACTATGGGCCTATAGAACTGCCTTCAAGACACCCATTGGGAGATCACCATTCTCTCTTCTATATGGGAAATCATGCCACCTACCTGTGGAGCTTGAGTACAAGGCGTTATGGGCAGTCAAACTCCTGAACTTTGACATCAAAACAGCCCAAGACAAGAGATTGATCAATCTCCTAGAGCTTGAAGAAATCCGCTTG
>JAHZTW010000001.1:416881576-416927113 GCA_020283515.1 Alliaria petiolata
ACCCATTGGGAGATCACCATTCTCTCTTCTATATGGGAAATCATGCCACCTACCTGTGGAGCTTGAGTACAAGGCGTTATGGGCAGTCAAACTCCTGAACTTTGACATCAAAACAGCCCAAGACAAGAGATTGAACAATCTCCTAGAGCTTGAAGAAATCCGCTTGGAAGCTTTTGAAAGCTCCAAAATCTACAAGGAGAGAACCAAAGCCTTTCATGACAAGAAGATCAAGCCGAAAGAGTTCTTGGCTGGACACATGGTACTACTGTACAATTCCCGGTTGAAGCTATTCCCGTGAAAACTCAAATCAAGATGGTCCGGTCCTTTCAAGATCAAGGAGGTTTTACCTTATGGAGCTGTCACTCTTTATGGTATCAAGGGAGAAGAATTCACTGTGAATGGACATAGGTTGAAGCCTTACTTGGCCAGTGAATAGAAGAGGCAACTTCAGTTCCTCTTCATGATCTTACCAATGCCTAAGGGGTTTGAAAAGTCAAGGTCAAAGACTTTAAACAAGCGCACTTGGGAGGCAATCCCATGTTTATCATTGTATATATTCTTGTTTATATGTTCATAATGTGTTTTTGAGTGTTTCTGATCAACAGATTCGTGTCAAGAAGGGAAAGACTTAAATGCCAAAAGTTTACAAGAAAGGATTTTCAGCCCGTATCGGCGTATGATATCGGTGTGCTCACACTGATACCCATATCGGCGTAGGATATCGGTGTGCTCACACTGATATCAGTATCGGGCAGGAATATCGGGCCGACCAAACCGATACGCATATCGGCAAGCTATATCGGTAAGGTCAGACCGATATGGTCTAAAAAATGTGGTAAGTATTTATGCGACCCGAGCTCCTTCTTCCCCATTAAAATCACTCAACACCAATTCTTTCATAACTCTCTCAAAACTCAAGAAAATTTCGTGATTCAAAGTGCTATTACTCCGAAATCTTGTGCTCATTTAGATTCATTAATCATTTTTGTCCTACTTTCACTCAACAACAAGGTATGACTCTCAATCTCCCAAGCTTTTCATTGGTGCTTCAGTGGTGGAATTTTTTGTGAAATGCTATAGGGTGTTCGAATTGAGTGTTTGTGGATTGGGCATTCATAGATATTGATAGATAAGAGGATTTCGAGTGATATAACACGATTTCCATGGTTGAATTTCAAAATTTTTTGACAATTAGGGTTCATAGTGCGAAAATTCAAATTACTCCCTAGAAACTTGTCAAATTTTAGGGCTTTCACTTGCAATAGCTTGCTTCCTTCATGGTTAATGATCATCAATTTCTAGAACTCGAAATTGGCCACTTTGAAATTTTAGGAAATTTTGAAGTTTTGTCAAAATTTTCCTAAGTATAGAAATGAGAAATTTTCGGATTTTTGGCCATTGTTTCTTGCCTGTTGAGTTGTTTGATTGAATTGTTTATGTTTCTTATATAGGAACAATGCCGAGAACAAAAGCAAAAGCATCAAGAGCTGCTAAATCAAAGAGTGCGGGAAAGAAGAAGGTCGTTTCCGATAATGACGGGACTGAGAGCGATGAACAGATTGAGCTTGAGGAAAAGAATAAAGGCTCACGAAAAGCTGCAAGGGATGCTCCAAAAAGAATTCCAATAATTCCAGAGCTTTTTCAAGCATTCAGAAGAGTGGGTTTCAAGGGAACGCGATACCCGCACCGGCAGTCTCTGCAAGCTCTCGGGATTTTGGAAGATGTCGAGATGATCTTCGAAAAGATGGGAATGGGACATTTCTTCACCATGTCTCATCCAGCACACAAAACCCATGTCCAGAAACTGAAACTCCTCCAGCTGTACATGGGTTTAGCGAGGATCCCGGGATTTACGACGATAGACGGAGGTATTCTTCGAGGAGACACCTCAGGTACGAGTTTGGTCTCCATGCTGCTGCGACAGTTCCTTTCATATAAGGACTGGGTGATGACGATGAGGGACAAGACCCCTCAGCTTAGTATCGGTGGGCTGATTACACCGATACTCGAAGCAGTTGGCCATCAGTTGGGTGCAGACGGTTTAGAACAAGAGTGGATGGACATTTTCTACCTCAGCAAGGCTCATTTCTTAGCGGGGAAGAGTGGTAACTTGTTCGCATACAGCTTCTCAATTACTTCAGATGGAGAAGCCAAGATACTTCTTCCGCAACAAACCGTCACTTCTTTGCAGACCCAGAGGAGCTTCGAATTTGTGCCACCGCTCACGCAGCTCTATAACCCGCCGATTCAGAGGAATCTAGAGTCTATTACCAGGAAGAACGTGGTGTTACTTGACCCAGTCGCAGAACCTGAGGAGGGGGAAGAAGAGCAAGAACATCCAGACCCGAGGCAAGGCACCGAGAGGTATCATTTCTTCTCCTATGGGGAGGCCATATCAAACCCGGCATTGCGGGAGGCTCATGACCACATTGACCAGCTCCAGCAATGGAACAAGCACCAGGACAAGACCATCAACAAACTGCTAAAGGGGTACAAGAAGCTGAAGGCGAAGTACAAGAGCCTCAAGGCAAAGATTTCGTGTTCATCAGCCTCTACACATGAGGAGCAACAACGGAAGAGAAAACCGAGCCACTCACCTCCACAAACATCCTCCACCAACCAATCCATATCTCTCGGATCATCATCCTCATCTTCACAGACCTAGAGGTAACACTTCACACTTCATTGTATATATCATTTAGTTTTTTATTATTCTTATTTTTTTGTCATATTGATTGTGGTCTCTCTTGAACTTTTATTACACACGCGACTGTGTAATTTAAGTTTGGGGGAGAGGTTGATAGATTTGACATTTTGTGTTGCATATTTGTGATTCATGCATATGTGTTTCATGCACTCATTTAAGACATAGAAAAAAATACAAAAAAAAAAAAAATAGCATTTAGACATTGGATTTGCATTTTAGGATTGTGTCTAGTTGCATTTCATATAGGATTGCATTCATATTGCATAAGGAGCGATGATAAAATTTCCATGAAAAATGTTAATTTTCGATATGAAGTCATTGCCCACGTTCACAATTGTCTGATGCATTCGAGTAAGTTTCGTGTTAAGACCGCACCACACTTGGAATTGATGTCTTGGCATTCATGTTTTAGTCGAAACTTGCTGTGAATTGATTTCATTCCTATCTATTAGAACAGCTAAAACTGACGCTAATTATCATGCATTGTTTTGACAAGTCGAACTCATGGATACCACATACATATTTGGGATATTTTCTCCATTTTTACCATCCTCTTGTTATCCCAAGTAGTTACCACGCCCATAACCGAACCTTCTTTCAAGCCTACAAATATTGTGTGTGATTGTGAGGCCTATTTTCGAAAATTTTGAATCACCTAGGCAAAAAGTGTTGAGTTTAGGCCGACAAGGAGAAGCTTTCATGTAGACACTATCTTGCATGTTAAGCTAGTAATAGGCTAGGATGTTTGATGGGTAGACTAGGAAGAAGTTCTTCTTTTTTTAAAAAAAAGTTTATATCAATTGGAGAAGAAAAAGAAGCAAATAATGTGTTAGAAGGAGATGAAATGAGGAGACAAATGATGAGATGGTGGCAACAAAGAAGGCTCTAAATAAAAGAAGGAAAAGGTGTTCTCAACAACAAAGAAGGCCATACAACAAGAAGAAAATCCGGCCAGCACGCATCCAAAGAGGTGACACAAAGAGACATCACATACAACAAGAAGAGCCATTAAAAAGAAGCCAAAAACCATTATACACAAGGTGAAGAAGAACTCCCAAGTTCAACAAGTAAAGTGAATCAATGTGTAGGTTATGAAAGCATCAAAGGCCTTTGGGAAGGGGTAGCTTAAGTGGTTGATCTTTGGGTATAGTCTATGATAGAAATCATTAGACATTTGGGTAGATGAAAGTCATCTTTGTATGCATCGATTGGTTTTTACTCTTAACATTTTGCCATAGGCTGATTCTTTTCATTGAGAGCTCCCTTTTGAACCTAAAACAAACCATTGCATTGAGATCATTTTTATCTCAAGACCTTATCCCTTAACCAAATGAGTTCTCTTGGCATTTCAAAGCATGATCCATGGTTACAAATTGAATGAATGTTAAAGGAATGAAGGATAGGAAGGCTTGTGTAGGCTAGACTTGAATTCAATTCATGTTTTTGATGTGTGGCTAAAGTTTTTAAAGAAGAGCAAACTCGACATGCATCCTAGAATTGTAAACTTGGACAATGACTTGATCTCTTTAGTTGGCATTGTTAGATTTGAGCTCCCACTTTCACACCTCTCTCTCATTTGTCATAATTGTTTGCTTGAGGGCAAGCAAAATACAAGTTTGGGGGAGTTGATAGTCTCTCATTTTAGCAGGTTTTTAACACTCATATAGGATAGTTTTGCATACATACATGCATTCATTAGATAGTTTTAAGCTAGATTGCATTCATTTTAGAGTTTAGTGACTCTTAGCTTAGGATATTATATATATGTTGCATTTGAAGTGTTTCTCAGGTATTCTAGAGCTTGAAGAGGCTATTGGGAGGTTGATGAATGAGCAAGAAAGCCAAGAAGGGGAAGAACGGAAGAAAAACATGCAGCAAAACTCGCAAAAGACATGAAGGAAGCAGTATTGGTGTGATGTATCGGTGTGATCACACCGATACACATATCGGCCTTGTGTATTAGTGTAATCACACCGATATGGAACCCACAATTCTGTTTACTTAAGACGAAAATACAATGTTGATCATCATTATCAAGTTGACTTTTTATTTCTAAACTTTTCCAGAAACTCTCTCTATATTTGGTGATTTTATTTGTAAGACCTTTGGATCAAAAACTTCAATTCGAGAATTCTTCTTCTCTAATCTCTTCCCTTTACTCTTTCTAATGCTTATTATCAATTTTTACAAGTTTTTATTGGTTTGATCATGAACTATGAGTAGTTCTTTAGAATCTAAGGTTGGTTAGATCCAAGGTGTTTAGGGTGTTAATCTTGATGTCTCTGACTTGATTCTTCCATATCTCTTCTTGCTTAATGATCTTAATGCTAAATTTCAACCTTGATCATGTTGAATTAGATTTCTTGGGAATTTTCTCAACCAAAAGATTAGTAAAATTCTTGGATCATTTAAGCAAGAGATTTTACATACTTAGCTCACGAAAGTGGTTGTCTAAGGTGTTTATTAGCAGATTAGAACTGAATCTTTATGCATGTTGCATCTTTGATCACAAATGAAAGTTTATTCTTGATTAAAAATGTGATGAAAAGATTAAGTCCATGAAAGTGGTTTAATCTATTATTGAAGTTCTAAGCTTAGGGATTAGCATTCATATGAGTAAAATGGCGTCATTTATTACACTTTTAAACACCTGAAAATCAATACCATAACCTTGGTTTCATCTTTCCAAAATTTACAAAAACCTTTTGGAAACTCTGTTTTGTTTTTAATTATCTTGAAGATAGCTTGTCTTTCACCTTGTTTAATGTTACTAATCGCATACCAAAACCTTCACTAGACTTGCTTAGATTAAGAAGTTTTATGAATTCCTTTTGTCACAACAAACCCATATGGATTGATCCTCAAATACTACAATGACCTGTGTAGTAGGATTGAGTAATTGATTAACAAAATTCTGTTATCAGTTTTAGCGTCTTATAGACTCTCTGTTCAGGCATATATATTCTCTCTTTAGAGCTTTATCAAAGGATCGCAAGCAGTAATACATGTAATTTCTAGTTGCTCTTTCGAAATCAATGACGAAGTTTTTGTGGATATCGATTGATGCTATAGTAAGAATAAGTCTAGCTTTTGCCCGCTCCAAAACCTTTTATCTTCACTTTTTATTCATGGTCATGGGAATGCTCGAAGAATATTTGACTACTTATGACGTATCAATATTACACTTTGTTCATATTTATGGAAACTTGAACAAAAACTACGAATATGAGTGAAGGATTATGCAAGGGGAAGAAGCTCAAAGTTTGTTTTTGTTTATTTGATGTCAAGTCTGTGAATTTAAGTGCAAGGAAATGTCAAAGGATTGTTTTTGTTTTGTTGGCTCTTGCGTACGTGTTGATGAACCATTTTAGTTAGTGTCAAAATTTTAATTTGAGCCGCTGAGATTGAATATATTAGTCTTTAACAATTTGCTTGTTTATTTTAGAACATATCTGAACTAAAATGGCTGAAAGTTGTGTAGAAGCAAAGGTTAATCTGAGACTCTTGGTTGATGAAGAGAAAAACAAAGTCGTTTTTGCTTAGGCTGGTAAGGATTTTGTTGATGTTCTCGCCAGCCTTCTGACACTACCAATGGGAACCATTGTCAGATTGCTTGAGAAGCATCGAAAATCAGAGATTGGTTGTTTTAGCAACCTTTATAAAAGTGTTTTAGCGATCTCTTTGGTTCATCATTGTTTAAACTCTTGGAATCCAAGTGCAGGATCTTGGAAGTTGGTTTTGACTCATTTAATGTTAGGAATAAGAGCAAAACTTAGTTTCACATAAATTTACTGTATTTGGTAAAAGAGGAATCTCAAAGGGTCGTTTCTGGTTTATTGGCTCTTGGGTTTTGATAATGACCCGTTTTATTGTATTTAATGTCAGCAAAAATATATACTCCCTCCGTTTCACAAAAAGAGTCATTCTGACATTTTTCACACAAATTAAGAAAAGCTTGTAAATCTCTTTTATACCCTTTATTAAATACACTAAATCAGTTTCTCTCTCTAATTAATAGGTTAAAATAGTAGGGATAAAACTGAGATTTAGTTTAAAAAATTGCATTGAAAACATAAAATGACACTCTTTGTGAAACAAAAATCAAGAGTCAAAATGACACTCTTTATGAAACAGAGGGAGTATGAGTGTAGATCTTATAATTTTATTGGATTTACTGGA
The DNA here is from genome assembly GCA_020283515.1 of Alliaria petiolata. Lineage (NCBI taxonomy): Eukaryota > Viridiplantae > Streptophyta > Magnoliopsida > Brassicales > Brassicaceae > Alliaria > Alliaria petiolata. Next base: position 416,888,463 of record JAHZTW010000001.1, read on the forward strand.
GATATCTTGAGAAGCAAGATATATCTTGCGGACCAAGTATTGTACGCTGTCAAAGGCCATTTATGAAGTAAAACCCATGAGGCTTAGTCAAAAACTATTCTCATAAATATCATATTGTGATAAAGTTTAGGAAGATTTATATTATTTGGTGTTAGCAATATGTTAATGTTAATCACTATATATATATGTATTTTATTATCTTGTGTAATCAACACAATCATTCAATAATATATTCATATCTTATTATATAAAGTAGGATGCGTCAAAGTTACTAATTAATATTATCACGACACATGACAAGTTAATCGATAAGATTTCGACACATGTTTTAATTTTTTTTACGACACATGGCAAGTTAATTGATAAGATTTCGACACGTGTTTTAATTTTTTAAAAAAATATTACTAAATAAAAAATATACTAATCCTAAAAGAAAAATACTACAATTTTTTAAAGATAAATAAATAAAATAAAACGAAAAATAAAAAGTATATATTTCAATTAAGAAAAGGGAAATAAAAACAAAAGTAAATAAGATATTTTAATTTTACTAAAAAGAAAAAAAATAAACGTTGCAAGTTAATCAATAAAAGTTCGACACGTATCAAGTTTATCGATTTAGATGTGTGTCGGTAACAACTGGTGCAGTGAGCGTGGATCGAACACGCGACCTCCAATTTTACTATAAAAAAAAATTAACGTCAAAGTTCATAATTAAGATGATTGTGACATGTGGCAAGTTAATCAATAATATTTCGACACGTATCAAGTTTATCGATTTAGATTTTGACATGTGTCACGGTAACAACTGGTGCGGTGAGCGTTGATCGAACACCTGACCTCTAGATATGGACTAGGATATATTTCAATTTAAGAAAGAAAAACATCAAACAAAAGAATTTATTTCAAGTTTAAAAAAAGTAAATTAAATTAACTAAAATATATTTCAGTAAAAAAAAAAAAAATCCAGATGCTGATGGTATGACATTAGACGATGATGAGGTAGGACGAGGATAGCAAGAATCATGTAGAGAAGCTCTTGATGCGAGTCTTGAGAAGCACAACTTCTTTAGAGAATAGAGAGATCATATACAAGAGATGAATGTGAAGAGAAAGAGAGACTTTGGTTGCTTGAACAGAGTTAATGGGAAGATCGTTAATATACTCGAATGATTCAAATTCTCAAGTTTTTAACGCAGCGAAACAGAAATAGATAGATGATAAAGTGTGTGAACTACATGAGAAGTGGTTAATGTTGCTAAGGATCCGAGAGTTAATGGAAAAATCGTTAACATACTCGAAGAACTCAAATTCTCAAGTTTTTAACATTATTGTGGATCAAAATTAAAAACTTCTGCTTTAGATTTCATGATGATCCTCCTCATTGGAAACGATGAGGGAGGTGATGAATATGAAGATGACGTGTACTATTTTAATTTTCTAAAATTGGGGTCACGTTCCTTTGTTTTGAGCATGGGCATCGTTTTTTTTCCTTTCTTTCTTTTGTTTTTTTATAATAAGATTAGTTAACATGGTTTTATTGCAAGAGATATCGAAAGATTATTTTTGATGATTGAGTTTTAAGTGTTTGGGGCTTTCACTATTATCTAATTTTCTGAGATTTATTCTAAGTTTGGAATTTCTCAGTATTTATAGGTTTTTGGTTTTTTCTATTACGGAGGAGTTTGTTTATGGTTTTAGGGAGTTCTAGTTAGAACGCTCGTGTTCTTTAAGTTATTTTTTTAGTCCGATTTATACACTGTCTGAAATAAGGACAATTATTTGTGGAGTTGCAGTTGCACCCACGGGATGTTATTTTCCCTCTATTATTAAGACCAAAGACAAGTTGAAGTTCCATCCCTATGAAGATTGGAGTTTAATCCGGAGGAGTCAGTTGACATGTTTTGTCCATCTTCGACAAGTGTCCACGACTTAGGTGATCCGTTTTATGATTGCATAGTTTGCGTTTTGCGTCCCACCTTTGTCGTGCGGGAGAGTATTGGAGATATCTTGAGAACCAAGATATCTTGCGGACCAAGTATTGTAAGCTGTCAAAGGCCATTTATGAAGTGAAGCCCAAGAAGCTCAATCAAAGAATATTTTCATAAATATCCTAGTGTGATAAAGATTAGAAAGATTTACATTATTTGGTGTTAGCAATATGTTAATGTTAATCACTATATATATGTATTTTATTATCTTGTATAATCAACATAATCATTCAATAATATATTCATAATTCTATATAATTTTACATGGTATCAGAGCTTTCCATTCTTGTGGATCAAAATTAAAAACTTCCGCTTTAGATTTCATGATGATCCTCCTCATTGAAGACGATGAGGGAGGTGATGAAGATGAAGATGACGTGAACTCTTTTTAATTTTCTAAAATTGGGGTCACGTTCTTTTGTTTTGAGCATGGGCATCGTTTTTTTTTTCATTTCTTTCTTTTGTTTTTTTTATAATTATATTAGTTAACATGGTTTTATTGCAAGAGGTATCGAAAGATTATTTTTGATAATTGAGTTTTAAGTGTTTGGGGTTTTAATTATCTAATTTTCTGAGATTTATTCTAAGTTTGGAATTTCTCAGTATTTATAGGTTTTTGGTTTTTTCTATTACATAGGAGTTTGGTTATAGTTTTAAGGAGTTCTAGTTAGAACGCTCGTGTTCTTTAATTTATTTTTTTAATCCGATTTATGGACTGTCCGAAATAAGGACAATTATTTGTGGAGTTGCAGTTGCACCCACATGATGTTATTTTCTCTCTATTATCAAGATCAAAGACGAGTTGAAGTTTCATGTCTATGAAGATTGAAGTTTAATCCGGAGGAGTCAGTTGACATGTTTTGTCCATCCTCGACAAGTGTCCACGACATAGGTGTTCCGCTTTGTGATTGCATATTTTGCGTTTCGGGTCCCACTTTTGTCGTGCGGGGGAATATTGGAGATATCTTGAGAAATAAAATGTGTATCTTGCGGACCAAGTATTGTAGGCTTTCAAAGGCTATTTATGAAGTGAAGCCCATGAGGCTCAGTCAAAGAATATTCTCATAAATATCATATTGTGATAAAGATTAGGAAGATTTACATTATTTGGTGTTACCAATATGTTAATATTAATCACTATATATATGTATTTTATTATCTTGTATAATCAACACAATCATTCAATAATATATTCATATTCTATATAATTCTACAGGATTGCTTGTGTTTCTTATCCTCCTTGAGAAGTTTTGCTTTCTTGTTTCATTTTTCTTTTCTTCTTTATCTGTTTTGAAATGGCTAAAAGTTCTGGGGAGACTAAGTTTACTTTGAGACTTGTCGTTGATGAAGAGAAGAAGAAGGTCGTTTTGGCTGAGGCTGGTAGTGACTTTGTTGATGTTCTCTTCAGCCTTCTGACACTACCAATGGGAACCATTGTCAGATTTCTTGAGAAGCATCGAAAAACAGAGATTGGTTGTTTTAGCAACCGTTATAAAAGTGTCGTGGACATGGGCATTGATGATTTTGAAACTTAATCATGTAAGCAGATGATTCTTTACCCAAGGAGTGTGAGGGATGTCCATTGCAAAAGTTTTAATCTCAACTTACACACTACTGACGGTGTCAAATGCTTTGCGTGCTGTTATTTGGAAAGCTGCAAAATGTTCAGTCATTTTAGCACTTCTACCCAACGAAAATAAACTACTCAGACATGAAAGAAGGAGTAGAAAACGGAATTGATGAATGCATACTTTTGTAAATCAATAAAAAGTAAGAAAGGTTCCAGCAAAAATCGATCTCCCTCGAAGAACAAAGGTGGAGATCGAGAGAGAACGAGAAATGCGGCAGTCGGAACAAAGAACTTGTAAAACTTTCGAACCCTAAAAGGTTATTTCGAACTCTGCTAAAGAAACCCTAAACATCGAGTATATATAGGTCTTCAAGTCTCCTTAGGCGTCATTTAGGCCTTGGCTTGCATAAGACGGCTACGGGTTTATGTTGGGCTTCAAATGGGCTCGGAAATCGTCAAGTGTCTGGCCGCACGAGCGAGGGCTCGTGGCGCGGCCGCTGGTCGTCTGGTCAGGCCGTGACGCGGCCAGTTTGCTCTTCCGGATGCTTGACGGACGTTCTTTCTTCCGACATAACTTGAGATCCAACCGTGGGATTGGACTCAAAACACTTCGAGGTAAAATATTGCTGATAAGGTTATATTGTCTCCAAATATGAGCTTGATATCGGCACTTATTCCGAAAATATCCATTTTTCTTTAAAATATGCGTCTTTTGCTAAGATTACCTGAAAAGAGTTTTGAACAACCAAATACTCGAAATCTAGTGTTTATGCATTAAAACCATAGTGAAATGCTTATTAAAGCACTCACTTATGATAGTAAAATGGGTAAAATATGCATGTTATCACATTCAACCGAACTTTCAGGCAGTGAACTCAAATACGATCTGTTTGTTGTTTAATATTAATGGGACATACAAAGCTCAATGGATGGACTAATGATAAGTAGTATTTTTGGTACTCTTTTCAATACCCAACTCTACACTTTCCTTTGTCAAATCCAGCTGCAAATGGTCTTCTTGTCTCAATTCTTCCAACAGCTCATCCGCTAGCGCATCCATTGTATCAATATAGAACACTTGCCCATCTATCGTTGGTTTCATCAAAACCTCATATATGTCGAAGTCCAGCTTGATGTTCTCCCCCAAATGTAAGGAGATTTTACCATTCTTCACATCTATAATGGCTCCAGCAGTTGCTAGGAATGGCCTTCCAAGTATTAGGGGATCCTTAGGTTCTTCATCCATTTCCAACACAATGAAGTCGGTTGGAATGGTTACATTGTTTATCTTCAAAGGTAAGTCGTCAAGCATCCACTTTGGTAGTCTTACACTCCTATCAGCTAGGACTAAGGAGACATTACACTCCTTGAATTCTGTAAGACCTAACGTTTTGGCAATGGAGTAAGGCATGAGGTTTATACTCGCTCTCGCATAGACTATTTCCAAACTCCAATGGACCAATTGTGCAATGCAATGTGAAAGAACCGAGATCTCCAAGCTTCTTTGGTGCTATCTCCTTTTCAGTGATGACACTACACTCCTTGCTCACAACCACAGCCTTTTGTAGCTCCATTTCCCTCTTACCAATCACATCTCTTAGAAACTTGGCGCTCTTCGGCACAAGTGCCAAAGCATAAAGCAAGGACATCTTCATCTCTATGTCCTTAATACATTTTCTTGAAACAAAGCCTTATGCTTTTCAATAAGCTGCTTCTTAAACCTTGCTGGGAAATTGAGCTTAGGTTTGTAGGGAGGAAGAATAACTTCTTACTGCCTTGGTGTTTTTCCCAACAATCCCTCCTCAACCGTTTCCTTGGCTTTTCTTGGCCTCTCAATGTACACATCATGGATGGCGATTACGTGGTCTTGTGAAAGACTAACCTCCCCCTCTTGAACCACAATTTCCTCATTGTCCTTTAGTGGTGACCGTGGTGTTAACACTCTTCCACTTCGAAGGGAGATCATGTGAGCATACTCCTTTGGATTTTCTTCACACTTGCCGGGTAAGGAGCCTTGGTTTGAGGTGATGGTTTTGCCTTTCTCAAGTTGTGTAAGCTTGTTGTTGAGGTCAGTGAGTTGAGTAGCAAACTCATTGTTGGAGTTGTCTTGCCTAGCTTTCATCTCGGCAAGTTTCTTTTGCACGGTTAACTCCACATTTACTTGATTTTGCATGATTTGCTTTAGCATTTCTTGAACCGGATCTTAAGTAGGAGCTTGTGCTTGTTGTGGCTGCAAAAATCCAGGGGAATACCCTTTGTTTCCTTGCTGTGGTGGACCTTGAAAGTTCCATTGTCTTGGACCTTGATATGTGTTCTTGTTCACATATCCACCTTGATTCCCAAACTGTTTTTGTTGAGGATAAATTTGGTCTTGCGGGTTCTCAACATTGTTGCTTCTATAGGATAGGTTGGGGTTCCCTTGGTACTTGGGGAAGAAGCCTTGTGGTCTTGGGTAATCCTGGCCTCCTACCCAATTTGCTTCCTCATGGCATTGCTCCATCTCCTCTAGAACGTATATAGCTTCTCCCACAAAATGCACATGCTTTTGATTGACAAGTATCAACTAATCAATCTTTTCATGGAGTGATTTCAACTCCCTCTTGTGTGCCTCAAGATCAGAAATGTCGATGTGGAAAATTGAGGATAAAGGAAATTCCAGTATCATGACCAAAAGTTGTAGACAACATATAAGATGGAGTATTTGTCAGAGGCATGTCTTCATTCATCATAACTGACGACTTGAAAGTGGTAGTTATGTCCACTAACCTTTTCTTGAGAAAGCTCAAATCCCTAGGCTGTGGTGATTTTAGTAAGGTTGGAGAAAGGCTTGTTGATATCGGTTTTGAAGAGGTATTAGTTTACTCTGCGCTCCATGTTATTGTAATCCTTATGCTCTCCCTCTCACTATTTCTTGATCTTGAAGGTAATGGCTCTGCTGCAATGTATCTTCTCCTCAAATGCTCCCTTTGACGGACGCGTTCTTGATCAAGCAAGCCCACAAGGTTCGATGAAAACTTGTGAAACGATAAGTCCATACAAGGAAAGAAAAACAGGGTCGGCCCTGGATTAAAGCCCATAAAGCAAGGACTTTAGGCGCCAAATGATATAAATAATTTGAGGGCATCAACAACAATTAGTTCCCTTAGGTTTAGTGGTTTCAGTTGGTGTGTAAGTTTCCATCAGGTAAAGGGTTCGAGGGAGACATGAGGTTTTCTTTTTCCTTTGACAATCATTAAAGATCTGATCGATTTTACTTCCTTTTTTAACAATCTTAATTTCCTTTTATTTGATATATAATTATATTATGTGATATACATTAGATAAATTAATGATTCAATTAAAAATAAAAAGATCAATTTCCTTTTTCTTTTGCGTCGACGCCGAACGTTTCCTCTTCCTCAAGTTTTCTTCCATCTCCATCGCCATTTTTTTTGCTGAGACCCAAAGTCAGAAACCTGATTTCGCCAAGAACAACACGGCAAAGGAGAATCCCGTGACCAAGCATGGGTGACGCGGTTGCTCCACCGCCAAGAACAAAAGACTTTGGATCTCCATCCATCCAATGTCCGATGTTGACATCGACAAACTATACGGTTTGGGCGATGCGTATGAAGGTTTTGTTGCGTGTCCATGAAGTTTGGGAAACAATAGAACCTGGATCGTTTGATCTAAAGAAGAATGACGTCGCAATAGCTCTCTTGTTTCAAGCAATACCCGAAGCCCTAATTCTGCAAGTTGGAGAGCAGGATACATCGAAGAAGGTGTGGGATGCAATCAAAGCAAGACATCTTGGGGCTGATCGTGTGAGAGAAGCAAGACTCCAAACCTTGATGGCTGAATTCGACAAGCTAAAGATGAATGACAACGATACCGTGGATGACTTTGCCGGGAAGATATCGGGTTTAGCGTCGAAATCAGCCTCCTTGGGAACAATCATAGACGAGCCTAAGATCGTGAAAAAGTTCATGACCGGACTCCCAAGAAACAAATACATCCATATCGTGGCATCCCTTGAACAGGTCCTGGACCTAAACTCAACAAGTTTCGAAGACATAGTTGGAAGAATAAAGACCTATGAGGAACGAGTTGCGAATGAAACAAAGGATAAAGAACAAGGGAAACTCATGTATGCGAGTAATAGCAAACCAAACCGAGGAGGATCTGGAAGCAACGAAGTAGGGAGGTCTAGCGGGAATGGAACTAGTAACTCCGGTGGCTAGAGCAGGGGCAGCGGAGGAAACAGAGGCAAAGGCAGAGGCGGTAACAGGGTCAGGGGACGAGGAAGGTCCAACGGCCAATACCATGAGAAAGAAAGCGCAGACAACTATGACAAAACTAAGAAGGATCTATCCAATATTCAATGTTGGAGATGTGATAAGTTTGGTCATTATGTGAACACTTGCCCTATGAGACCACAACGAAATCAAGAGGCAAACCTAGCAGAGACGCAAGAAGCGGATGCACTATACCTACACGAGGTAGTGTTTTTGAATGAAGATAAACTGTTTCCAAGCAAACTTGATGCCAACGAAGGAGATGATAGCGTTTGGTACCTAGACAACGGTGCTAGCAATCATATGACGGGAAACAGAAATTTCTTCTCAACCTTAGATGAAAGCTTCAAAGGAAAGGTGAGATTCGGAGACGGTTCACAAGTGGATATAGTAGGTAAGGGGTCGATCACCTTTGTAACCAAGTCAAGGGAAAGGAGATTACTCAAGGACATCTACTATATACCCAACTTGAAGCATAATATAATAAGTCTTGAGCAAGTCACAGAGCATGGATGTGAAGTGAACATGAAGGACAGTACCTTGGTATTAAAGGATCCTAAAGGAAGATTACTTGTGGAAGTCACAAGGTCGGCAAATCGTCTATACAAGACACCGATGGAGATATACTATCCCAGGTGTCTTCAAATCGTAAGTATGGATCCTACATGTTTTTGGCATTCACGGCTAGGACATGTGAGTTTTGGCGTGATGAAAAACATGGTGGATAAAGAGATGGTGATAGGAATGCCGCGAACCATACAAGACAAGGATGTGTGTGGAATTTGTCTTGTTGGGAAACAATCCAGGAGCTCATTCCCGAGCCAAGCAGGGTTCCGAGCTACAAACATGCTGGAGCTGGTTCATGGAGACGTGTGGACCAATCACGCCTCCAACGCCATCTAATAATCGGTACATTTTTGTCCTAATCGATGATTGTTCAAGATATATGTGGGCAATGCTACTTAAGGAGAAAAGTGAGGCGTTTGATCGGTTTAAGAGGTTCAAGACATATGTTGAGAGTCAAAACAAGATGACCATCAAGACCTTCCGTACTGATAGAGGAGGAGAATTTACATCAACGGAGTTTAATCGATTATGTGAGGATAATGGAGTCAATAGACATCTAACAGCTCCATATACACCACAACAAAACGGTGTAGTGGAAAGAAGAAACCGAACATTGATGGAGATGACGAGGAGTTTACTGAAAGGGATGAAGATGCCGAATCACTTGTGGGGAGAGGCGGTGCGTCACACAACCTACATCATCAATCGAGTGCCCACAAAAGCTTTAAACGGTCAAACTCCATATGAGAGCTTCACTACCAAGAAACCAAATATCGAACACTTAAGGGTTTTTGGATGTGTTGCATATGCAAAAATCAATGGACCAGGTCTAAGAAAGCTTGATGATCGATCAAAGATGGTGATCAATCTAGGAACTGAGCCAGGTTCCAAGGCCTACAGACTCTATGACCCAAGTACGAACAAGGTAATGGTTAGCAGGGACGTTATCTTCGATGAAACGAAAGGATGGGATTGGACATCAAGCTTGATAGAAAACAACGAGGAACCAGGAACCTTTACAGTCTCACAAAGCCGCGTGACAGAAGGAGAAGATGTCGAAGCTAATCATGATCACCATGATATCAATGATCATGATGAACCTGAAGAAGAAACAGATAGTGATGACCACGAGGAGGTAGCGTCAAACCAAGAAGAGGAAGAGGGAGCCGAGAATCAGGGTTCACGTCATGAGAACATTCAGCAAGGTGTAACAAGAGCTGGGCGTGTCGTTAGAATGCCAAGACACTTTGACGATTACGTGTTACTTGCTGAATACGAAGGAGGAAAGCTTTTGTTTACTGTGGACGGTGAACCAGAAAAGTATGCAGAAGCAGAAAACATGAAAGAATGGATTGATGCAATGATAGCTGAGCTAGAGTCTATCATAAAGAACAAAACGTGGGAGCTCGTTGAAAAACCAGTTGGGGTTAAGGCGATAGGGCTGAAGTGGATCTATAAGATCAAAAGAAAAGCCGATGGAACTGTGATCAAGTACAAGGCAAGACTTGTGGCTAAAGGTTATGTACAACAACAAGGCATAGACTTTGAAGAGGTATTCGCACCAGTAGCTCGAATAGAGACTATACGGCTTCTCATATCTTTGCCAGCAAGCAACGGCTGGGAGATACATCACCTTGATGTTAAAACCGCCTTCCTAAATGGCGACTTGAATGAGGAAGTGTATGTAACTCAGCCTGAAGGATTTGAGAAGAAAGGGCAAGAAGATCGAGTCTACAAGCTAAGCAAGGCATTGTACGGACTACGTCAAGCCCCTAGAGCGTGGAATCTGAAAATCGACAATACCTTAAAGGAGATAGGGTTTGTCAAGTGCAAAAAGGAGTCATTGGTCTATCAAAAGAAGACCAAGAAAGATCTCTTGATCATTGCAATATACGTTGATGATTTGTTTGTAACAGGAACATCAATTCAAGTTATCAAACAATTCAAGGAGGATATGTCAAGGAGATTCGAAATGTCTGATCTAGGAAAACTTTCGTATTACCTGGGAATAGAGGTACTACAAGGGACTAACGGGATCAGAATAAAGCAAGAAGGGTATGCTCAAGGGATCCTTACAGATAACAAGATGGAATCGTGTAATTTGAGTCATGAACCAATGGAGTCAAAACTGAAGATTTCAAAGGCTGAGGACGAGCAAGAGATCGATGCTACTGCCTATAGGAGAACAATCGGATGCTTGAGGTACCTACTTCATACACGTCCAGACCTCTCTTACTGCGTTGGAGTTTTGAGTAGGTATATGCAGAGTCCTAGGGTCTCTCACGGTCAGGCGCTTAAGCACATACTTAGGTATGTAAAGGGAACTACTAAGTATGGATTGTTCTTCAAGCGAGATGGGTCAAGAGAGGTGGTTGGATATAGTGACAGCAATGATAACATCGATGTCGACGATGGAAGAAGCACCTCAGGACATATCTTCTACTATGGATCATCGCCGATCACATGGACATCACAAAAGCAACCAACATTTGCGCTGTCATCATGTGAAGCGGAGTTTATGGCCGCGACTGAAGCTGCAAAACAAGCAATATGGCTTAAAGAATTGTTGAGAGAAGTCATAGGCAAGGAAGACGAGAAGGTCATACTACGGATAGACAACAAATCGGCCATTGCACTCACCAAGAATCCGGTTTTCCATGGAAGAAGCAAACATATACTCTCGCGGTACCACTTCATACGTGAGTGTGTGGAGAACCAACAGATCGAGGTTGAGCACGTACCTGGAGTAGAGCAGAAGGCGGACATACTAACGAAACCGTTAGGCAAGATCAAGTTCAGAGAAATGAGAAGCTTGATTGGAGTTCAAGAAATCGACACACCCAAGATTCATGTTGGAATTAAGGGGGAGAATGTTGGATAATTCCTAAGAAGAAAAGGAAATATCTTTAGATAAGGAGTAGCTTGTTTAGGGATAGAAACAAAAAGGAAAGAGTCCAATTGTAATTAGGAAATAGGGAGAAGCCTATGGCCTACATAAATCAACGAGGAGATGTCTCATATGATTAAGAGAAGAGAGATTTAGTTTTGTGAAGTTTCTAAATCAATAAAGAAGAGAAGTTCTTTATACAATCTTTTCCTTTAATTGGTATCAGAGCCAAGGTTCTAAAAAGTGGACCTGGAGATGTTCGTTGTGGGAAAGATAACCCGGTGAACTTGCGATTACGACGGTACAAGATGGTACTAAGTTTCGCAGGAGGTTAGAGGCCAAGAGTGATATGGTCTTTGTCTTGAAGGGAGGATTATTCGGATATCAATCCAAGTCCCACATCAGAAGTTTAGACAGTAATGGTCTAATATATAAGTAATGTCTAACTCTGATTAGTATGAGACCTTTTGGGAGGAGCCCAAAGATAAATCTGTGAGGGCTATGCAACATAGGCCCAAAGCGGACAATATCATACTAATGAGAAAGTTGGACATGGGTTTGAAAAGCCCAACAAGATTCTCTTCCATTCTCCATCTCTGCTATTTTCTACTCCTCTTATTCAGGTATGTTTTCTTTCTCCTCTTTTCTCTTAGTAATTTTCTTTGTTTTTTAGAACTTATTGAACAAGCAGGAAATTTATCTTTGGGTTGTAATGCTCCTTCATACTCTCCTGCTTAGAAAATTGAAGGATTGAATAAAATTTATAAGCTAAAATTAGTTCAAATTGATCCTGATTCTAAATTACTAATTGTCTAAGTCTAATTGTTTCTGAGTGTGTTAATAGTTGCTCTGTTTTTTCAAAAAAAATCTTTGATTTGTAGAAAATGTTGCTAGAATCAGAAATCAGCCAAGTGGATGTGTAAATAGGAAGAGAAAGACCAGACAAGACGAATTGGTGAAATCTCAAACGAATGATATGCTTAAGTACGTGACGAGAACTAAAACTTCTCAAACTGTTAGAACTGAAGGATGATGAAGGGCTTCCTACGGAAGAAGATGAAGGGCTTCCTATTATAGAAGATGAAGGGCTTGATCCTGAAGTAAATGCAGATTCCAAGAGTGTAGAAGAATTTGTTGGAGATGATGCAGATGGAATCAACGAGAACAGAGAACAAGTTGAGAACAAAAACAGAGAAAGCCATGAGAACTATATTTCTTGAGTAATGTACTTGTGTTTCTGTACTTTATTTCCTCTAAAAAATGGCATTATTTTGATTATATACTTAAGAAAAATGTAGTAAATTTTTTTTTTACGGCTAAAGGGCATTATTTTCCGAATTCGCTTTAGGCGTCATATGACAACGGACCGGCACTGAAAACAGCTAAAGAACCAGAAGAAGTGATAACTTTCAGTGCGATCATGAGGAACCAGAAGAGGCATGTCTTTCAGACCTCTGGGATGTATCTTGGGGTTTCTTTTTCGTTCTAAAAGCCCACTTATTCTTTTAGCCCAGATTATAATAATCTTCGTTCTGGATCGAAACCCTCTGACTCGCGTGGAGTTTCTGTATTTCTCCTTCCTTCATCAGTAATCTTTTAGCAAACTGTTCGCAAACATGACGATTTTCTCGGGCTTGTTTTGGGATTTTTCTAAATCTTCGAGACCTCCAAATTCTAGAGAAACGCGAGTATGGGACTTTACTGTAGTTGGATGAGATTCTTGAACATGAGACAGAGCGGATTCAGTCCCTCCCAGTTTTCTAATTTCAAACCCTAGTTCCTCCTCTAATCGTTTTTTGAAAGAAAATTTAACGAAGATCTGTTTAGTGGGTACAGTTTTGTTTGAAAAGAAGAAATTCACTACATTTCGCTGAACTGTATTCATGGAGATGCGCAAAGTAATTAGAAGTATTAAGAGATTCGATTTTGTAGTCAAGGGGTTGCTCAAAGGATTGCTTTTTTTTGTTCTTCCCCTTATTGCTTCTCATTCAATGTTAGAATTTAATCCATTTTCAGACTGGTCCATCGTATTGATTTCAATTTGTGCAGTCAAGGAGAAGCTTAAAGGGTTGTTTTTGCGTTTTTTTATGACTCTTTGGTATTTGATGAGGAAAAGTTACTGTTCCTCTTTAAATGTGGAGCCGCTTGGGTTGAATATATTAGTGTACGATCCTCTCGAGTTATTAGAGGATTGTCTTTGAATTTCTTTCTTCTGTCTTGTTTACCTCTTTTCATTTTTTTTCTGACTTTTGATGGAACCCAAGTTTACTTTGAGACTTATAATTGATGAAGAGAAGCACAAAGTCGTTTTGGCCGAGGCTGATAGGGATTTCGTTGATGTGCTCTTCAGCATTCTGACACTGCCAATGGGCACCATTGTCAGATTGCTTGAGAGTCATCGAAAATCCGAGATTGGATGTTTTAGCAACCTCTATAAAAGCGTTGCAGACATGAACATTGACAATTTCGAGACTGAAGCTTGTAAGCAGATATTGCTTAATCCAAGGACTATGAAGGAGGCCGAGTGCAAAAGGCTTAAGCTCAACATAAACCCTACTGATGATCTCAAGTACTTCAAGTGCCCTTATTTCTCTCGCTGCGACTTGTGCAGTAATTTTAGCGGCTCTGTTTGTGCGTGCGGAGAGTTGATGAACCAGGAAATTGAACTATCAGAAGAAGAAGATCAAGCTGCAGGTAGCGTACGAAATGATGTTGGTGGAGTATTTGTAAGCGGCAGGTCTTCTTCGTTCATCATCACTGATGACTTGAAAGTGTCTGTTGATTCGACCGGTCGTGTCCTGAATACGCTCAATCGTTTAAGTTTTTCTGATGTTAGTAAGCTTGGGGAACGAGTTCTTGATATTGGTCTCAAAGAGGTACCTTCCTTTTTTTTATTATAAACCTCTACCGTGGTATTGAATTACAAGCGAAAGTTGCTGACTTTTCTTTTTTTTGTTGTATATAGATTCTGTATCTTCTTTTGTGTATATTCTCCTCAAATACTCCCTTGACAGACGCTCTCTTGAAGAAGCAAAGTCCAGACGATATGGAAAACATACACAAGGAGGTGCTGAGTCCAGGCGTGGAGGCAAAAACAGATGTAGAAGAACCAGAGTTTGCTCTGGATGCGGTAGTAAGGAAGCAGGACATGAAGATTCTATATGTTGAATGTGGAGAAGACTTTGTTGATCTTCTTTTCACTTTTCTTGCTGTCCCTCTCGAATCTGTATTGGAAATCTCCGGTAACAGCTCCAATCTTGGTTGCATTGGAAACTTATTCAAAAGCTTCAAGGATTTGAGTGTTGACAGAGGGAAAGAAGAAGATCCAGCTTCCAAATGTGTGCTTCCTTAGTACCTGTCTCTTATACACATCTAGATGTGTATAAGAGACAGCCTCTCGAGTTATTAGAGGATTGTCTTTGAATTTCTTTCTTCTGTCTTGTTTACCTCTTTTCATTTTTTTTCTGACTTTTGATGGAACCGAAGTTTACTTTGAGACTTATAATTGATGAAGAGAAGAACAAAGTCGTTTTGGCTGAGGCTGATAGGGATTTCGTTGATGTGCTCTTCAGCATTCTGACACTGCCAATGGGCACCTTTGTCAGATTGCTTGAGAATCATCGAAAATCCGAGATTGGATGTTTCAGCAACCTCTATAAAAGCGTTGCAGACATGAACATTGACAATTTCGAGACTGAAGCTTGTAAGCAGATATTGCTTAATCCAAGGAGTGTGAAGGAGGCCGAGTGCAAAAGGCTTAAGCTCAACATAAACCCTACTGATGATCTCAAGTACTTCAAGTGCCCTTATTTCTCTCGCTGCGACTTGTGCAGTAATTTTAGCGGCTCTGTTTGTGCGTGCGGAGAGTTGATGAACCAGGAAATTGAACTATCAGAAGAAGAAGATCAAGCTGCAGGTAGCGTACGAAATGATGTTGGTGGAGTATTTGTAAGCGGCAGGTCTTCTTCGTTCATCATCACTGATGACTTGAAAGTGTCTGTTGATTCGACCGGTCGTGTCCTGAATACGCTCAATCGTTTAAGTTTTTCTGATGTTAGTAAGCTTGGGGAACGAGTTCTTGATATTGGTCTCAAAGAGGTACCTTCCTTTTTTTTATTATAAACCTCTACCGTGGTATTGAATTACAAGCGAAAGTTGCTGACTTTTCTTTTTTTTGTTGTATATAGATTCTGTATCTTCTTTTGTGTATATTCTCCTCAAATACTCCCTTGACAGACGCTCTCTTGAAGAAGCAAAGTCCAGACGATATGGAAAACATACACAAGGAGGTGCTGAGTCCAGGCGTGGAGGCAAAAACAGATGTAGAAGAACCAGAGTTTGCTCTGGATGCGGTAGTAAGGAAGCAGGACATGAAGATTCTATATGTTGAATGTGGAGAAGACTTTGTTGATCTTCTTTTCACTTTTCTTGCTGTCCCTCTCGAATCTGTATTGGAAATCTCCGGTAACAGCTCCAATCTTGGTTGCATTGGAAACTTATTCAAAAGCTTCAAGGATTTGAGTGTTGACAGAGGGAAAGAAGAAGATCCAGCTTCCAAATGTGTGCTTCCTTATTACTATAAATGCCAGAAGCAGTTTTCTGTAATCATCACTGAAGACCCACCGTTTTACTACCGGTACCGAAATTCCAATCCTAGACAACCTGACTACAGTTTGACTACAGATTATGACCGGACTCTGCTCTATCGAAAGGACAGACTAGTTTCCGTGACTTTGATTGATCCAAAATGTCATGGAGGGGATCAGTCAGAGGACGTTAGTGAGTTTGTGAAGAGAGGAACAAGGTTTTCAGTTTCAGATGATCTGCTAATCATACCGAGGAATTCGTTGAGCACATCTCTCTGCTTTCTGAAGAAGTTGCAGATTAAGGCAGATGATCTGGATGTTCAAGTAATTAAAATCTGTAAAGCAGAGGTAAACATTTCTTCTTTCTCAAGTAATACAGTTTAATTTTTTCCTCCCTTTTGTAAGAACTCAAATCACACTTTAGAAGTATAACAAAGAGTTTGTGGGTTTAAGAGAATATCAAATCGGAGCTCGGAAATAAGAAGAAAATTAGGTCATCGGAAAGAACTAATTAGGGTTTTTATTAAGTTATAACTGAACCTTGTGATAGGCTGCCTACGTACCCTTTTGAAGGGATCAAGCCATTCGTAGTTATTTTTCAAGAGAGTTTACAAGAGAGATTTCTAGAGAGAATTAGGGTTTCTCCTTAGTGGCGGTTTTTCAATGACTTGCCCCTCTATTTATAATAGATGGGAGTCGGTTTAAACCGAGCACTTTTTCCTTTTTAGAAAAGGAATTCTTCTTTTTCTTTCGGAGATTCGTCTCTATCTCGGAGATTGCCTTTTCCGATGAGCTTCTAGGGTTTTGTTAATTAATCAAACGGGCTGATCTTAATTTGGGCAGGGCTTTTTAGAGGGGTGCTAACCCCATCTCTAACAATAAGTTCCCCCTCAGTTCGGCGAGCGAGTGCAATTGAGGTCGGGGAACTAAAAGAAAAATCTGGCTCGGCGTAAATTTAGATCTGCCAATGTAGACTGGATCATTAGCTCGGCGGGCGAACTTTGGCGAATGAAATCAAATGATGAATTATTCCAAGTGAGACGATGAGCTAGGCGGAATTAACGAGCTAGGCGAGCTTGATGAGCTAGGGGAGCTTGATGAGCTAGGGGAGCTTGATGAGCTAGGGGAGCTTGATGAGCTAGGGAAGCTTGATGAGCTAGGGGAGCTTGATGAAAGATAAATTCATATAGTTAGGCGAAATCCCTAGCTGCGAGATTGGTGAGCTGCTTAGTTGGGAGAGTTGGCGAGCTGATTTGCAGAAAAAGCTGACGAGCTGTTTAGCAAGGAAAACTGACGAGCTGAACTGCTGAGAACTGATAAGGTGTTTAAACTGTTGGGCTGTTCTGCCGAGCTGAAAAGCTGCCGAGCTGTTTAAGCTGACGAGCTGTTTAAGCTGCCGAGCTGAAAAGCTGCCCAGCTGAAAAGCTGTCGAGCTGAAAAGCTGCCGAGCTGAAAAGCTGCCGAACTGGAAAGCTGCCGAGCTGTTTAAGCTGCTGGGCTATTTTGCCGAGCTGTTTAAGATGCCGAGCTGAAAAGCTGCCGAGCTGTTTAAGCTGACAAGCTGAAAAGTTGCCGAGCTGAAAAGCTGTTGAACTGAAAAGCTGCCGAGCTGAAAAGCTACCGAGCTGAAAAGCTGACGAGCTCAAAGTGATGAAAACCTGTTTAAATTTGCGAGACTCAGCTCGGCTTAGAAAATTAATTGAATATTTCTTTTTTCTTAACTCTGAAATAGGTTCCCGATCTGGAACTATATTGGTAGATATATAGAGTAATTTGAGTTCGAATACAAACGTGCGATGCGATATCGTCTTTAAGTTGTTTGTACGACTCTGATTTTCCTAAGTGCGAATGTAAACACGCGAGAGATTAGCTCAGCTCGGCTTATTTAATGTTTACATGACTTAGGAATGTGCGAGACGGATCTCGGCTTTAAAAGTAGGTGCCAATATGATCATGCGAAACAGATCGGCTTATATGGATCATACGACTTATTCCTAAGTACGAATACCAATATGCGATCAGGTCGGCGTTTAGTTATTGGTACGACTTAGGAAATTTCTAAGTTCGAATGCAAATGTGCGAGCAAAGCCCGGCTTATATGCTTTACATGACTTAGAAAAATTGCGAGAACAGGCTCGCCTTATATTGTGGATTATTTCACCACGTCATCCATGAGGAACGCATGCAAGACGGATCTTGGCTTTTTGGGATGCCGAACTAAGTTGGTCAGACTTAGTTATAGGCATATCTAACGTCTAGCCAGGACGCTGATGTGTAAATAGCTCGGAAGCGTAAGAGAGTCGACTAAGTAATATCTTAGACGATCTCGATGATTTGAGAGCTCGTGTATGAGCTTGTTTTTTAGATAGTCAAATGACTTATCGAAATATCGCCTGAAAAGTTTGAGAAATATAAGAGCTGAAAAGCTTACTAGGAGCTGGTAAGCAAATGTGATTGCGCATGAGCTAGCTGGGTAATGCGAGCGTCTTTTTTTTTTTTTTTTTTGAAGAAGAAGAAGCCATTTTTCTTATGTTTGTCTGCTTCATGTAGGTTGCGTTTAGTACAAGTATCTTGGAGAAGAGTACTTGAAAATCTTGGGACCACGAGCTGTGGTCTCTTGACTTGAGCTGACTAGCTGTTTCTTTTTATCTTGACTTTGAGGTGTGTAGCTGTTTCTTTTTATCTTGACTTTGAGATGTCAGAGTAGCACGTCTCTGTAAAACGGTGACACCGAGCTGTCTTTTTCTTTTACTCTTCTATTTTTTTTTTTTTTTGCCGAGCTTAAGAGCTCGTTTTGGTACTTGTTTTCTTGTTCGAGATCGACGTGATGGAAGCTTACTTGGGCTGAGAATTCGTTTGCGAGCTGATGGTCTTTCCAATGAAAAATCTTGAAAGTTGTGGATAAGCTGATATACTTGGTATAACGAGCTGACGAGGTTGGGATTGATGGACGTCGAGCTCGATAGCTTGCTTGCGAGCTGGTGTCGTCTTGTTTTTAAGAGAATTGAGTCACCGAGCTGACGAGGTGATAAAATAATAATTGAGGGAGATCAAGCTCGAACGTTCCGCTCTTCTAACTGAGTTTCTTCCATCACAAGTTTGTCATTGTTTCTTTTTGCGAAGTTTTTTGCTTCAATCTTGACTGAAGCTTGAGAGCTCGTTTCTTCGTCACTCTTTTTTCTTTTGCGTAGCTTGAGAACTTGTTTCTTCTTCCGGGACAAGTTCGTCACTTTCTTTTGCGTAGCTTGAGAACTCGTTTCGCAGCTCGTTTCTTCTTCAATCTGTTCTTTTCTCAGTTCGTCATCTCGATTGATTTTTTTTTCTATCCTGAGAGCTCGTTGTAAGAGCTTATCTCCTCGTCGTAAGAGTGTGGAGTTTGATTTTTCCTCGTTATTTCTTTTGCGTAGCTTGATTTTTTTTTTTTTTTTATCCTGAGAGCTCGTTGTAAGAGTGTGGAGTTTGAGAGCTCGTTTGACTTTCTTGCTCAAACTCTTGCTTGCTAATTTTAGCCTTGCTGAAAATTTGTAGTACTTCTTGAGCAGAGAGCTACGGTAACTCATTGTTTTTGAGATGAAATAAGGGGTCTTGGAGATTCTCGTACGGTGGAGAACATGGCATGAAGGAGTGGGAGTTTTCCCATGTTTTCCCGTGAGCTCGTCATCATTATATATCTATTCATTTTTTTTTAAGGGATCACAAAATCAGTGAACTTGATTTTGACTGAGCTTAGTTTATGAGCTCGTCATCAGTATATCCCCCTCTTTCTTGCCTCTTCTTATGGGTAGATTATGTTGAGTGTTGCTCAAGAAACTGTTGGAGCTTTAACTCTTTCATCACATAGGTTTGGGTTATCATCCAAACTGATGTGCTCTCAAATTTACCCTAGAGCTACTCTCTCAAATTAAGAGATCAGTTGTAGTACTTAGGGATCGAATCCACAGGGAACGGATAGTCACACAGCAAACTTCTAATTTCGAATTAAGCTAAGAAGTAATTAAAAGTAAAAACAGAAAGCAACTAAAAGCGATGTAAGTTCAGGAGACGAAACGCTAGGTTCAGGTAAATTCTCAGGTGATCTAAATTGCAGGTCTAGACAGAATGTTAGGAATTATTAAGCACTGTTCTTGAACTCGAAACACTAATGTAAAATCAACCAACTCTCGCTGCAAAGATTATCTATGCCTAAACCCTAGAATTCCAAATCTCTTTGCAAATTCAAACAATTCAGACAAGCATTAATATCAGGTTCGATTGTTCACAAAATCTTAAACCAAATCTCTTTGCAAATAGGTATTTTGCTCATCTAACATCAGTTCAGGCAATTAATAATACTCTCGCATCTATTAATTAACCTAAGATCAGATTCTAGGTCGCGAAGCTAGAATAAGCATTAAACACAAATCCAGATGAAGAACTCTAATGATTTTATCCTAACAATTTAATTCGACCTAACANCAGGTGATCTAAATTGCAGGTCTAGACAGAATGTTAGGAATTATTAAGCACTGTTCTTGAACTCGAAACACTAATGTAAAATCAACCAACTCTCGCTGCAAAGATTATCTATGCCTAAACCCTAGAATTCCAAATCTCTTTGCAAATTCAAACAATTCAGACAAGCATTAATATCAGGTTCGATTGTTCACAAAATCTTAAACCAAATCTCTTTGCAAATAGGTATTTTGCTCATCTAACATCAGTTCAGGCAATTAATAATACTCTCGCATCTATTAATTAACCTAAGATCAGATTCTAGGTCGCGAAGCTAGAATAAGCATTAAACACAAATCCAGATGAAGAACTCTAATGATTTTATCCTAACAATTTAATTCGACCTAACAATTCATTAATCACCTTTGAAAAACCCTAAACCTAACAAGCAAACTACTCAGACATGATCAATGAAACAGAAATCATAATTTGAATAGATGGCAAAAAATAAATCAATAGAAGAAATAAAAGAGTTCCAAATCAGCTCTAAAGGTGTCTGATTTTTCTCTTCAAAAACCCTAAACTTCTATGATTCTTAAAGTATAAGATAATGCCTAAATAATGGCTTTGACAACTATATATAAGGTCTAAAACACGAATTGGGCATTCTTGCAAATAAGAAAATATTTTTGGGCAATTTCCTTTTCTTCAAAACTTGTAGAAATCGCGTTTTCTTCTGAAAATATTTGGTGCCGATTGACACCAACAGTGTCGATCGACACTGTTCATCCAATCTTCAATTCAATGCCATCTTTTCAGCAGCTTCTTCCACAATGCTCCAAAATGCTCCAAAATCTCCAATTATGCTCAAAACATAGCTGAACCTGCAAAGACTCTAATAGGACTCTAAAAATACCAAAAGGCTCTATATAAACGCTTATATCATGGTTCAAAAATGGGTAAAAACCATGATATTTCAACTCCCCCAGACTTAGCTTTTGCTTGCCCTCAAGCAAAACAGAAACCAAATATAGAGTCGAGGTTTGAAAACAGAAACATCCAGCTATCCTTCAGAATGCCGCAATCATTAACACTCTTGAATCCACATGCTATAGAGCCAACCCTAGGTAATGTTCAGTGTACTTACCACAAGCTTAACAATCTTCCAGTTTGAATCCAGATCCTTTCCTTGGTAAAATTTCGAACTCTAACAGTGGTATTGCCACAGAAATTTTCTGATTCTTTCCCTTCCTTAGTGCCTTAACAATATTCTCTTTGTATAGCTCTCCTATTTTCTCTTCCCTTAGTCAACTGCTGCCCATTTTCAGGGTGTTCTAAGATCTTTTCATTGACTCTTTCTTATTCTTTTGAAGCCTTGGAATAGTGCTGCTCTTTACTTGTGTTCCTTGTGAGGAGCAGGTTCATGAGCTCTCACTAATATTGTTCCTTGTGAGGAGACAGGCTCATGAGGATCTTTGCACTATTCCTTGGTCAGACTTCTTGTTTCTTTTCTTTTCTTAAGGGAAGATCAAGGAGAGACTGCAATTTGCTTGTCTTGTCATAGCTGAAAGAGGAATCAAGTTCAGTGTATACCTAGTTCTCATAAGGGGACCTGAACTCTCTCTGTTAGATTGATCCATTTGCAGCTTTCTACTTAGTAAGACCTGTAATCAATTACTAAAGTAATGGTCCTTCAAGTGTCAACATTCTGTAGTTAGTTCCAAAGTTGGCTAAAAGAAAATTTAGAAATAACAGAAAAGACCAGTTAGAAGACTTACCTTCTTCTGCGCGTGGTGTCGATCGACACTATATTGGTGTCGATCGACACTGGTCTGTGTTGAGTCCAATGTCGTCTTTTTCAACTGACTAAAACTCGGACTTAGTAAAAGCAAAATAAAATAAAAAGAAAGACGTACCTAACAGTGGGTTGCCTCTCACTCAGCGCTCGTTTTCAGTCATTAGCTTGACTGTGTTGGGGTTTAGACGTCTGGTGGATCAGAGGGCGGCATCGAATGCTTCCCAGACGAATGTCTTCTCATCCATGGCGGTGTATAGGTAGTAGGTGCATGATTTCGGCCAAGGAAATGAGGAGCAGCAGGGCGGGACTTGACTTCGGGTGGGACACTTTGATATTCTTATTAAGAGGATCAGGAGGTTTGGAATTTATTCCAGGAAATGCGTACCTTTGCTTCCTTCGAGGTTTATGGCATGTAGGATGTGGAGTCGTTTGTTTGACCAAAGATGATGGACTTGCAGCATTGGAAGAGACTTCTGGTGTGATCCGTGAAGTGTGTCGATCGACACTAGTGGTGTCGATCGACACCAACTCTGCAGCTCGAATCTCTGCACTTTTTCTCCAATTCAGCTCTGCAATCCTTGCTTCTATGACAAAAACGTCGTCCTCCATCAACTTAGCATCGATTAGACCTTCATNTCGACACCAACTCTGCAGCTCGAATCTCTGCACTTTTTCTCCAATTCAGCTCTGCAATCCTTGCTTCTATGACAAAAACGTCGTCCTCCATCAACTTAGCATCGATTAGACCTTCATCTGCGCCCAAAGTCCGGAGGATATGATTGTTTCCACTCCAATCTTCAAGCTCCATAGCTTCCTCATAATTCTCAGCTAAAGCCTCTTGAACAACCAGCTTGTTCACTTGCTCTTTGGAATCCAGCTCCTCTCCAGCGATCACAGCAATACATGAGATGTGTTTGGAAGTTCCAGTAGTAGGGATAGTTTTGTAGAACACTTCTTTGTCAATATTAGAGAAAGATATTCTCTTATTGGGCATGTCTACAATAGCTCCTACTGTGGCCATGAATGGTCTTCCAAGGATGAATGGCATGACAGACGCTCTGCTTACTTCCACAACCTGAAAATCCGTTGGAACTAGGCAATTTCCAACTTTGACAAGTAAGTTTGGAATTGTACCATATGAGACTGTGGTAGAATAATTGGCGAATTCAAGAGTCATGCTTGAAGGGTGAATGTCAGCAATCCCCAGCCTCTCTGCAATGTCTTTTGACATGAGGTTCACGCTAGCTCCTGAATCGCAGAGGGATTGTTTAAACTCAACTCCACCAATGGAGCATGGAACCACAAACATCCCAGGATCTTCAACCTTAAGCAGTTGCTTCATTGGTGGTGGTGTTTCCCTTGCTTTGTGAAAGAGTTCTTCCATTTCTTCAAAGCTTTCTCTGTTATTCTGGAAGAAGGCACACAATGGATATCTCTCATAAGCCTCATCAAAGGAGATCTCCTTAGGAATCATTTCCACCCTCTTGTTGAAAGCAGCTAGTTTCCCTGCACTAATGGGCGGCCTTAGATGTTTGGGTAGAGGAGGATATGGAACCTTAGGTTTGTACACTCTTTCCTCTGCAACTTGTGAAGCTTTAGGCGTGTTTGTCCAAGTTCGGGAAGGGTGTCGATCGACACTAGACGTTTGTGTCGAGGATGCTGTGTCGATCGAGCTTGATTCGTCTGGTTTCTCCTTGGGTGTCGATCGACACACAGTAGTGTCGATCGATATTGACCCCTCAGCATTTTCTACATCTTCAAGCACCTCGAATTCTTCAGTACTTAGCCCTCTTTTCTGCACAGGCTGAAAGTTCTCCCTATTCTGGATCTTGATGGCATTCACATGGTGTCTCGGATTCACATCTGTCTTTCCAGGAAGACATCCTTCTTGTCTCTTTAAAGCTCCAGCAGTTTGAGCTACTTGGACATCCAATTGCTTCATATGAGTACCGAGAGACTCAATTTTCCCATTCAGATCAGTGTACAAGGCATCAATCTTCCCATTGAAATCCACAGTCATCTTCTGTTGTCCCTCCAAGATTTGTTGAATCATGGACTCCATCTTATTGTCTTGAGCAGGAGGATTCTGGTAAGAAGAAGAACCATAAGTTCTATTGAAGTTGTTGCCTTGAAAAAGCTTCTGGTAAGAAGAACCATAGCCTTGCTGATTGTTGAACCTCTGTCCTTAAAAACCAGCACCATTGATGTAATGGACTTCTTGTTCTTCTGGCTCAAAGGTCTCCACTTCAGCTGCATATTGGACTTGCTTCTTTCTTATTAGAAGATTATGCATAGAGTCCAACTTAGCATTCACCTGAGCAATCTGATTCTCATCCAAATTTCCAGCTCGCTTCTTCCTATCAAGATCTGTATTCTTGGTACTATTGCTAGAAACCAAGTTCTCAATCAGTACATATGCATCTTCTGGATATCTAGTGTTGAAGTTTCCATTGTTGGCAGCGTCCAGAGCCATCTGGTACCTCCAATCAATCCCTCTGTAGAAATTTCCCAGTAGTTGTGGCTCGCTGAAACCCTGGTGTGGACAGTCTTTCTGGTAAGCCTTGAATCTCACCCAAGCAGCCTTGAATGCTTCAATTGGTCCTTGAGAGAATGTAGTGATCTTCATCCTCAGCTCCTCAGATCTTGCATCATCAGAGAAATTGCATAAGAATGCATTCTTTGTGTCCTCCCAAGTGGTCAAGGATCCTGGATCTAATTGCTTCAACCAGTATGTTGCATCTCCAGAAAGCGAGTAGGGGAAAAACTTGCAGAAGAGATAATCATATGTGACTCCATTGGCCTTGATGCTTGATGCCAAATCTTCAAACCTCTCTATGTGGTCCATTGGATGCTCATTAGGATGACCATGGAAAGGATGCTGAGCCACCAAAGTGTAGTAAGCAGGCTTCAGCTCGAAGTCATTCCTCTGGAATGCAGGAGGACGAATCGCAGCTCTATTAGCACAGAACTGATCAGGTCTGTTGTATTCGCCAAGCGTTCTTCCGCGTCCAACATCATCGACTTGTAATGCATCTTGCCGCACTTGGTGTCGATCAACACCAACTGGGTGTCAATCGACGCCATCTGGGTGTCGATCGACGCCATCTGGGTGTCGATCGACGCCATCTGGCTCGATCAAAACAGCCCCGTTCTCATCTATTTTCTGGCCTTGGTTGTTCCTTCGGTGCCCTTCCGTATCGAACAGATTGCCAGCTTCATCCCTTATCAAAATCACAGGCTCCGCCATCTCTGTATGTGAGGGGTGTCGATCGATGCTATTGGTGTCGATCGACGCCTTCGCAGCTTTGCGGTTGGTTCGTTCTAGATGTGCTAGCGCCTGGTTGTCAAGTTTGATTAGCTCCTTTTCCTTGTTGCTCCTGGTATTGCGATTAAGCATACACCTGAAAGCAAGAATAAAAAACTAAAAATTAGTAACCAAAAACAAAAA
This sequence comes from Alliaria petiolata, assembly GCA_020283515.1. NCBI lineage: Eukaryota > Viridiplantae > Streptophyta > Magnoliopsida > Brassicales > Brassicaceae > Alliaria > Alliaria petiolata. The sequence goes on from JAHZTW010000001.1 coordinate 416,914,015, forward strand.
TAAAAACCTAGACAAAATTCTAATATTATAACTCTGTTGGCAACTAATCTCCTTCCCCGGCAACGGCGCTAAAATTTGATGTGCTCTCAAATTTACCCTAGAGCTACTCTCTCAAATTAAGAGATCAGTTGTAGTACTTAGGGATCGAATCCACAGGGAAGGGATAATCACACAGCAAACTTCTAATTTCGAATTAAGCTAAGAAAAAATAATTAAAAGTAAAAACAGAAAGCAATTAAAAGCGATGTACGTTCAGGAGACGAAACGCTAGGTTTAGAAAAATTCTCAGGTGATCTAAATTGCAGGTCTAGACAGAATGTTAGAAATTATTAAGCACTGTTCTTGAACTCGAAACACTAATGTAAAATCAACCAACTCTCCCTGCGAAGATTATCTATTCCTAAACCCTAGAATTCCAATTCTCTTTGCAAATTCAAACAATTCAGACAAGCATTAATATCAGGTTCGATTGTTCACAAAACCCTAAACCAAATCTCTTTGCGAATAGGTATTTTGCTCATCTAACATCAGTTCAGGCAATTAATAATACTCTCGCATCTATTAATTAACCTAAGATCAGATAGAAGAAATCATAACAAGCAAAGTACTCAGACATGATCAATGAAACAGAAATCATAATTTGAATAGAAGGCATAAAATAAATCAATAGAAGAAATAAAGGAGTTCCAAATCAGCTCTAAAGGAGTCTGATTTTTCTCTCCAAAAACCCTAAACTTCTATGATTCTTAAAGTATAAGATAATGCCTAAATAATGGCTTTGACAACTATATATAAGGTCCAAAACACGAATTGGGCATTCTTGCAAATAAGGAAATCTTTTTGGGCAATTTCCTTTTCTTCAAAACTTGTAGAAATCGCGTTTTCTTCTGAAAATATTTGGTGTCGATCGACACTGTTCATCCAATCTTCAATTCAACGCCATCTTTTCAGCAGCTTCTTCCACAATGCTCCAAAATGCTCCAAAATCTCTAATTATGCTCAAAACATAGCTGAACCTGCAAAGACTCTAATAGGACTCTAAAAATAGCAAAAGACTCTATAAAAGCACTTATATCATGGTCCAAAAATGAGTAAAAACCATGATATATCACAAACTCAACTGAATATTATTCTTTTTGTTGTTAATCTCTTTATGTGGAGAACGAGCCGAGGAGACAACGTCGCAAAAACGGAACCGATGTCGAAGAGCTCGGAGAGGTCGTCATCTTTATTTATTTATTTTTTTTACGGACCTTGAGAGCTCGTTGTAAGAGTGTTTTCTTCTCCTTAATTTGTTACCGAGCTTGAGAGCTCGTACTTCTTGCTTGATGGTCGTAAATTAGGTGCCTTCTTTGTGTTTGAAAAGCGTTTCCTCTACTGTCGCCGAGTCATCGAAGTGACCTCTAATATTCTGTTCTTCCTTTTTTTTTATTATGATTTGTTCCACCTTTTGGAACTGCCGTGCTGGTGGGTTGATGAGTACGAGAGTGTTGAGGAAATTTGATGTGAGAAACGCAACGATATGCGGAGTCGTCACCTCGGGGATTTTGAGTGACATCGTTATAGATTTTTTTTTTTATGGCTTAGTAGAGCACGTGACTTTTTATCACGCCGGCGTTGTTGTTCTATGAAATGGAACGTTCCGTTCTTCTGCCCGGGCTTCTTTCATGACAAGTTCGTCACTGTATATATATATTTTTTTGTTTTTGTTTTTTTTTTTACGGATCTTTGAGTGCTCGTTGTAAGAGCTTATTTCTTCAACCTTGAATGAAGCTTGAGAACTCGTTTCTTCTTCAATGTTTGTGTAATTGATTTACTAAGTCTCCTTGTGAATTGTGTTACGTGAGCCATTCCTTCCTCTTTTTTTTTGCCGAGCTGAAGAGCTCGTTTTCTCCTCTATTTTTTTTTTTGTCGAGCTTGTAAAATAGCTCGGTGTGGCGATCTATTACGAGCTGTGATGTAGCTCGGTAAAGAAAACGAACTTTAGTCTAGCTCGGTGGCGAAGACAATGTGTAGTCTAGCTCGGTAAAAAGACGAACTGTGATGTACCTCCGCAAAGACGGTGCCAAAGACCGGTTTTAAGGATCAATCCATGAATTTTGGATTGAGAGAGATCGGAGAGACCGGTGGCATTGTTGTTCCGAGACCGGTGGTAGATAGATCAAAAGTTATGTACTGCTTTGGCTTGCGAGATTTTGCAAAGTTGCTGCAGATCGTGGTTCTCTTTAATTCCTTTTTTGGGCGAGTTTGGATTCTCCTCGTGTAGAGGTTGAGACTTGAGACGTTGAGTCGTTGTCTTTCAGATATTTCGTATATATTGAATCTTCTATTGCGTGTTCTTCATTTGATGAATTTGTCTCCGTAAATCCATGGCATAGCATGCGTTTGGTAGAACGGCTTTGACTGGGTGTTAGCTTTTGCCTCAGATTTGCTTGGTCAGCGTTGTGAAAATAATCTGGTACGACGGACGGAGCAATGTGCTTGATATAACGAGCTGACGGAGTGACGTGCTATTGTCCACGATCTCGAGCTGTGAGAGCTATGAGTTTTGATTGACAAGCTCGGTTGCGTAACCGGACATCATGGCTCGACAGGTATGTCATTGTTGTATAGTGCATCAAATAGCTTCGGGAAGGCGTGAATAAATGACACAGTGTCTTGTGGATGCTGGAGCTTGAGGAGTGATTTGTGGAAGAAGTTCAACTGCTATTGATACGCCGTTAGCTCGTGTGGATTCTATGTAGAGAGATATTTCTATTGACACCTCGAGCGCGATCTAAATCCCTCTGGTTCTTCTGTAATTCGCTTCGCAAGATCCTTTCTTGCACACTGTTTTTCTGTCTCAGGTTGCAGGTTTTTTGTTTTCTTGTGGTGATTTCTTGCCTAGGAAGCAAAGTCTCCAAGTAGTTTTTCTGCCATAGCTAGGGTTCCGGTTTGCTAGTTTGGAACTCCTACATCGGTATTTTATTTGCACTTGAACAGCGTTTCCTTTGCCTTCGGAAATCCGCCGAAGTAACCTCCTCTACACGTCTCTTCTTCCTCTTTGATCAGGACTTCGCTCAATTCGATAAACGATTTAGTTAAACCATCGAATGAATAAAATAATCAAGCATGAGTCCCTGAAGTCAAAGCAGCAAGGTTTGACGATGAGAATAAAAAAAATCAGATTAGATCATTGATAAACTTATCTTGACGAGTGGTTTCGCAATTTTCTCGGCGGCTACGGCTTTGGAATTGATGTTTTTGTTATCGTAGAACCGCCAGATTTCCGAATTTGATAATTTTCTATTCCCCACAGTCGGGGCCAATTGTAAGAACTCAAATCACACTTTAGAAGTATAACAAAGAGTTTGTGGGTTTAAGAGAATATCAAATCGGAGCTCGAAAATAAGAGGAAAATTAGGTTATCGGAAAGATGAACTAATTAGGGTTTTTATTAAGTTATGGCTGAACCTTGTGATAGGCTGCCTACGTACCCTTTTGAAGGGATCAAGCCATTCGTAGTTCTTTTTCAAAAGAGTTTACAAGAGAGATTTCTAGAGAAAATTAGGGTTTCTCCTTAGTGGCGGTTCTTCAATTTTTGGATCCCTTTCTTCAATGACTTGCCCCTCTATTTATAATAGATGGGAGTCGGTTTAAACCGAGCTCTTTTTCCTTTTTAGAAAAGGAAGAATTCCTTTTCTTTCGGAGATTCGTCTCTATCTCGGAGATTACCTTTTCCGATGAGCTTCTAGGGTTTTGTTAATTAATCAAACGGGCTGATCTTAATTTGGGCAAGGCTTTTTAGAGGGGTGCTAAACCCATCTCTAACACCTTTGTTAGTAGCTTTGATAGAAAATGTCTTGAAAATCAGGCAATGAATCTGTTGAGTGCTTCCTTGGTGACATCCTCTGCTTTGAACACTGCTTTATGGAACTTGATTACAAAGAAGCCAAAGGAAGAGACTTGAAGAAATCAAGAGTGTTCGAAAGCCACATTTCCCATCTTTTTGCTTTTAAATGCTATTCTAGTCTTCTCTTTAGATTTGAATTTATTTTTTGGTTGAAACCAGATTGATGTTCTTAAGACAAATATTATCTAAAGGCTTTGAAACTTGTCTTCTTTTGGTGTTATCATTTGATTCACTTTTTTTTATTTGGAATGCGTGTGTCTTTTGGTGTGCATGCAATTATTAGGAATGTACCGTCTCTTGGTTTCACTTGTAATATTGTGAGCTTATTCTGTGACCAAAAATGTCTTTGAAGCACGTTTGTTTTGTATTGAATGAAAGCCAGCCAAATGCTCTCAAACACATTACCAATTTCTGTTAACATCTCCAATTTTGGGTGCAATGGAAATCGCTGATTCTGCGCCACAGGAGTTATATAGCTCTCACAAATTTCGTTGCTAGCCAAAAAAAAATTTTAGGGAATGGAAGAGATGTTTATGGCTATTGTTGTTGTTGCGTGTACTTTTTTTTTTATAAAAAACTGTTGTTGCGTGTACTTCTTATAGGCAAATGTGGAATTACAAGACCACAATTGAAACTCAAAGTAAATTGAGATTTTTTCACGGTTGCAAAGTATATTATTGGAGATACCTTACCAGTTTTATTTTATTTCGGCAGTTTTTAGAATAGTCTTTTAAGAAAGGAAAAAAAAAAATCTGATTATCCCCTATATATTAATTGAGAAACATTCTCACAAACCTTTTTATTTACAATGGTGTCATTTTGCTGATGTGTCAGCACCACAATTATTCTGACATTTTTTAATTAATTAATCTTAAACCTTAAATTATTATTGGGATTTATGGTAATGATAATGATAATAAAATTATTATAAATAAAAAATACTAATTTCTTTTTTGGGAAATGAACTTAAAACATCAAAGACAACATAGAAAGCACACAACCACTTTCATAAAGACATTTCATATGTTTTCCAATCAGTTTCTTTTAGATATCTATACATTAATTTAGATATTATAATTACTTTAATTAAATTTAATCCAAAAAACGAAATGTCTTTTTGGACATGACATTAAATACGGTATAATAACTAATATAAAGGAAACAAAGTAATTATGCACTTATCCCATATATTTCCGCAATCTCTAAAATGTATTCTTACTATGTATGTAACAGAAAAACATATATATAGTCGAAATCAATCTTTGTGATAATAGAGTCAATCAATACGGGAAGATCTAATAAGCAGATTGACTCATTTAATAGTCAATAGTATATTCCGATATTATTGTTGAAAGCATTGACTATATTAAATATTAACTCATTATTTGAGAGAAAATCGCATAAAAAATCTTTAAAGTGACAGCCACTTGCACTTTAAACCTTGAGAGTATTTAACTACCACAATAAACTTTCAAGTTAAATATATTAACACATAAAACATTTAAAGTGGATTTTTGGTACGTGCCGTCAGAATAGTTAACGGTCACTGTTCATTTTCCTTTAAAAAATGATGACAAGACATTAAATTTATTTATTTTAATTAAAATTTTTTAAAAATAATATTAACAATTATTTTATTATTTATTATAATTAAAAATAAATAAAAATATCTAAAATGAAAAAAAAAACTAAAATATTTTTTTAAATTACTCAATTAATATATTTCACAAAAAATTTTATTTTCTGTTGATAACAATAATATAATTTTAAATTTATGATTTAAGTAAAAAAAATTAATTTTAACTATTATTTGTTATGTATCAAAACTAAAAACATCTAAAATATTTGAAAATACAAAAAATTTAAAAAAATATATTTTTTAAATGTTTTTTAGTTGTGATAAATAGTCAAATAATAATTAATGGTAATCTTTTTAGTTAAATATAAATTTGAAGTCATATTATCAGGGCTGGCCCTGGGCTAAAGCGGGTAAAGCATCAGCTTTAGGCTCCAAAATCTCTATAATAATTTAGGGGCATTACTTTTTCAAAAAATCCTTGTAGTACAGCGGTTTACCTTAGCTGTACAACATCCAAGTCTCAGGTTTAACCCTCCGATTTGCAATTTTTGTGATATTTATGGGCATTTTTTTTGTTTGGGATTTAGGAGTCCCACGACATTGGGCCCGCTCTGCATATTATGGGTATTAACTGAAAATAAACATTTTTATCAAATATATTAATTGAGGAGAAGTAATACAATATTTTAGTTAAAATATTTTTTAAATGTTTTTTAGTTGTGATAAATAATAAAATAATAATTGATGGTAATCCTTTTTAGTTAAATATAAATTTGAAGTCATATTATGGGTATTAACTGAAAATAAACATTTTTATCAAATATATTAATTGAAGAGAAGTAATACAATATTTTAGTTTTTTTGAAAAAAAATTATTTTTGTCAACCTTTATTGTTTTTTAATTTTTAGTTTTTTAATTTTTAATTATAATAAACAATAAAATAATTGTTAATATTATTTTTTTTAATTTTTTAATTAAAATAAATAAATTTAATGACTTGTCATCACTTTTTAACGGAAAATGAACAGTGACCGTTAACTATTCTGACGGCACGCACCAAAAATCCACTTTAAAGGTTTTATGTGTTAATATATTTAACTTAAAGGTTTATTGTGCTAGTTAAATACTCTCAAGGTTTAAAGTGTAAGTGGTTGTCACTCTGAAGGTTTTTTATGCGATTTTCCCTTGTTGAAAGCATATATTGAAATAATAATGAGGAACTTCCAAATTGCTCATTATTGATACATGAAAGGAAAGTATGAGTCAGTAATGATGTGCGATATGGCTGATCGAATATATTACGTTCTTCATCTAATAAATATCACTTGCCTAATAATATTTATACTTATTTCCATTAAGTCCTACTCGAATTTAATTCCATTAATTTCTATCTCACTAAATCATATTCTTAATCTACTATATAAATTCTACTTCTATTACCACTTTTACTCATCATTTCAGAAAAATAAGTATTTATCCAAGCTTTCAATCCTTTAGTTCTTATGGCATCTTTTAGTTCCGTTTCTGACCTAAAACCTTTCAAATCCATGTGAAAAATCAAGGCGAAGATCATACGTCTTTGGAAGCAGTATTCTGCTGCTGTTGGCCTGACCATTGAAATGGTCTTGATCGACTCACATGTAAGTCTATACTGAAACAAAGTTTCTATCATTTCACGTTATGATTATCGATTATGGATCTAGATTTTCATTATATCATTTTTACAGGGTTACAAAATTCATGCTACCGTGAAGAAAGAGCATGTAACTCAATTTGAGCCATTTCTCGAACAAGGTGCTTCGAGAATATTCATCAACTTGAGTTTGAATCACTCATTGGGCTCATACCGAACAACCAGCCACCCATACAAGATTAATTTCCTTCCAAGCACACATGTACGTAATTGCGACCCTTTACCCGATGAACTAAGTGGTTTCAACCCAGTCAACTACAACCACATTCTTGATGGTTCCTTAGATACGGACTACTTGATTGGGTAAGTGCTATTATTAAACTTGATTCAATAATAGAAATCTTCTTATTCTATATGTGCATGTTATTAACATATTGTTTAAATAGATGTTATCGGAGAAATTGTTGAAGTCAGTCATGTCGAGGTTGTTACTGCGAATAGGAAAGATACACCGAAGATAACCCTGGAAGTTCGAAATTCGGAGTAAGTTAGATATTTCATTGTAATTCATTTGAAAAAATAAACTTACCTATAGAACTAATCAATATCATCGTTTCAACGTTACAGGAATGATCGCCGTCCTATTGTGTTATGGGGTCCGTTTGCAACTAATGTTAACGATGCTATTCAGGCTCGAGGTCATCAGATAAGTTTATTTTTCAAATCATATTATTATTTATTTCAGATATTGATTTCATAATCTATTTATGATCTCTTCATTTATCTTTCTAATTGTTTTAATATTATACAAATTTTAAACTCTTTCCTACTGTATTTTCAACATAACAATTTATTATATAAAAACTAAAATAAATTTTTTTACTATAGTTTAATTTTTCAATTAAAAAAACTAAATAATAAATAAATTCAACTTCACTTAAAAATATATATTATTTTATTAATCCCGTTTGTTAATAAGAATTTAATTAAAATTTAATATTAAAATAATTAAAAATCATTATATTTTAAATCCAAATTCACTTACCTGGAAAAAAAAAATCTCTCACTCCGCGCAGGGCGCGGATTATCACCTAGTATACAAGCGAAATACTGCATTGCATGTTTCTTCAGATCTTGATTATTAAATTTTTAAAATCTTATTTTGTTCAATAATCGCTGTTATGATCATCTATAGTCCCGGTTAAAAACCAAAGAAGATATAAAAAGAAAATTTGAAAGATGTTTTTATTTACTACTCCCTCCGTTTTTTATTAATTATCATTTTGGTCTTATTTTTCTGTTTCAAAATAATTATCGTTTTCATTTTTCAATGCAAATTTGTGATAAATTTCTAGTTTTATTCATATTTTTTAACTTATTAATTACTCATATCAAACAAAATAATATATTAATTAGGAATATTTTTTAATCTGTGTGAAATCATGTAAAATGATAATTAAAAAAAATGGAAAGAGTATTTCAGTATCTCTATTTGTTTCAAACGACTTTTTATTAGAGGTTCTAACCGGCACTTTGTCTAACTCTTGCCATCATTATACTTCCTGATGCGGCAAGCAGTGACATAGCCAAATTGACAAAAAAAGATTCTCCAAGTCACGGCTAGCATACAACATGCGCCCATCCTCCATAGCTCAACCCGATTTCCACTTCACGCACTTGCCTTTTCTTTTAGTTGACTTTCCCAACATTTACATCAACCACTTTGCTATGTAAAGCATCAAGTGCCGGAAAACAATTCTTTGGTTGTCACATTTCTCTAACCTGTAAAACACATCTAACTTTGCATCAACCAATAAACCATATTGACCCAACTTAGATTCCAGATTCCAGCTTTCAGCCTCCAGCTTTTCAGCCGTCATAACAAGTAACAATGCAGATATTTCCAACGTAGACGTGATGCTCTGCCCCATTATTAAACTAGAATTTGTAAAAAAATAAAATTTGAAATACAAAAATATTAAAAAAGAAACATAAACAATAAAATATCATGTTAAAACAAACAAGAAAATATTGACCAATTTTTGATCAGTTCAAAGTATTGTAGATACCGAGATTGCGAGGCACAAACCAATATCACTTTTGGGTTTTCAAAGTAGTACAAAATGGTGACTTGTGGTAAAAAAAGCTACCAGGTTATACTTGGTATCTTAGTTTAGAGAAAAAGACTATGAAAAAGTCGAATTTGAAATTCACTCCAACAGATCATATGGTTTTTTCAGCTTTATTCATTTTTTGCCAACCAAACTAGAAATTGTAGAAAACAAAAGTCCAAATACAATAATATTAAAAAAGAAAACAAACAAGAAAATATTGACCAATTTTTGATCAGTTCAAAGTATTGTGGATACCGAGATTGCAAGGCACAAACCAGTATCAGTTTTGGATTTTCAAAGTAGTACAAAATGATGATTTGTGATAGAAAAAACTACAATGTTCTATACTTCGTATCTTAGTTTTGAGAAAAAAACTATAAAAAAAATCGAATTTGAAATTCCTTCCAACAGATCATATGGTTTAATCAGCTTTTTTTTTTTTTCTAAATTCATTTTTTTCCAACCACGTTGATATTACTGTATCATTGTAATTCGAGACAACGTATTTAAGTGTTTTAATATTACGTATATACATAATTGTGTTTTTTTTTGTTGAATCCAGATTGATGTTCTTCATAAAGATTTTAAATCTTTTTATCTTCTCGACAAGGGGACACCTGCATTGCTTTGTTTAGAGTTACAAGTCTTTTGCATGCTCCAAAATCGATTCATTTACAATAGAAACTCTATAAATTAATATTCGATTCATTAATAACTCGTTAAATTAATATTTTTTGCCAGTTCCAAAATTAGTTTTTCAACCAAATAATATATCTATAAATTAATAATCACTATAAATTAATAATTTTTTTATAAAACCTCATGGTCCCAACATTATTAATTTATAGAATTTCTACTGTAATTGGAAATTAGTTTGGTACTGTTTTTATATTCCGCAAAAAACATATACAATCCAAACATTTATTACCTTATTCAAAATTTCCGAATTTAAACCCTCTTTAACTTGGTTTCTATAATTTTATTTACAACCTACATTTTATTGGCAAGCCAAAAAGTTATATATAGGAAAGATAATATAAGCTATAGAATTCAAGATAATATTTCTAAAGATACTATAAAATCTTCTTGTGATATTCATATTTTTAGGTAGATCGATATCCCCATTTCCTTATCACATATATCTGAGATCTCCCCAACAGAATGTGAATTTAAGTGCTTGATATGTGTTTTCTTATTGTGACCTTTAAGGGTTGTTTTTTCCCTCATTTATTTGATCTACAATGGCGAAAAGTTCAAGAGAAGCAAAGGTTAGTTTGAGACTTATCATTGATGAAGAGAAAAACAAGGTCGTTTTGGCTGAGGCAGGTAAGGATTTTGTTCAAGTACTCTTGAGCTTTTTGACATTGCTAATGGGAACCATCGTTAGGTTGCTTGAGAAGCATCAAAAGTCTGATCCAGTTACTATTGGATGTTTCAGCAACCTCTACAGAAGTGTTGCTGACATGAAAATTGATGATTTTAAGACTGAAGCTTGTAAGCAGATCTTGCTTTATCCAAGGAGCGTTGGGGAGGATTGGTGCAGAACACTTAAGCTTAACATAAACCCTAATGAAGGCTTCAAGTGCTTTGTGTGCCCATCTGTCTATAGATGCCATAGGTGCAGTAATTTCAACATTTCCTTTTGTAAGTGTGGAAAATTGATGAACATAGAGACGAGTTTTTTAGAAGGTGAGCAAGTTTCAGGCAGCATGAAAGATAATGTCGATGGATCGTCATTTATCATAACAGACGACTTGAAAGTGACAGTTGACTCTACTAGTACTCTCTTGAAAACGCTCCAAGACCTAGGTTGTGCTGATGTTAGTAAGCTGAGAGAAAGGGTTCTTGATGTCGGTATAAAAGAGGTAATCTTTCTTCTCTTTATTGTAAATGCTATCTTTTTCATGTTACTGTAGCTTTTCATGTGTTAAGAGTTGTATGTATTGATCCTGATCTAGGTACTGACTTTGCTACAATGTGTATTCTCCTCAAATGTTCCCTTGACAGACACTTTCTTGAAGAATCAACCTTCTCCCAATCCTTATAGAATGACGAGTTTATTGTTGGATGATAACGGAGATGAAGCAGAGCCAGACAAAGTAATAACTTTTGATGCAATCGTTAAGAAAAAGGACAAGAAGATTATGTTTGTTGAATGTGGTGAAGACTTTGTTAATCTTCTTTTTACGTTTCTAGTCATTCCTCTGGAAACTACATGGGAAATCTCTGGCAACAGTAACACCTTAGGTTGCGTTGGAAACCTGTGCAGAAGCTTCAAGGACTTGAGGGGTAAAGATATGTCATCATCCAAATGCGTGCTTCCATATTATTATAGTTGCCAGAAGCAGTTGCTCATTGATATCGTCGACACTCCAAAACCACCACGGGTTTACTTAAGTGATGGTATTTTGAACACACTGACTTTTTCTGGAGGCAGGTCAAGATATACTAACCCACGCATGACTTTTGTGGATCCAAAATCTGATTGCTGCGATAAGTCAGAAGATGGCAGTGGGTTTGTGAAGAGAGGGACGAAGTTTACTGTGTCAGATGATCTGATCGTTACACCTAAGAAGTCTAGCTCAACATTTTCAGTATTGAAGAAGTTGCAGATTCATCACACTGACGATCTTGAGGTGCAAGCAATTAGCATCAGCAAGGCAGAGGTAAAATATAAAAACCCATTTTTTTTTTTTTTTTGAAGTAAGACAACAAAGTTAATGATTCTGTGTTGTACTTTTTTTATTTAAAAAGGCTTTGAATCTGTTGAGAGCCTCACTGGTGACATCCTCTGCTTTGAGCTCGACTTTTAGGAATTTAATTGTATGTAAACGAAAGGTTGATCGATGGAACTCGGCTTCAAAGAAACCAAAGGTAGAGACTTGAAGGTGGAGAGATAATCCTGAGCTACTAGTACTGATTGTTGATCTTTCTTCAAAAATCCACCTTTTTCCAGCAAAATTGTTGATTTTTCTCTTGACTTTGGTTTTCTTCTTCATTAATAGGCATTATAATCTTGTTCGTTTTCTATACTTTTTTTTTTTGTCAACAACCGTCCATATATTAAATCAATTTGGGTTAATAGATTCAGGATCGGTAGATCCCGTCTCTCTTAACCGAGTGTGACTTACATGGGAAAAGATAGTTCCTCGTGCTCTCGCCCTTTTAGCAAGGATATCGACACAGACATTTTTGCTGCGAGGAATAAAACATACATGACATTCCACGAAAGAATTTCTAAGAGAACACAAATAAACTAACTCTGATCTAAACGCTGGCCAGTCCACGGGCTCTTCGATCATCTGAATCAAGTTGGAGCAATCTGTCTCGATACAAACTCTTTGTAACCCTCTATCTCTTAAGCATGTCATTGTCCAAATTAGCCCGTCCATCTCCACGTGTAGAGCTGATAAGCTTCTTCTGCATCCTTGTTGTCCGGTGGTGGTGTGTCCCTTTGTGTCTAACAGATACCACCCAAGTCCACTAACCGGTCCATGATCGATCCAAGAGGCATCAATCTGACAAGTCGAGATTCGGGGGATCACAGGCAGCTCCTCGGGTTCATCGGGGACCTCTGCGCCTTGCTTTTCCTCTTTCTCCTCGTCTATCTCCTTTTCGTTTGCTTTCCGCCAACTTTCTGCTTCTATAGTAGCATGTTGCATGGTATCCAAAGGTGATACGGTTTTTCCATTGAAGACTTTATCATTCCCTGCCTTCCAAATAAACCAAATGATCCACGGGAAAATATCCCTTTGAGGAGCGGGAAGCTCACTTTCTTTGATCCTCCAAAATAGGAAATCCATGTTTCCATATAGAGATGAGCTCGGGAAGCAACCCGGAAGGGACGGAAAGTCCGAAAGAGCCCACACTTGAAGGGCAG
>JAHZTW010000001.1:416945238-416992407 GCA_020283515.1 Alliaria petiolata
CCCAAAGTGGCTAAAAGTTTAAGCTAAGAACAAGAGAATAAAAGTTGTCTAGAAAAATTAGGTCTAAAGAGTATTTATAGGGGGACCCATGAAAAGCAAGAAAAAGAATTCGTCTGGGGTCGGATCGACGTGTTCGTCGATCCATCTCGTCGATCCGACCCTTTTTAAGAACGGATCGACGACTCATCGATCCATTACGTCGATCCATGCTCACAGTCTTTGCTTCTGGTCCGGCGTCTTTCATCGATCCGCTTCATCGATCCGTGCTCCTGGAATTTTGGATCGACGAGACTACGTCGATCCATCTCGTCGATCCGTCGTCCTGGAAATATGGTTCGGCGTGGCTTCATCGATCCGCTTCATCGATCCGTGCTCCTGGAAGTCTGGATCGACGTCCTTCGTCGATCTGGTACGTCGATCCGCTGTGAAAAATCCTCCTCTTCATCTTCTTTGCTTCTTCTTGCCCCTCCAAGTGGTGTGCATCATTCTCCAGCTCCATCCTCACCTCCTTAGTGTCCTTCTCACCTGATTAAGATTCCAAACCAACCAAATATGCAAAGAACCATGCAAGAATACTCTAGGACTCTAAATGATATAATGCAACAATATGATGCTATATTAGACTCCTAAATGATGAGAAACTTATGCTAAATAGATGCTAAAATGATGCAAAATATAGACATATCAATTCTCGGACTCAATTGATAATTACCCTTGCCTAGCGTCTTAGTCTCCTGAACTTTAATCACTTTTAATTTCATTTACTGTTTCGCTTAGTAGTTTAATTTACTTTTATTGATTTAATCTAGCATAATTTGAACCTAGAAACCATAGTGTAGCATCTACTTCCTTTGGGATTCGATAACCCCTTATACTTCAATATTTGGGTAAAACTTTGGGTAAAACTTGCAGTGTTGATTTATTTGGGTAAAACTTTGACCCTATCATAGAGCCATCTGGTACCTCTAATCAATTCCTCTGAAGAAAATTCCCAGCAGTTGAATCTCGGTGAAACCATGGTGTGGAAAATCCCTCCGATATGCCCTGAATCTCACCCAAGCAGCCTTAAATGCCTCAGTTGGTCCTTAAGAAAATGTAGAAATATTCATCCTCAAATCTTCATCCTCAGTGGAATTAGAACACAAGGCACACTGGACTGTCAAGAAGATGAATTTCGACTTGAAGCCTGCTGCAGAAAGGCGCTTAGTACAACTCAACGAGTTAGACGAACTTCGCTATCATGCTTATGAGAACTCAAAGATCTACAAAGAAAGGATTAAGGCATATCATGATAAAAAGATTGTCTCCAGACATTTCGAACCAAATGATCAGGTACTTCTGTATAACTCTCGTTTGCAATTGTTTCCTGGTAAATTGTGTTCACGTTGGTCAGGTCCCTTCACCATCAAAGAGGTCAAACCATATGGAGCCATTGTTCTGACAAAATTCAAAGGAGAAGAGTTCATTGTGAATGGACAGAGGGTGAAACACTATTGGGCTCAAGCCGGGATTCCAGCAGGACACATTGTGTCTCTGGATGATGCACCCACTGCCTAAAACGCGTGAACAGTCAAACCATTGACGTTAAACGAGTGCTTAGTGGGAGGCAACCCACTGGTAAGTATTTATTTTATTTTATTTTGGTTTTACTAATAATTATTCGTTTTTATTTTTATTATAAAAAAAAGAAGAAAAAATAGAAAAAAAATATAGTACAAAAAGGAAGAATTGGGCTCTACACAATCAAGTGTCGATCAACACCATCACGCTGTGTCGATCGACACCAACGCGGGACACATGTAAGTCTTTAAAACCCGACACTTTTTTTCTTCTTCCCCAAAACCATAAACTCAAAACCTTAGAACAACTTTTCACCAAATCACAACTTCTTCGTTTCTTCACGGAATTGAGTGATTCTAATGTCTATTATGTACGGATTTCATCCCTCTTTCATAATCCATAGTCCATTCTTTCGATCTGGCAATGTATGTTCTTCAAATCATCCAATTTCATTTTCGACCCTAAGGTGAAAAGTCTCGAATTCAACTCTTTTAGCTTGATTTCATGATTGAATGATGCTTATTTATGTTGTATACCATGATGCATGTTGCGAATTTGGGGATTTTTCTTGGGTTTATAGCTAAAACTTGTTTGATTCGTGGTATTGAGTATGTTTAAACTGTTAATTGATACACAATTGGGGTTAAAGTTCATGATTTCGTGTTGAATTAGGGTTAAATTCATGGAACGTCGATCCTTGAGCAACATTTTTCAGATTTTGGATTTTGATTTGGTTTTGATTTTGATTGCAGATGCTTCCACGGACTAAGAGACCGTGGAAAGCTGAAGCGTCCACTTCTTGGACTGCTAATGATGCACAAATTGCCTCTCTTCCTCCTTGGCCTAAGCGTGAAACCGCGAGAATTACAATGGGGAGAAACTGGGAAGACTCACCTGCAGCAGCGGTCGCGAAAGATGAGGGTGTCTACCGAGACATCAGTGAGACTTGGGATGAGTATGACACGCTATTCTAAAATGTGTGGCTGAAGGTGGATGTCACACCGACTCGGTTTGCTGATGAGAAGACGATGTCAGAGTTGGGCATCAAAGACCACATCCTGCAATTGCTGAGCAGAGTATGGATGGGGATTATGGCAACGATGCAGTACGATCTTTACCCCGACCTAGTACGCCCGTTTCTCTCCACCGTTCAAGTGTATTACAGGAATGAGGTGGTGAAGAACGCTTTGGAAGGGACATTGACATTCCTTATCCGCGGGATTCGCTACAGGATTCCACTTCCAGAACTTTATGGAATCTATGGCTTTGAAAACGAGCATGCCACCGGTGTCTCCCTTCCACAGCAGCCTCCAGATAACCAGGACTTCTGGTCACATTTTGGGAATGCGAGGTATGACTCTAAGACCTCTTCACAGACAGATATCCGCCATCCTACCCTTCGTTACCTTGCTCGCCTATTCACTGCTACACTCTTGTGTAAGCATGAGCCAGGGAAGATGCGCGTGTTTGAGTTAATGATGCTGTATCATACCATTTGGTTTATCATTTATGAGGAGTCGAGGCTGAGAGAAAACGTCAACCTCGGTGCTGTGTTAGCTCATCACTTGGTTTCGCTGAAGACAAAGCCTTTCAATGGATCCAGGACCAAGCCCGAGACTGTTGGTAGTCTTCTCACTCCTATATTCCAGCATTGCGAGATAGACACTACCACTTGCTCCATTGTGACTTCGCGTGCTTGGGTTGATATGGAGTATTTGCGCAGAGCTACTTGGGTGAAGCCGGAGAAGCTATGGGTTTTCACCAGCTTGCAAGCCGAGCAGCTTCTGGTCCAGTTACCTAACAGGGACCTCGCTCACATCACCACCGACCCTGACCGTCTTAGCTTCCAGCCAGATCGGACTCTACTTCGAGCTGCTCCCGTCGCCAGACGCAGAGGTGCTTCTTCCCACGCTGCAGCTTCATCAGCAGAGGATGCACCAGCAGAGGATCACACACTACCTTCATCACCTTCCGGATGCTCTAAAGCTTCCCATGGAGCAGGCTGCTTTTCAGCGTTATGTGGTTCAGAGCTTCCAAGCCATTTGGAACGCTATCACAGTTGTGTCGAATTGTGGTTGCGTCCGTCCTTCCACACCACCGCGTTCTGATGAAGAGTAGTGTTTGCAACATTCCTAGTTTAGTTTTTCTTATTCTTGAGTCAGTTCTTCTTTTTCTCTTGAGTCAGTTTTTGCTTCCATTTGCTTCAGTATTTTATTTCAAAACTTGTTGCAATCTTTGAGATTATGGATTATGTTGTGCTTTTAACCATTTTGTTTGAGTTTTTCTAACAGCTTGGATGACTCTAACAACAATCTCACTTAACAACATACATGTTCGAGTAGTGGAACTCTGATTACGGACAGAGTGTCGATCGACAACATCTTGTGTCGATCGACACCATCACACAGCAACGATCGACCTCACCATGTGTCGATCGACGCCACTCGCAGGTTCATGTAATCTATTTTTCTCTTGGTTCTGTAACAGTTTCTCACAATTTTTTTCTATCCAAACTCCTACTTAATAACACTTGGACAATGTTATTCAAGTCTGGGGGAGGTAGTTGCTAACATTGTGTTTTGTTTAGATAGTCAGTTGAGTCTGTCAAAAACTTGTTTTATTGAGTCAAAATTTGTTGAAACTTTCAGTTTTTTTTTGGAACTAACCGCAGAACGTTGACACTTGAAGGACCCTTGCCATAGTAGTTGACTACAGGTCTTACTAAGTATCTTTTTCCTTGAGTCAGTTTTTCACTTTCCTTGAGTCAGCTTTCGTTTCCATCTGCTTCTGTACTTTGCTTCGAAACTTGTTGCAACCTTTGAGATTATAGATTATGTTGTGCTTTTAACCGTTTGTTTGAGTTTTCTAACAGCTTGGATGACTCTAACAACAATCTGACCTAACAACATACATGTTCGTGTAGTGGAACTCTGTTTACGGACATAGTGTCGATCGACACCACACGCAGGTTCAGGTAATCCACTTTTCTCTTAGTTCTGTCACTGTTTCACACAAAAAAAATTTCTAACCAAACTCATGCTTGATAACACTGGGGACAATGTTGTTCAAGTCTGGGGGAGGTAGTTGCTAACATTGTGTTTTGTTTTGAGAGTCAGTTGAGTTAGTCAAAAACTTGTTTTATTGAGTAAAAATCAGTTGAAACTTTCAGTTTTTCTTGGAACTAACCGCAGAACATTAACACTTGAAGGACCATTGCCATAGTAGTTGACTGCAGGTCTTACTAAGTAGAAAGCTGCGAGTGGATCAATCTAACAGAGAGAGTTAAGATTCCTTTATAGAGCTAGGTATGCATTGGACTTAATTCCTCTTTCAGCTCTGACAAGATAAGAAAATTTCAGTCTCTCTCTGATATTCCCTTGAGAAAAGAAAGAAAATAGTCTAAGTCAAGGAATAGTGCAAAGATCCTCATGAGTCTGTCTCCTCACAAGGAACAATATTAGTGAGAGCTCATGAACATGTCTCCTCACAAGGAACAATATTAGTGAGAGCTCATGAACCTGTCTCCTCACAAGGAACACAAGTAAAGAGCAGCACTATTTCAAGGCTTCAACAGAATAAGAAAAAAGTCAATGAAAATATCTTAGAACACCCTGAAAATGGGCAGCAGTTGATTAAGGGAAGAGAAAATAAGAGAGCTGTACCAAGAAAGTCTTGTTCAGACACTAAGGAAGGGAAATAATCTGTAAAGTCCTTTGGTCATTACCATTTGTTAGAGTTCGAAATTTTATGAAGGAAGGGATCAGGATTTAAACTGGGAGATTGCTAAACTTGTGGTAAGTACACTGAAACATTACCTAAGGTTGGCTCTATGGTTTTTACCACTTTTTGACCATGATATAAGTCCATTTTATAGAGTCTTTTGTTATTTTTAGAGTCCTATTAGAGTATTTACAGGATGGAGTACATTTGGAGCTTAATGAGAGATTTTGGAGCTTATTGGAGCAAAAGGAAATTGTCTGAAGTTCTTCGAGAAGTTTTCGAACCCCTCTATCATTCTCTTTTCTTATTTTATGCAATTTATTTCAGTCATGATTTGTGCTTTCATCTCCATGTTTGAATAGTTTGCTAGTTAGGTTAGGGTGATTTAGGGTTGATGATGAGTTTGTAGAATTATTAAGTTGTTAGGAAAATCAATTGGATCTTCATCTTGATTTGTACTTATTTTGATTTCTTAATTGATCCCTCTGATATGCCCTGAATCTCACCCAAGCAGTCTTAAATGCCTCAGTTTGTCCTTAAGAAAATGTAGAAATCTTCATCCTCAGCTCTTTCAGATCTTGCATCATCAAAGAAATTGCACATAAATGCATTCTTTGTGTCCTCTGAGGTAGTCAATGATCCTGGATCCAACTGCTTCAGCCACTATGCAGCATCTCCAGCAAGTGTGTAGGGGAAAATCTTGCACAAAATATAATAATTGGACACTCCATTGGCCTTGATGCTTGATGTCAAGTCCTCAAATCTCTTTATGTGGTCCATGGGATGCTCATTAGGAAGACCATGGAAAAGATGCTGAGCCACAAGTGTGTAGTAAGGCTTGCTTCAGCTCAAAGTCATTCCTCTGGAAAGGAGGTTGGCGAATGGCGGCCCTGTTTGCATAGAAGTGGTCAGGCATGTTGTAATCACCAAGTGTGCGCCCACATCCAGCATTCGCAGGTGCCAACACTTGCACAGCTTGCTCAACAACAACATGCTCATTCTCATCCAATCTCTGCCCTTGAGGGTTCTTGTAACACCCGACCGCCCCTACCGACGAGTCACCCATCCCTCCGTCGGGCTCGTGGGCCCTGCCTCTGTCCGACGGTCGGTGCGTTATTTTTCCCGGACCCCAACCGACTGATTTTCTTGTCCCTGCAATCACCACGTGACCTTTTCCCGTGTTTTGACCTCGCTCACACGGTTCCGTAGAGAACTTCCCGGAAGGTCACCCATCCTAGTCCTACTCCAGTATAAGCACGCTTAACTGTGGAGTTCTCTTAGGGTAAGTGACCATAAAAGGTAAGTGCACTTTGATGCATAGGTAGCCAAATCAATCCATTTAAACTTATTCAAATGGGTCGGGCCCGGATCGTTACAATTCTCCCCCACTTAACGGGAATTTGTCCCCGAATTCTCATCCCGCTAGTGTGAACCTTAACCCCCAAACCCCAAGACAGTCTCCTGGGACATAACCAGTTTGACTTCCCTTGGCTCTAATACCACTTGTAACACCCCGACCGCCCCTACCGGCGAGTCACCCATCCCTCCGTCGGGCTCGTGGGCCCCGCCCCTGTCCGACGGTCGGTGCGTTATTTTTCCCGGACCCCAACCGACTGCTTTACTTGTCCCTGCAATCACCACGTGACATTTTCCCGTGTTTTGACCTCACTCACACGGTTCCGCAGAGGACTTCCCGGAGGTCACCCATCCTATTCCTACTCCAGTATAAGCACGCTTAACTGTGGAGTTCTCTTAGGGTAAGTGACCGGAAAAGGTAAGTGCACTTTGATGACATAGGTAGCCAAATCAATCACTTTAAACTTATTCAAATGGGCCGGACCCGGGTCGTTACAGTTCTTCCTGTTCCCTTCTGCATCAACCAAATGACCAGTTTCGTCTCATATCAGGACCATAGGATCACCCATCTCAAGTTTCTTCTTGGCTTTTCTGTTAGTCCTTTCTAAACGGCTGAGCTCTTGATTGTCAAGTCTGATTAGTTCCTGATCCTTGTTGCTTCTGGTACTGCGATTAGGCATACATCTGAAAACAAGAATAATAAACTAAAAATTAGTAACCAAAAACAAAATAAAAACTTAGACAAAACTCTAATATTAAAAATCTATAGGCAACTAATAAGATTTTCCAGCACCGGCACCAAAATTTGATATGCTCAAATTTACCCTGGAGCTACTCTCTCAAATTAAGAGATCACTGCAGTATTTAGGGATCGTATCCAAAGGGAATGAGATAGTCACACAACAGAGTTTCAATTTCGAATTAAGCTAAGGGCAAAGTTGAAAGTACAAACAGAAAGCAATTTAACTTAGTAAATTCAAGAGACAAAACGCTAGGTTCAGGAAAATTCTCAGGTGAATCCTAATTGCAGATCTGGACAGAATGTTAGGAATTATTAAGCACTGTTCTTGAACTCGAAACACAATTATAAAATCAACCAACTCTCGCTGCGAAAACTTTCTATGTCTAAACCCTAAAATCCCAAATCTCTTTGCAAATTCTATCAATTCATACAAGCATTAATAACAGGTTCGATTGTTCACAAAATCCCTAAACCAAATCTCTTTGCGAATAGGTATTTTGCTCATCTAAGATTAGTTCAAGCAATCAATAATACTCTCGCATCTATTAATTAACATAAGATCAGATTCTAGGTCGTGAAGCTAGAACAAGCATTAATCATCAATCTAGATGAAGAACTCTAATGATTTTATCATAACAAATCAATTCAACCTAGCAAATCATCAATCACCCTTGAAAAACCCTAAACCTAACAAGCAAACTACTCAGACATGATCAATAAAACAAAAATCATTATTTGAATAGAAAGCATACAAGAATTCAATAGAAGAAATAAGGGAGCTCTAAATCTGCTCTAAAGGAGTCTGATTTTTCTCTTCAAAAACTCTCTACAAATCTCTCTCTAAAATAATTTGTACCCTAAACAATGGCTCTGGAAATCCTTAAATAAAGGTTAAATCACGAATTAGGGCACTTTTGCAAATAAAGAAAACTTCTGGGCAATTTTCTTTTTCTTCAAAATCTTCTGAAACTCGAGTTTTACCTTGCTCGAGTGGTGTCGATCAACACTGTTCATCCAACTTCAATCTGATTTCTTGTTTTCAGCATCTTCTTCCATAATGCTCCAGAATGCTTCAAAATCTTCAATTATGCTTCAAAATCTTCAATTATACTCCAAACGCACTCCAACCCGCAAAGACTTTAATAGGACTCCAAAAAGACCAAAAGACTCTATAAATAAGACTTATATCATGGTCAAAAACCGGTAAAACCCATGATATATCAGAATACAGGCCACTCCTCTAGTCGAGACATCATATTCACCAATTCTGAGCAGTCTATTGCAAAGCTACATGTAGATGGTTCTTTGCGATCATGAAGTGCATAGCCCATATAAGTGCCTCAATTTCCGCGTGCAGGGATGATAAACTCCTATGTAAATTCCTTGTCATCAAGAAGGTAAAGTATGTACCTCTTTAACGCAGTACCAATCAAGGCTCGATAAATTATTTTTCTCTTTCTATGATGCATCCAAATAGCACCATAATCCATTGTACTTCGGTTGGCCTGGTGGGGGTTCTGTCGTTTGATTTTATATGTTTCTTTCCTTGATTTGGGCGGTAAACCATACTTGTGCCTCCGTATCCACGAGATTAAGGATCTCTCGTGGATCTCTATACAAATTAGAGAAAATCTTGTCATTTTAGGCTTTACATATATACCAAATAATCCAGGGGAAGTTCCGCAATTGGTCATCTTTGGGAATACTCTGGAGCATATGACTAATGTTTGTGAAGATAGATTATGTTGGGAAAATATTCGGGTGTGTGGGTATCCTTAATAAGGCCCAAGTTTGGAAAGTTGGTGGGCATTCGAATAAAGCATGGTTAATTGACTCAATCTCCACTCCACAGCGGCACATTACGGGTCACATTGGATACCCCGAGAACGTAGGTTCGTTGTGACGAAAAGGCATCTCGTAACAACTTTCCTCAAAAAGTGTTTTAATTTTTGTGGGCATTCCACCTTTCATGATTATGCTTGCAGTTTCCGTACAACCGGGGCATAATAAATACTTTATGTACCACTTTTTGAAAATTTATGTTTTGTCAGATATACTGATTTAACCGTATATTTATCCGACTTCGTGAAACACCATCCCAAGGTATCCGTTATGTATAGCCTACTGATGGGCATACTCTGAATCAACGGAATCAATGATTCCATTAATGAATTGCATGTTTCACAACTTTTTCATCCGGGTCAATCAGATGATTAATTATGAGGTTTGGATAATAGTTAAAATCTTTACAAGTTGCTGATCTCGGACGAGAGACTGGTATCCATGGATCATTCCATATTGATCTAAAACTTCTTGAACCAACCTTTTTTATAAGCTTTTTGTATACCAGAGATCGAGCGGAAATTATACTTCTACACCCATATAACGAGGAGTAAAATTTTATGAAAATCCATAGGATTAAAATTTCTGTAATATCGTCCCTTAAAGACCTTTGCAAATAATGAATCTGGATACTCCAGTAACCGCCATAATTGTTTTCCCAGTAGTGTCGTGTTGAAAACCTCAAGGACTCTGAATCTAATTCCTCCATTTAACTTATGCGGGCACAGTTTTTGCCATACTAACCAATGCATACCTTTAGATTGTCTATTTGAAGACCACCAAAAATGGGTTACCTCGCTTGTGAGTTTTGTCGTTAGTGATTTAGGAAGTCAATAACATATGTTGGCATTGCTGCAACCACATATTTGAGTAAAACTTATTTTCCTCCTCTAGAAAGTAGTCTTTCCTTTAATTCGATACTATTGTATCTTCATTAGAAAATGAAATATTTTTTTTGCTCCTTAAAAACTCTCTGATATATCTAGGTATGTTTTCATTCCCCCAATTGCCAAAATTCCCAAAATTTGCTTCATTTCCTCTCGTACCTCCAGATCTACCGTATGACCGATTTCCGTTGCATAAAACTTGCATTAATTAATAACTATATAAATTAATAAAATTTTGGAATCTCAACATTATTTATTTATGGAGGTGTGACAAATGTTTTAACTTTTCATCTTATTTACATTTTGTGTACACATTCACTCTTGTTGGTTGAAATAAATAAGCATTAAAGTATATACATTAAAATAAAAGACTGGCCCATAAAATCACATAACATGCCAAAATGCTTTGAGTCGCCTTCAGGCCTCTTCCATTCGTTGCCTTCAGGCCTCTTCCATACGTTGCCTTCGTATTAATTGCTATACTCTTGTACTTTTTGTTATGTGGAAGTGTAAGAATATATCAGAATGTTTTATTTTCCTTTTCGGTAGACAATCTAACATTTAAGATTGCATGTATTCTACCCAATTACATATTATACTTACCTGTCAAGTTGCATGTATTCTATTTAACCACTATTATTCATAAATTATGAGACGCATGGGTTACTTAACATGTTAGATAATTACTTGATGGCGTAATCGTAGGAGTAGTGTAATTGTCGCATATCATATAGAGGAACATATGTACTTACTCTGAGAATTATTGGCGATGAATAGATTTATCATAATTAACATATATATATATATTTGAATATATATATATATATATATATATATATATATATATATATATATATATATTTAAAAAAACATATATATCTATGCTAAGTTATTGTATTTTTCAAACTGAGAACTTGTGTGATTACAAGTGAAACCCGATAACATTTATATATATTTTAAATAATATTCGCCTCAATTGTTTTCTCTTTTATTTTTGAGCATCTATTATATCTACATGTCAATCAGTGAATGGTAATGAGCAAAAGCAATGTTCCTAAATACGGTATACATTGGTTGAGCTGCTGGTCCCCATATAACGCCTAGACATTTTTACGGAATTTATGTGGAGACTATACTGCGTATATTGTTTTAAAAGAAAAATAAATAAAAAAAATATTATTAATATTAACATATATTATCGCAAATTTTATGTTAAAAAAGACAGAAAACAATATTCACAGTGGATACTAAGAAATTAATATATCAAATGTTTTGGACATTTAAAATATATATATAAAAAAGTTCCTTGTATACGAGGAAACAATACACAAGGCTTTTAAACCGTATACACGACCGTTTTCTTTCCTCGACATAATTACACCAAATAGCATTAAAAATAGTACAGTATATTATTGTATATTAATTAAAGATCATATATATACTGTATTTTATTTTATTATTGTAAAACTTTTGATAATCCCCAGTGAAACTCTGACTAGTGAAAAAAAAAAAACTCTGATTAGTCATCAAAGGTCCAACCAATTAACCAGGGATTAAGTAATTAATTGAAGATTGGCAGTTTCGTCGGCATAAAGAAAAGCTGACTCAAGAAAAGAAAAGTCGACTCAAGGTCAGTGTCAAAGAGACGGTTAATGGGGGGAGTATTGGACTGGTTATGTTAAGAAAAAAATGCATAAAGAAACGCAAAGTACAAGAACTAAAAAGAGAGAGAATGAAGTTTGGAATGGTCCAGAGAGGAGGGAGGTGCATGTTTAGGGGATGTGTTATTGCTGCATGGCATCCCTATTCCGTACTGCCTCACATGCATATGGACCATTCGCATTATGTTTCCTTTTAATTTTCTTCTACTTAATTTTGTTTTAATTACTTTTTAACAGCTTTTAATGTTCGTGGTCCATTTTAACAAGCTAGTTTTCTGCCAGTGTGAACGATGGCCAATATATATGTACGTCAAAGCCTCTCTATTAAACTCATTTTTGGTTTTCAGAGTTTTGGTGGGCCGGACCGGTATGAACTATAGTTTTAGAAACACCAACCCTGCACAAATCGTCATTATCATATATGATTACAAGTTTAGCAAATCCGCATGCAAGCTTATAAAATCATTGCGAATATCAAATATTATATCCGGCAAAAATCCTCTCCTCCATATATATATAATTTCATACTGTTTTTACAGAGCTAAATCCATAATTACGATATTTAGCACATGAATAATACATATTACAGATTTCCAACATCATCTTATAGTTTGCCGTAAATTTCATCTGCTTAAGCTCGGCTGCAAACTCATCTATATGTAATCTCGATGATGGCGCATGCGCAGGTTTGTCCATCAATTATTCGAAAATATTCAGAAGAATTTGAAGAACAAATTGCTTTTTTTTTTTTTGTAATTGTTATAAATGAGGGAATAAAATATTTATAAGTGGATATTTGCAAATTTCTAATAGATTTCAGACGGTTTTTAAATATTTGCGATGGCTATATAACAACTATATTTCTGACAGATTTAAATCCCGTAAAAAATTCATCAAAATTTATGACGGATACAATATAGTCAAAGAAATTTAAAATATATTTTATTCAGTAAGGATTCCACCTGTTTTCTTGTAGGAAAAGTTCAATTCTTTAAAAAAAAAAATGTACAAAATGATTGACTACAATTAATTAGTAACAAAAACAACTATTTACTTACTGCACGGCCATTATAAAATATAAATCCAAATAAGTAAGAAATAGATCTATACTAATCTATGGTATGTTTATTTAAATTATATTTATGAAACCGTTAAACACCAATTTCGTTTGATTTCTTCGCCAAACATTCGGATATACGGATATGTAGGAATGATATAATAACTTAAACTCACAGAATCATAATGAACTGAAGTCCATATTAATCTCTAGACCTATAGAAGAGCCACGTAGTCTTGTCATTTAAATCATCTACAGTGGTCAACTATGGTTGAAAATCACAGTGAAATATCTCGAATTTTGGTTAGGATGAATCATTCAACCACTGTAACACAAATACTTTTTTTACGCACCGTTCTCTCGCTCTTTTTATTTTATTTTGTAATTGCCTAACAGTGCAATGTACTGGTACATATTTGGGAGGATTACTTCCAAAATATATAACTTAGATTTAACTAAAAAGGGAAGAAAATCCTGTCTTAAAAACGTGGCCACGTTCATTCCAAAGTACACTCTAATCACTTTTTACGGAATTAACAGTATTCCCATGTATAAGAGACAAAAGATCGGCATATTAGATGTATGCTAGATCTTGGACCCGATCGGTATCATGAAGTTGTTAGTTGTTACACATGTGTAAGAAAAAGAGAGACACTTTATTACCTTTAGGAAAATGCATGCGCTTTAACACAAACGACTGAAAGGGTACACACATAAGAAGCACTCCTCATGGCACGCTTGCTTAATATATATATGTTCACTTTTTGCCAACACCATGTCACGTCTTCTTCTTGTAAGAAAGACACGAACTTTACTAACCATTGGTCCGACTGATCTCTCGTATCTTAAAAAATACTTGATCGTGCTAACAATTTTCGCCATATACATTGGAGCATATTCACGTAAGTTGGTGATACCAAATTATAGCAATCTAAATTTAATCAACTGTCATATATTACTTCATAAATTCTGAAGTAATACTGTCAGAATAAAAGTACTATTTTCCCCCATATGAGATATTTATATAATAAGAAAATCAGTAGGAAAAATGTGAATCAACCAAAAGAAAACAATGTGAAAGAGGTAAACATTATTGGAATAGAAAAATTAGTTAGATAATTAATGTGAAAGAATGTAATCATCATCTTCATATTGATTTCAAAAATATCATGTTTCTTATCTGCAAAAGAAAATAGTTCACAATTTAAACATATATCAAAATATTTAGAATAATGCCGATTTATAATTAATAATTAAGAATATTATCACTTCTCCCAAAAATCAATTTGTGCCCACTTAATGACACAAATTATAATGGATACATCACATTTCATATATTAATTTTGGTTTTTATAGCAAATGATACCTAAAAACTTACATTTGAGTGTAACATTTTTACATAACAACTAATTTATAAAATATATTTAACCAAGAATGTAACTATTATTTTGTTGTAAAAGATAATATTTTACATTATGCCAGAAAAATAAATATAGTCCATTGGATGATCTAATATCAATATTACGAAGACAAATGACCTGAGCACCAAGCTTTAATTTTAAGTAATGCTTTGGTAGTTCAGAAACTTGGATGCTATAAAAAAACTGTGTTGGGTAAATAACAATTTTCAATGGTTGTTATATGCAGAAGTAAGGCTGTCAGAATTAAGGTACTTTTTTTCTTTCATGTGAGATATTTATATAATAAGAAAATCAGTAGAAAAAAGATGTGAATCAACCAAAAGAAAACAATATACAAGAGGTAAACATTATTGTAGTAGTAAAATTAGTTCTATGATTCACGTGAATTAATGTAATCATCATCTTCCTATTCATTTCAAAAGTACCATATTTCTTATCTGCAAAAAACAATAGTTGAAATATGAAGCAAATATAAAAATGTTTAGAACAATATAGATCTATATACAATAATTAAGAAGATTGTCCCCCAAAATTCAATTTGTGCCCATCTAATGACACAAATTATAATGGAATCATCATATGTCAGTATAATGATTTTAATTTTTTAGCAAATGATACTGTAAACTCACATCTGAGTGTAACATTCTTACATAAAAAATATATAATATAATTAACCAACAATGCAACTGTGACTTTGTTGTAAATATAGTAAGGAAATATATATGTAGTCCACTAGATAATCTAGTATTAATTTTCCTTTTTTTTCTCTATGAAAATATAATATATATTTGTTGTAAAATTTACGAAATCATATTTTATGAAATCTGTTATGAATAGTTGTAAAATTTGTGAAATCATAGCAAACAAACTAATTTATAAAATATATATTTAACCAATATTGAAACTTGTTTTGTTGTAAAATATAGTATTTTATTTTACACCATGAAGATAAATGTAGCACATTGGGTAATTTAGTATTACTTTTCTTTTTTCTATGAAAATTATAATACATATTTGTTACAAAATTTACGAAATCATATTTATGGAATCTATTATAAATAGGTATAAAATTTCTGAAATCATATTATTTTTTACCTCTTTTTGATTCAACTTTGTTAATTTTATGTGATGATTGAACAAAAATTTATATTTAATTGGGGGTAATTTTAATCCAACCAATCAAAATATTTTCTCTTTTTAGCAAAATTGTCATGTCACATTTCTATGTTATCTTTAAAATACACTAACTTTGATTGTGATTGTGAGTGTAACATATCAACTTTTCACTAATTATACTTCACAAACAATAAGAAGAGGATGATATGAACCAATTAATTCATTAAATTGATTTACAAATTAAACTTCATATGGTATTGATCCAAGTATGATAATCCAAATAGGGTTTATTATATTCTGTTTAAAAGTGGGATTCGGTTCAAAGTTGACTAGTAAAAATTATCATTTTGACAGAAGTGTTAAGATTTCACATCGAAAATTTGATGGATTCGATGAAATATAAAGTAGTTTTGCAAAAGAATTTATGGTATGAGCTGAAAGCACAAGATATAAAACCATATAATAAACATCTATTGCTGGAACAAATAAATGGGTGATCTCTTGATAGATTTGTCTTGCTGCTAGGAGGGCCACGCCCTTTGCAACTTGACTTTTTCAATGATTAGATAGCATCATTTACATACACATGTCAAAGGGATTCCAAGATCTTCGGGGCCAGCATTCTCTCTCTATCTCTCTCATTTTCTGCTAGATCTTATTGGACACTAGGTTTAATAATGTAGAATACACAATTCATGATGCTAATCTATATTGATATATAAAATCAAGATACATGATATAAGCTGACAATATATATTTCCTGACATCCACTATTGATCCATTTTTTAGGTAGTTATATATGCTATAAATAAATAACAAGAAAATTGGCTTCTACCTACCTTAAGATTGATGAAAATTAGTTTTCAATTAGGGTTGCTTCTTAGGGTTTTCTAGGGTTTCAGATTTCTTATAAATGTCCTATTTAGGTTTAAATTTACATTCAGTTTCGATTGATTGATATTAATATCTCAACACATGTCTACATATAGTTGGTTCTACTTGGAGATTCTCGATGTAAATTTGTATTGTTTCGCTATGTCAATATATTTCGTCTATAATTAACTCGGTTGTAGAAAAAGTATTCATATTGGTTTCATAATTATGTTGATTGGGTCAGCGATTACTAGTACGTGCCACCTTTGGGGAGAGAGAAAGAGAGAGAGCAATCGTGGCACTGACGGTAAATGAGTTTTAGCACCATTCATGTTTTCGACAAAACAATTTGGGACATAATAGGAGGATATTCAACAACATAATTATAATGGAGCAATCAAATCGGGTTCAGTATATATAAAGAAAGAATCTATTTGATGATCTTTGACCAATAGGAATAGAAATCTTTTGTAACTTTAACTAAAAATATCAACTTGGTTCATACATTTACTAGCATTTCGCAAATACAGACAGAATCCCACTAAAGTTCTATAACGAATAGAAACGGCAAAATCATGTGTCCATGAAATTATAAAAAAGGTATCATATATATATATATACAGTAGAACCTCTATAAATTAATACTCGATTCATTAATACCTCGCTAAATTAATATTTTTTGTCAGTCCCAAAATTAGTTTTTCAACCAAATAATATATCTATAAATTAATAATCACTATAAATTAATATTTTTTTATAAAACCTCACGGTCCCAACGTTATTAATTTATAGAGGTTTTACTGTATACATATATTAAATAAGGGTAGATCTAGGCATCAAGCGTAAACTAATCAATTTATTAGTTTGTTATTTCTTTGCAATTGGAGAAAATCATTATAAAATATAGATTATGTTGGGATATAATATTTATGCTGTATATAGGATATTTGTAAGAAATCTGAAACCCTAACCTAATTGAAAAGCCAAAGAAGCTAACCTAATTGAAACACTAATAGAGCTAACCAATTTTGTTGGTAAGAAAATCTAATAATCCAAATAATAAACAGTTAATCTAATTAGTGTTATAACCTATATATTCTCTTATCATGTGCTTATGTCTTATAGTTACAAACTTACCAACAAATTGCACACCACATATGTAAGTTAACAATTTGTTGGTAAGTTTGTAACTATAAGACATAAGCACATGATAAGAGAATATATAGGTTATAACACTAATTCCTCAAGGGCCTGGACCATAAGAGAACATTCCTTTAGCCTAGCCCATTAACTATTATCTGAAGCCAACACAAAATGCAAGCAGACAAAAAATACGTTCCTCAGAGACAAACCTAAAATGTAACATACACATGTGAGGGAAAAAAAGAAACCATTACACAAGTAGCTTTTTTTTTTGCTAAACCATTACACAAGTAGCTTACCATCATCTTGTAGTTAATTTACAACTAATGAGAATGAGTTTCTTCTTTAACTTACTTTAATATGTTATCATAACTCTTAGCACTTAGCTCTTCTCTCTGATGTTTCTTCAGCTCGTCGTTCGACTTCACATCAGCGTTGGTTGTTCTCCTTTTTCACTGATTGATTTAAAAAAAAATAACTCTAAAATCGTGAATGCCTTGTATCATCAAAGGTATCCCTAGGTCTCTAAACTCTAAAGGTACGTGATTTATATGGTCGATTCTTGATCAGAAAGTCGGTAGTTGTTGGTTGATTAGTGCATGTGAGCTTGATATCTTTTTTTTTTTTTGAACCATTGTGAGCTTGATATCTTGGGGCCATCATATCGTCTAACCACACATTAACAAGTGTTATAAAATTTTCATGCTACCTAGCGTTTGGAGACATAAGTAGAAGGTGACCCAGGGCCGGCCTTGGGAGTAGCTAGATGAAACAATGGCCTAGAGCCCCCAAAATAAATACAAAATATTATGCCCCCAAATAATAGTGCTTAGCTTAATTACTGAGCAATAATCATTTATCTAACTAACAAAACCTAGTTTTATTTGTATATTTTTCATATATTTTTTATATCAGAAACACATATCTTATACTTTAACTCTTATCTTATGTATAATTTTTTACATGTATTAAGAAGATGATTAACTAACTCTAACAGAAATAATATTTATAGTACATACATTAATATAGTTGATAACAAAAAAATTGTTATAAGCTCCCAAAATCTCAGGACCGACCGTGAGGTGACCATAGTAATCATTTATCAAGTTATCAAGACTTTTGATGGATCGGACCTAAACCGGTCTAAGAGATCAGAAAATAATTTTTTTAACCCTACACAATTATTCTGAATTAATTCTCTTCAATTTTCTCATGCACCGCCATATTTTTTTTTTTTTTTTAATTAAAATATTATTATTATATTCTAAATATTATTATTACTCCGCCATTTTTCTTAAAAGCGGAGTATTCATAAACTATATATTGTTTGTTTATATATGGTGATGATGGTACTGATTAGTCCTCGGTCAATAGTTTCATAGATTATCTCAAAAGTTATTTTACATGAAAGATTTGGATATATAAAGTACGCTACTTTTGGGAGTCGTTGTTTTGAAATCTATTTCTATCAAAGAGTGTAGTTTATCATTCTCTTGACGTTTGAAATGAGCTTGAGCATTCCACCATCTGTGCTTCTTATTATATTTATTCATCGTGCTTGGATTGATTATGGTTGATATGTGAAAAATGATATTTCCAATTATGTATTTGAAAGTTCATATTTGCGGCTAGATCGACACGTTCGAGTGATAAGAAAGCATAATCTATGTGCGTGCATAAACTAAAAGAATAGATAGAATTTTTTTAACGAATTTCGATTTCTATACATCCTCGGGACCTAATCAAGATTGCAATTACAATTACGTATTATATATATCTAACACTACAATGCTTACCATTCTTTTCTAGATGGACGAACTATGAAAAAAGTATCAAGCCCGCATGCTGGACTACCACCCGACTGCACAAGTGCATCACTGTCATTTCAACGGCTGCAAAATCTATAAACAATACAACCAATAAATCTACAAATCTAATATGGTGAGACGACGCCACACAGTGCATCTCTCGACAATATCTTAAGCGCATAAGTCTTGATGAGACCGCCTCTTGGTATGTATAACCAAATCTCAAAAACCTAAACGACCCCACACACCTGTTGATGCACGTATATCAAGGTCCACGACCTTTCTTTACTTTTTGTTCAAAGAGAAATTTACTTTTCTTTTTCCTCCTTAACAATGAACTTTCTGTATATTGATCACGTACATATTCTTCTCCAAGATATACGTGCATCAACAATTCAACATATCTTAAACCAAAACCACTTCATCTCAATTGCCACACTCTTGATCTGTGTTAATTAGTGTCTCACGTGCTGTGTCACTTTGTATTACAACTTCTCAAAACCGTCACAAATACACTAACATTATTTTCCTATAATATTTTAAGCTGCTCTTCCTGTTCTTTTATTTCTTTTCAGAAAAAGAACCAGTTACATTTTCAAACCTTTCATGGTTCTCTCGCTCTTAGCTTTGTTCCACTTCCATTGTTGAGGAAAAGAAATGTCGGAACTGAATTTTGCAGTATTAAACCACCACATAAAGTTAGAATTAGACAAAATAGGGTTGTCGCCCTTCTCATCGCCCTCAGTAGGCATGTCAATCGGGCTGGCCCGGCCCGGCCCGGCCCGAAACCCGTAAAGCCCACGTGTATTTAAGTTCGGCCCGGCCTGGCCCGAAAATATATCGGGCCTATATTTTAAAGCCCGGTCCGGCCCTAACAGGGTTATCGGGGTTTTTGTGCTTTTTTAGGCTTTTTATTAAAATTTAATCCAAATTGAAAGAATCGTAAATATAGCTTTATCAAATCCAATTTAAGTTAAAAACACAAGTTTAACTTAGTAAATCCAAATAAATCCTAATATAAAATAAATAAATAAATAAACAAATGTGTAATTTAAATAGTATAAACGGTAGAGTCGAGATGATAATCTTTAAGATTATAATTTTCTTTTGCGCCTTCTAAATTCTCATCGCCATTAAGATCTACATGTAAAAAAAAATTAATAAAAAGCCGGGTCAGTTGATTGACATGCCTATATTTTTTCATTAATAAAAAGTCGGGTTTTTCGGGTCGGTCCGAACCCCTCGGGCTTAAGCCCAGAAAACCATTAGCCCAAATGGGTTTACCCCGAATGGCCCATTTTTTTGGGCGTAAATATCTAAGCCCGAACCCGATATTTTTCAGGTTCGGGCCCGGCCGGCCCGCGAGTTTTAGCCCTAATTGATACTCCTAGCCCTCGGAGAGAAAGAGAGGCGTCGGTTAATTTAGTCAAAAGTCTCTCTTTTTTTATTTTCCATGTCAAAAGAAATATTGTTTGGATATTAATTATGAGTGTGGTCTTCTTAGTGCCACTAATATGGCAATATGTATATACTTCTATGATACATAATGTGAAGTTGTTATCTTGATATAAATCAAACTCAAGTTAAAAAAATGCTTTTGGAACCACTTGAAAAGCAAACGGCTACTCAGGAAAATGCAGCGAAGTTACCTCATGTCCCTGCCATCAAAGCAGTTCTTGTCCATTAGCTCACAAATGTGCAAGTCCTTGTTTGGCGGAACGCAGTCGTGGTTTAAGGTGCATCCGAACGATTGGCGTTACACGAGAAGCCCTAGAGTGACATCACTATAAAGTGGTGTCATCATAAGAAGAGAGAGTAAAATAGTCTTGGCTAAGATTACTAGAGATAGTGTGTTGAGAGAAAAGCTTTAAAGTATAAACTTGTTCATAGCTTTTTCTCTAGTTTAAATAATTGACAGAGCTTTTTTAAGCTAGCGAAGGGCATTTGAGTGGGTCCCTTGTAATTTCTTTGTAATCACTATCATTTGAAACTAGTGGATTCAGAGTGTAGATTCGGCGAAACGTACCGACTGTAACACCTCTGATTCGGAATAAGATCAGTTCCAACCGGAGACGCTACAAAATGCCGAGTTTCACTCGATAGATCAACCCGTCTTAGAGCACGTCTAAGCTTAAGGCCGTTCCGCCAAGTTAGCTCGACCCTCCCGACTGAAGTCTAAGGCTTGCCAACCCGTACTCCAGCCGAGAGTTGTGTAGACTCGGACTAAGTCATTTTACCAGCGAAAGACACAAGGGTTTTATAGATAGAAAATCCGCGTTTATTTCGAGAAACGTACATATTACAAAAAGTTTATTTATATTACATAGCGGATCCGTCCGAGGTTTCAAATACTAAAAAAACCCTTGTACCAACATACTTACTATATTTTTGAAAAGGCACTCAAGTCTACTCCGGTGGTCCTAACGTCCACAACACCCTCTAATCCCAACGGCTTACTAAGGTTTCATGCGAGAGGGAAGAAAAAAGGGGGGATGAGTAATCTAAGATTACTCAGTGAGTCCAGGACCCACTGAAAGAAGGAAAACTCCAAGAACCCCAAAAAGCAATAGCTGAAGCAACATAAAAATAAATAGCCGAAGCATGGAATCCTAGATCTATATGCAAGCGCTAGTCCAACTTTCACACCAAACACGCTTGCGTGGACACATAGTTCTCTAAGTGGGTCAGCCAGTTCCCCTCCGCGAACACCCTGCACTTGACTATCACAAAGATAAGTCAAGCCGGCCATCACTACTACGAACACCTTGCACTTGACTATCACAAAGACAAGTCAAGCCGGAACATCGTTTACCCCGGGAGCTCCTCGGTCGGTTCACATCCCAGGCGGGACAACCACACCTCATTTCTGGATTTCCACTATCCCGTCGGATAGTAATCGGTCAGGCTAGCAAGGCCCGTTACACCTCCGAGTCTTCCCATCTAGCAGTCAATTCGCTAACCATATGGAGCGGGGAACTTTCATTGTTTTCTGTTCTTTGTTCTTTAAGGGACAGAGAGATCTGTTCTCGAACACTCAAACTTTCTTTGTTAAATTCAAGCATGCATTCATTGATTTCGTCTCTACTCGCCCCAATCATGTTAGGGTAGATTCGTTGTTGTGTTCAAAGGTTTTCAAAGGTGATTCATGGATTGATTGCTAGGTTGTTAGATCGAAGTTTATCCTTAGGTGTTTTGATGTTAACTCTCGGGTATACACGTGGGTTGGTTGAGATCATCATCGATTCTCTTTTTTTTTTCTTAATTGTCTTGTTCTTGATCTCTTGATTCGAATAAGTGGCTTATCAACTGCTTAGTCATATTAGGGTTTTCTTTCTCACCATACTTTTTCTTATTGCATGAGTCTAGCGTCATGAACTAGAAGTTTGATCGCAGGATTTCGAGAATGGCTAACGCCCTGAATCTCGGATCCAGACCTAGTAGGGTAGAGAGCATCATTCTTGGGGCGCTTATGCGTATTCAGGAAGGTGTCTGAATGTTTTTTGTCCTGATCTTATTGCTTGTTTGTCTAGGACGCAGGATACGATAGTATACCTGCGTAATAGGCATTCATAGATCGATCTTGCTTTGTCAGAGTTAGGTCGTTAAAACCAGTGAATCAGTTTAGGGAAAATCGCCTAGTACCCCAGAGAACAACCTTAAGCACAACGCTTTGTTTGCATGTTTGTTATTGCTTTCGTCCGTATGTATGGTTGATTAACAACCAGCCCTATATAAACTCGCTTCACGATTCCTGCATTCATTAGCCACCGTCCGCGAAACCCCCGTCTCCAAACCCCCTTTCTTGTCTTAGGAACGTTTTCTAACTGTCACTGATTCTGTAGTTAATCATACACTCCCTGAGGTTCGACACCTTAAGTACTACAATGCACATCTGTGCACTTGCAGGCATTAGGGTTTATAAATTTAAAACTTGAAGAACTGAAGTTCTAAATCCTACCGCATCAAGTTTTCGGCGCCGTTGCCGGGGAGTGTTCTCGATCTAGCTGCAGAATCAAAGGTAAGAAAATTCTAATACTCACTTTTGGTTTTAGTTTCCTCTTATTTTCAGTTTCATAAACAACACAAAAGCCAAAAAAATCAGAAAACCAAGAAAAGCAAAAAAAAATAAAAAAACCAATAAAAGCACAAAAAATCAGAAAAACAGAAAAGACCAAAAATATGAAGAAGGAGTTTCGGAGAACACTCACCGGGTGACGAACCGCCCGTGGGCTGGCCAGAAGGAGCCTGGCCGCGCCATGAGCCACGATGGCGCGGAGAAGACGTGCCCGGCCGCGGCCGCGACAACCCGTCGAGCGGCCGACCCTCTTCTGCAACCCTCTCCATCCCGAACCTCACCTAACCGGATCTCCTTCAACCTGTGTCAAGCCTTTCAAGTTTCCTCCTTGATTCAAAGACCTGAACACGTCCTAAAGACCGCAAAGATCACTTCCACAGCTGCGACACACTGCTGTTGCATCAAAGACGGCGAGACAAGACTAGACTCCATCTAAGTCAAGTTAAGTCAATGGTCCATCTCTCTCATTCTACTTCATCATGCACTTTCAACGGACCTGTATCCACGAAGACGAAGAAGAATAAGACGGTTCTAGAGGAAGAAAACCTGCAAGCTCCAGAAGGAAGAAGATGCAACTTCCTTCACCAAACCGCGAAGAGGAAAGTTCCCGAAGACTAGCTTCTCTTTTCCGCGACCAAGACCTTTACCGAAGCCAAGTAAGAATTTCATATGGCATTGAAGTTCGAACTAGCAATACCTGCCTTCCGGGATCCCGAACAGATCACTGGATAGGCCAGCATAGACCCAAACTTCAAGTTTTTGAGGTGATGCAATCTTCAAGACGCAAGGACGGAAGATTTTCCATCTCTCATTCACGGTGTTATACTAAGGTCGAGGAACCAAGACAAGTACTCACCAACCGGAGTACATATTCTTCTCAACAAAAGCGAGCCAATCACCACCACCAAACGCCTATCACCACCCTCATCCATCACCACCACACGCCCACCACCACCATCCGAAGCAAGGAAGCTCAACCGCGCAACACATTTCCTTTCGAGTTAAGTTTTCAATTTCTTTTGTTCAATCAAATCGATTCTAAGCAGGGACATAAGGAGAATGATCAAGTCCTTAGCTCACTCATACCACACGCCCATCCACCCACACCAAACCCAACACCACTTTCAAGTAAGTCTTCACAAGCTTGTACTTGAATTTACCTATCTTTTTCACCTCAACTCGATTTAAACAAACTGGGGACAGTTTGATTTAAGTCTGGGGGGGGGGTTTCTTATATTACTAACTATGCTTTTATTTGATGAGTCTTATGCATACCTACATCATTTATAGAGTCGTTTTATAGAGTCGAAACTTTTTTTATCTTTTAGTCGGAAACTATGAACTTTGCTAGGTACAAGTCGCTTCGAACAAGGATCCTTAATGACCATTCTCACGGATTTAGAAGCAAGGTTTACTAAGTTGAACACTGCGAGTGGATCGTTCCAACGGAGAAAGTGCTAATCTCTGAAGTACTCGAAGGATCTTGCGTTGACTCCGCACCTAACTAATCAAAACTTCTCATCAAGGGGCTTGAGGTACTTCGAACTTTGCTCCTCTTTTAGACTCTAGCATGACTAAGTAGATGCAATGCAACCTCTCATTGATCTTCCTTTGTTATAGAAAAGAAAAAAAATATATAGAAAGAAAAGCCTTCGTTTGAGAATGGCAACCCGAGTTCCTTAAAGGAAAATGACGGTTCGCAGACATCATGAAAGCTTCGATGAAGTGATCATTCTCAAGCTAAGAAGAAAAGAAAAAAAAATAAGAGAAAGAAAGTCGATAGAAAAAAATAAAATGATACCCTAGAAAAGTAGGGAGAAATCGACTAAGGAAAGGAAAAATACGAGAGTTGTGTCTGAAATGTCTTTGTCTAGATGTTTGGAAGAAAGAGTATAATGTCTCGTCAACCAATACTCCCTCGATAGAGACCACACGCCTAATTGAATAAAGGGGTCAACAAGAGAAAGCTCGAAATACTCAAAGGGACCGTAAAGCGTATCCGGGAAGGGTGAAATGCTCAAGGTAACTAGACCCAAAGGCCTTGAAGCTAGATTCCGAGTTACGTGGCTCAAACAGGTCGATTGCTAGACTTGATGAGTTCCCAAGTATTGGTGAGTTTTCATGTTTTCAAACTTCTTTTCCTTACTTAGATTTCTGTTTTGTTTGAGGACAAACAAAGATTTAAGTCTGGGGGGGGTTGATAACATGCATATTTTACCCATTTTTACCATCATAAGTGTATGCTTTAATAAGCCTTCCACTAAGGTATTAATGTATATTTAGTAGTTTTCAAGTATTTATGTGTCCAAGACTCTTTTCAGGAAATCTTAGGAAAAAGGATGCAAAACGGAGCAAAACGGACATTTTCGGAACATGAGCTTTTAGACAGAAGTTTATCACAAGACGGAGACCTTCCCACCACGGGATCGAGCTGAATTTTGGTGAAAAAGTAGCCTATTCTGCTACCTTTCACGTTGAAGTGGTTTGAGTCCAATCCCATGGTTGGATCTCAGGTTATAAAGGAAGAAAGAAGACCCGTCAGACATATTCTCAGAAGAAGCCTGTTCGCGCCAGGAAAGCTCAGAAGACCAATGGCCGGCCCATGAACCATCGCTGGAGCGGCTACAACAAGTGACAATTCCCGAGCCCATTTTCGAGCCCAAATCAAGCCCGATAGCCACCAAACTTTGTGGAACCCTAAGTGACGCCTAAGAGGACCTCAAGACATATAAATACTCCTATTCTACAACCTAATTTCGGAGCCACGAAAGTGCCACTAGAGGGGAACCTAAGAGGAGGCCGTAGCATACCTTTCATTGTTTTCTGTTATTTGTTCTTTAAGGGAGAGAGAGATCTGTTCTCGAACCCTCAAACTTTCTTTGTTAAATTCAAGCATGCATTTATTGATTTCGTCTCTACTAGCCCCAATCATGTTATGGTAGATTCGTTATTGTGTTCAAAGGTTTTCAAAGGTGATTCATGGATTGATTGCTAGGTTGTTAGATCGAAGTTTATCCTTAGGTGTTTTGAGGTTAACTCTCGGGTATACACGTAGGTTGGTTGAGATCATCATGGATTCTCTTTTGTTTAATTGTCTTGTTCTCGATCTCTTGATTCGAATAAGTGGCTTATCAACTGCTTCGTCATATTAGGGTTTTCTTTCTCACCATACTTGTTCTTATTGCATGAGTCTAGCGTCATGAACTAGAAGTCTGATCGCAGGATTTTGAGAATGGCTAACGCCCTGAATCTCGGATCCAGACCTAGTAGGGTAGAGAGCATCATTCCTGGGGCGCTTATGCGTATTCATGAAGGTGTCTGAATGTTTATTGTCCTGATCTTATTACGTGTTTGTCTAGGACGCAGGATACGACAGTATACCTGCAAAATAAGCATTCATAGATCGATCTTTCTTTGTCAGAGTTAGATCGTTAAAATCAGCCCTATATAAACTCGCTCACGATTCCTGCATTCATTAGCCACCGTCCGCGAAACACCCGTCTCCAAACCCCCTTTCCTGTCTTAGGAACGTTTTCTAACTGTCACTGATTCTGTAGTTAATCATACACTCCCTGTGGTTCGACACCTTAAGTACTACAATGCACATCTGTGCACTTGCAGGCATTAGGGTTTATAAATTTAAAATTTGAAGAACTAAAGCTCTAAATCCTACCGCATCAAGTTTTTGGCGCCGTTGCTGGGGAGTGTTCTTGATGTAGCTGCAGAATCAATGGTAAGAAAATCCGGTTCAAAGACGTTTCCTGTAGTTTCGTTTCGCTTCTTTGCCTTTGCAGGAACCATTCGAGACGAGGAGTGAAGGCTTGTTTCTTTTGATTAATGGGCGTCTTCTATGATGGCTCAAGCGTCGAGTGACAAGTGCATGGAGATTAAAGGATCACGTTCTCCTTTAGTTGATGCTCATCACATCTTAATCCATAAACGTCGAGCTAAACGACGTTAAACAAAAGCGCTGAATGGGAGGCAACCAATTAGGTATTTCTTTTCTTTCTTTCTTTTGAGGTTTCTAATACTCACTTTTGGTTTTAGTTTCCTCTTATTTTCAGTTTCATAAACAACACAAAAGCCAAAAAAATCAGAAAACCAAGAAAAGTCAAAAAAATCAAAAAACCAAAAAAGGACAAAAAATCAGAAAAACAGAAAAGACGAAAAATATGAAGAGGGAGTTTCGAAGGACACTCAACGGGCGACGAACCGCCCGTGGGCTGGCCAGAAGGAGCCTGGCCGCACCATGAGCCACGATGGCGCGGAGAAGACGTGCCTGGCCGCGGCCGCGAAAACCCGTCGAGTGATATACTCATAATTTAGCATATTTTAGCACTCATTTAGGATAGATTTTGCATACATATTGCATTCATATTTAGATTAATTGTATCTTTTGTTCTGTTTTAGGTTTTAGGACATGTATCATTAGCATTTGCATATTTCTTGCATATATGCATCATTTTCAGGTATTATGGTGTACATGAAGCTTTGGTGGATGCTGAGCATGGAGAAGAAAGTGCAAGAAGGGCTTAGGAGTTGCTGGGAGTCAAGGAAGAACTTGGAAAATTGAAGAAAAGCAGAGATCGACCCTTAGATCGACCCAGCCACTAGATCCAACAAACATATCGAGCTGAAGATCGACCAAGCCACTAGATCCAACAAGCAGAGATCGACCCAGCTACTAGATCCAACAAGCATAGATCGACCCTTAGATCGACCCAGCCACTAGATCCAACAAACAGATCGACCGGCCAGCTAGATCTCTAGTTCAAATCCTCCTTCCTTCTCCTTTGGTTTTCAAACTTTTGCCAACTCATGTTTTTTGGCTTTTAGTGAGGGGACCAATATTTTTGGACCTATATAAACTCTTTTACCTAATTTTCTAAGGTAGGCACGAAATTTAGAGATTGTCTCTCCCATTTTTAGATCTAGCCTCCATTTTTGGAGAGCAAAAACCTTAAGCTTTAATTTTTTTGTAAATACTTTTTATTTTTAATTCAAGAACTTCTCTTTAATCTTTGATCTTTCTTTCTTGCTACCTTAATCATGTTAAACACCTCTTATCCTATGATTTTGAGGGGTTCAAATATGGTTAAAGAGTAGATTTTTATGATTTAAGGATTGAGGTGATTAGGAAGGTTTTAATGGTTGAATCTTGGTATTTTCTTGCTCTTAACTTTATCCTTTCTTGGTTTGGAGTATCAAATGCTTAAAGACCTTGAGAGAGGCTTTATGATCCAAGAGATTTCTTTTTTCTCATAAGAACTTGGGAAAATCTCTTATTTCCAAACCAAGAGACTAGTATGCCTTAATGACCATGAGAGTGGCAAGTAAGGGCTAGTTAGGCCATGTTAAGATCCGTGCTTCAGCTCCATCAACCTTTCTTTTCCACCACAAACAATGGGTTTAGAGAGAATGAATGATGAGAGGATCTTATCTTATCCACAAACCATGGAAAGATTGCTTCTTAGGCCTAAGGATAACTCATTTATAAATGTGTAGATTTACTTTTAGTAAGCCAAGATCAAATCTTTAACTTCTCTAAGCATGAACCTCAATCCTTAGATCTGTCTTTATCACTTAAGAAGTTTCAAAAGTTTTCACCTTTAGATTTAAAGTTTGCTCCTTTAGGTTGCTAGAAATAGCCTTATTTGCCTGTTTTTAGATTTCAAATTTTCATAATCAGTAGCTTTGTCTTTAAAATTAGTAGAGATTGTCTAGCAGTAGTTTAACCCCATGGTCGGGATTTTAAAATTGTTTTCGAAGTTATTTAGTAGCTGCAAGTAGTTTATTTTGATTTGTTTCCCCATTTTTATCCGAATTTTTCCTAGCTTTACTTGCTCTTGTATTTCTAGTATCTCTCACACCTAGGCTGGATTGACACCTCA
Organism: Alliaria petiolata; assembly: GCA_020283515.1. NCBI lineage: Eukaryota > Viridiplantae > Streptophyta > Magnoliopsida > Brassicales > Brassicaceae > Alliaria > Alliaria petiolata. Next base: position 416,974,391 of record JAHZTW010000001.1, read on the forward strand.
AATACTACAATGACATGTATGTTTGAGGATTGAGTTAAGGCTTAAAAAACCTTACATCAATTGGCGCCGTTGCCAACTTAGGTTTTGTTGAAATTACTAGGATTTGGAGCTTAGTATAGACTAGGTTTTTATTTTTTATTTTGGTTACTAACTCTCTTCCAAGTGTTTGTTCTTTTTGCAAGGCACAATCACAAGGCAGACAGTATGGATTCGGATATAGCATCAATGTTTGAGGCTCTATTAGCGAATCAAGAGAGAATGATGGCTTGGAACCCCACAAGCAACCACGGTTTTGAAGAGTCATCCACTTATCAAAGAGGACTTATGGATGAAAGCTATGCTCAAGGGAACCTGTTGGGCTTTTCAAGCCCATGTCCAACTCCACTATTAGTATGATATTGTCCGCTTTGGGCCCAGGTGGCAAAGCCCGCACGGATTTGTGTTTGGCCTCCTTCCCAAAAGGCCTCATACTAATCAGAGTTGGATATTACTTATATATTAGACCATTACTGTCTAATCTTCCGATGTGGGACTTGGATTGATATCACAACAATCCTCCCCTCAAGCCAAGGACCACACGAACCCTTAGCCTCCAACCTTTCGCGAAACCTGTCACCCATCTTGTACCGCCGTACTCACCAACAGAACGCTTCACCTAACCCTTGCAATCCTTGCTGCACCGCTAGGAAGACTTTCGACACAAGTCACCAACACCCTTAATCGCAAGGTCACCTTGAGGGCTCTCCTCCCACAACAAACATCCGGCCCAACCCACTTCTCCAGATCCACTTTTAGAACCTGAGCTCTGATACCACTTGTTGGGCTTTTCAAGCTCATGTCCAACTCTCCTATTAGTATGATATTGTCCGCTTTGAGCTCAGGTGGCAAAGCTCGCACGGATTTGTGTTTGGGCTCCTTCCCAAAAGGCCTCTTAGCCTCCAAACATAATTCCACGATCAGCTGTACCCTTCAAATACCTGAGAATCCATTTCACAGCTTCCCAATGTTCTCTCCCAGGTTTAGACATGTACTTGCTGACTTGGCTAACAGCTTGAGCCAAATCTGATCTTGTACAAACCATGGCATACATAAGACAACCAACAGCACTAGCATAAGGAACTTGTTCCATACCTCTGATTTCTTCTTCAGACTTAGGAGAGTGAGCAGCTGAAAGACTGAAATGATTCGCCAAAGATGTAGAAACTGGTTTAGCACTTGCCATGTCAAACCTTTCTAGAACCTTTTGTATGTAACCCTTTTGAGATATCCATAATCTCCTAGAGCTCCTCTCTCTGCGAATTTCCATCCCAAGGATCTTCTTGGCAGCGCCTAGATCCTTCATCTCAAACTCTCTGCCCAATAACCTATTCATCTCCGCAATATCACCCATATTGCTCCCAGCAATAATCATATCATCAACATAAAGCAACAAGAGTATAGGAGGATGACCATCACGACACTTCACATAGACACAACAGTCATACTCACATCTTTGATAGCCAATCTTTTTACCATGTAGGAGTCAAACCGCTTGTACCATAGTCTTGGAGCCTGCTTCAACCCATACAGAGTCTTCCTCAATCTGCATACAAGCTTCTCTTCACCTGATTTCACAAGCCCTTCTGGCTGCTCCTTGTAGATCTCTTCCTCCAAATATCCATGAAGGAAAGCTGTCTTCACATCCAACTGTTCAAGATGAAGATCCCAGCTAGCTACTAAACCAAGCACAATTCGTATTGAAGTGTGCGTAACCACATGAGAGAAAATTTCGTCATAATCTACTCCCTTCCTCTGTGAGTATCCCTTTGCAACCAACCTTGTCTTGAACTTCAAAAACTCCTTTTCAGACATCCCTGGTTTTCTAGTGAAAACCCACTTGCATCCAATCGCCTTCTTGCCCTTTGGTAAAGGGACAAGATCTCAAGTACGGTTCTTGCTTAGACTCTCATTCTATTCCATCACAGCCCCTGTCCATTCCTCCTTATCCGGACTCGCAATAGCCTGTTTATAAGTCAATGGAACATCTGACTCAACAGAAAGAGCAAAACCGACCATGTCTTCAAAACCATATCTTACTGGCGCCTTTTTGATCCTGTTTGGTGTGCCTGTATCACCACTCTCCTCTTCTTCTTCATGCTCTTCTTCTTACTCATCCTCCTGCTGAACTTTGTGTTCACCTTCAGGAGGCTCTTCAGGATTTTCTGCTGCTAGCCTAGCCTTACTAGGCACCACCTGAGTCTTCTTAGATTCGTTTTCAGTCTCAAACGTAACAGACATTGGCTCTGACATCGCCTGTTCCACCATGTACTGCTCATCGAACACCACATCTCTACTGAAAATTCTCTTCTTCTTGTCTAATCTTCCGATGTGGGACTTGGATTGATATCCCAACAATCCTTCCTTCAAGCCAAGAACCACACGAACCCTTGACCTCCAATCTTTCGAGAAACATGGCACCCATCTTGTACCGCCGTACTCACCAACAGAACTCTTCACCTAATCCTTGCAATCCTTGCTGCATCGCTAGGAAGACTTTCGACACAAGTCACCAGCACCCTTAATCACAAGGTCACCTTGAGGGCTCTCCTCCCACAACGAACATCCGGCCTAATCCACTTCTCCAGATCCACTTTTAGAACCTGAGCTCTGATACCACTTGTTGGGCATTTCAAGCCCATGTCTAACTCCCCTATTAGTATGATATTGTACGCTTTGGGCCCAGGTGGCAAAGCCCGCACGGATTTGTGTTTGGGCTCCTTCCCAAAAGGCCTCATACTAATCAGAGTTGGACATTACTTATATATTAGACCATTACTGTCTAATCTTCCGATGTGGGACTTGGATTGATATCACAACAATCCTCCCCTCAAGCCAAGGACCACATGAACCCTTAGCCTCCAACCTTTCGCGAAACCTGGCACCCATCTTGTACCGCCGTACTCACCAACAGAACTCTTCACCTAACCCTTGCAATCCTTGCTGCACCGCTAGGAAGACTTTCAACACAAGTCACCAGCACCCTTAATCGCAAGGTCACCTTAAGGGCTCTCCTCCCACAACGAACATCCGGCCCACCCACTTCTCCAGATCCACTTTTAGAACCTGAGCTCTGATACCACTTGTTGAGCTTTTCAAGCCCATGTCCAACTCCCCTATTAGTATGATATTGTCCGCTTTGGGTCCAGGTGGCAAAGCCCGCACGGATTTGTGTTTGGGCTCCTTCCCAAAAGGCCTCATACTAATCAGAGTTGGACATTACTTATATATTAGACCATTACTGTCTAATCTTCCGATGTGGGACTTGGATTGATATCACAACAGAACTAATATGGATATGGTGAGGGATACCAATCTTGGGACATGGAGTATGAGCAAGGAGCAGCCTATTCTTCCCACATCTCTAATGAGGAAGAAACTCTCAACATGATGAAGTTAATTTTGGAAGGGCAAGAAAAGCTTAATGAGAGAATGGACATGCTTAACTCCACACTAGCCTCTCATGCTACAAGTCTAAGAGTTGCTGCAACACCACATGTGGAGTCCATCAACACCGAAATCACACAAGGGAATGAAGAACAAGAGGATGAAGCTCAAACCAATGATGAACTCCAACAAGAAGCTGACGAAACAGAACTTGCAGCTCTTCTTGGATACATTGTTGATGAAAATCTTGAGCAAAGATTTGAAGACCCTTGTGAAGAAAATTCGGTTGTTGAATGCTTAGAGGATGCTAGTGAGAACTCATTTGTTGAGAAAGAGCTCTCCACCAAGGCAGAAACACATGTGCAACTAATTCCCAAGAAGGAGACAAAGGAGAGTCCCATTGAAGTAGCCTCCAAGGAGGGTGAAGAAGAAGAATCTCCAATGGAACAACCCTTTGCCACTTACCTCGGTTTAACTCTCACTTATGAAGAGAGCATTGAGGATCCATGGAAGTTACCCTTTGAGTAGATAAGGATGCACACATTTAGGGGATGGTTCTATGATGAGTATGAACTTGGTGATACAAGCCTCAAACATGTCTAGCTAGAGACACTAAACCAAGCGCACTTGGGAGGCACTCCCATGACTATCCTTCTCTTTATGCTTTTAATTTTTAAGTACTAATTTATGCTTTTTAGTGTGTGTGAGCAGGACCAAGGGAGATGGAGATTCAAAAGGACGTTCTTGGAGGCTTTCAAAAGGCAAAGGAAAATGCAGCAGCCTGAAGATCGATGGCTAGATCGACCTTCTACGGTCGATTCAAGCAAGATCGAGGGCTGGATCGAGTGGTTCAATCGATCTCCAGCACCAAACGGTGGTTGGATTGATCCATGCCACTCGATCACCTGCCAAGAACGATGCAAGGATCGATCCAGCTGCTTGATCTCAGTCAGAACCACATCACAACCCAAGGTACACCATTCCAAAACCTTGTATATATCATGCATTTTTGGATTTTTGAATTTTATTTTTTGTTGATGGTCTCTCTTGAACTTTTATTACACAAGAGACTGTGTAATTTAAGTTTGGGGGAGAGGTTGAGAGATTTAATTTTGTGTTTTGTTTTCTTATCTTCCCTTTAGCATATTTGTGTCTTCATGCATAATCATTTGCATAGAAAAATCAGAAAAAATTTCAAAATTTTCGAAAAAATTCATGTAGCTTGCATTTGCATTGGTGAATATTTTAGGATTGAGTCTAGATGTTATCATATAGGTTGCTTGCATTCACGTGCATAAGGGGTAATTTTCCTTGTAAAGTGTTTTAAGCTCATGATTTGGTTCAAGGCCCTAGTTAGTACTTCTTTGATGCTTGTAGAAACATGAAGTTAAGTTCTAACCATACTTGGATCATTTGTTTTAATTTTCTTGGCTTAAAGTTGAAAAAGGATGAATTGAATCCTTACCTATCAATTGGAACCTTAACATGACTTTTAATTATCATACTTGTGCATTTGAAAAAGGATACATGGATTACAAAAAAATATTTAGGCTTTCTTATTCCCTTCATCACTCTTTTATAAGGCTAAATAGAACACCACACCTTTACCTTACCCTCCTTTCAAGCCAATGTTCTTGTGTGATTGCAATTGTGAGGCCTTGTTTTTAATTGAACTTAGCATAAAGTGTTAGGTTTTTGGCGACATGCTTAGGCTCTCATATTGATGCTATTTTTGCATATTGAAGCTAGTTTTAGGCTTGATTTGGGGTGGGGATTCACGCGTGTTGAAAATGTTTACTTGTTTCAGGTTTGAAAAGAAGTTGGTGTTTGGAATTTGAATAAAGGGGATACATAGTTTTAAGTGGTTGGTCTTGAAATGTTTTGTGTGAAAAACTCAAGTTAAAAAGAAAATGGATAGCTCTCTTATAAAATGAAAAGAAAAGAGCCCTAGAGGGCAAGTGCATAAAAGAAAAAAATTTATATGAAAAAGGGCTATCCAAAGAAAAGAGAAGAGCTAATAAATGTATGGTCATACCACTAGCTATAATAAAAGGTTGAAGAAGTTTTCATAAGGTGAAAGTGATTGATGAAATTCTTTTGGGTTTATGCTTGGCGTGTCTAGCCTTGTTGATCTTTGGTATCTCTAGAGGGTGAGTGAGCTAAAAATGAATGAGAGGAGAATTATGATCATTGTTAGTATATATGGGTAGATGAGAGTCTAGTCATGTATGCATACATTGCCTTTTACCTTTAGCATTATGCATAAGTTCAATTCTTCTTGAGATAAACCAATGCTTGGAATACCCACTTGAATGAGATCATTTTTATCTCATAACCTTGTCACTTGGCCAAATGTGTTCGGTTTTAAATGCATAAGTGTGATTCACGGTTTGAGCTTAATTAAATGTTAAAGGTTAGGATTCTTGGATTGTTTGGAATAGACAAGTCATGATTTGAAATTCAATATGTGATGAGTATGGCTAAGTTCTTTGAAGTAGAGTTTGTATACTGCATCCTAGAATTAAGAACAAGGACCATTGAATTGATTCATTTTAAAAACACTTTTGAAATTGAACCCCCACTTTCAAACTTCTTCTCCTTGTTTGTCTTTGTTTGCTTGAGGACAAGCAAAAAGGCAAGTTTGGGGGAGTTCATAAACTCATATTTTAGCATATTTTAGCACTCATTTAGGATAGATTTTGCATACATATTGCATTCATATTTAGATTAATTGTATCTTTTGTTCCATTTTAGGTTTTAGGACATGTTGCATTAGCATTTGCATATTTCTTGAATATATGCATCATTTTCAGGTATTATGGTGTACATGAAGCTTTGGTGGATGCTGAGCATGGAGAAGAAGGTGAAAGAAGGGCTTAGGAGTTGCTGGGAGTCAAGGAAGAACTAGGAAAATTGAAGAAAAGCAGAGATCGACCCTTAGATCGACCCAGCCACTAGATCCAACAAACAGATCGAGCTGAAGATCGACCAAGCCACTAGATCCAACAAGCAGAGATCGACCCTTAGATCGACCCAGCCACTAGATCCAACAAACAGAGATCGACCCTTAGATCGCCCAGCCACTAGATCCAACAAACAGATCGACCAGCAGATCGACCGACCAGCTAGATCTCTAGTTCAAATCCTCCTTCCTTCTCCTTTGGTTTTCAAACTTTTGCCAACTCATGTTTTTTGGCTTTTAGTGAGGGGACCAATATTTTTGGACCTATATAAACTCTTTTACCTAATTTTCTAAGGTAGGCACGAAATTTAGAGATTGTCTCTCCCATTTTTAGATCTAGCCTCCATTTTTGGAGAGCAAACACCTTAAGCTTTTATTTTTTTGTAAATACTTTTTATTTTTATTTCAAGAACTTCTCTTTAAGCTTTGATCTTTCTTTCTTGCTACTTGAATCATGTTGAACACCTCTTATCTTATGATATTGAGGTGGTTCAAATATGGTTAAAGAGTAGATTTTTATGATTTAAGGATTGAGGTGATTAGGAAGGTTTTAAAGGTTGAATCTTGGTATTTTCTTGTTCTTAACTTTATCCTTTCTTGGGTTGGAGTATCAAATGCTTAAAGACCTTGAGAGAGGCTTTATGACCCAAGAGATTTCTTTTTTCTCATAAGAACTTGGGAAATCTCTTATGTCCAAACCAAGAGACTAGTATGCCTTAATGACCACGAGAGTGGAAAGTAAGGGCTAGTTAGGCCATGCTAAGAGATGTGCTTCAGCCCCATCAACCTTTCTTTTCCATCACAAACCATGGAAAGATTGCTTCTTAGGCCTAAGGATAGCTCATTTATAAATGTGTAGATTTACTTTTTATAAACCAAGATCGAACCTTTATCTTCCCTAAGCATGAACATCAATCCTTAGATCTGTCTTTATCATTTAAGAAGATTCAAAAGCTTTCATTTTTATATTTAAAGTTTGTTCCTTTCATTTCCTAGCAATAGCCTTGTTTATCTGCTTTTAGATTTCAAATTTTTAAAATTAGTACCTTGGTCGTTTAATTATTTAGCACTAGTCTAGTAGTTGTTTAACCCTTCAGTGGGATTTTTAAAATAGTTTTCATAACTATTTAGTAGCTGCAAGTAGTTTATTTTGATTTATCGCCCCCCCATTTAATCCGAAAATGACTTAGCTTTACTTTGCTCTTGTATATCTAGTATCTTTCACACCTAGGCTGGATTGACACCTCACATACTACAATGACATGTGTGTTTGAGGATTGAGTTAAGGCTTAAAAACCCCTTACATCATCGAGCGGCCGGCCCTCTTCTGCAACTCTCTCCATCACGAACCTCACCTAACCGGATCTTCTTCAACCTGTTTCTTCCTTGATTCAAGGGCCTGAACACGTCCTAAAGACCGCAAAGATCACTTCCACAACTGCGGCACACTCCTGTTGCATTAAAGACGGCGAGACAAGACAAGACAAGACTCCATCCAAGTCAAGTTAAGTCAATGGTCCATCTCTCTCATTCTACTTCATCATGCACGTTCAACGGATCTGTATCCACGAAGACGAAGAAGAATACGACAGTTCTAGAGGAAGAAAACCGTTGTGCAAGCTCCAGAAGGAAGAAGATGCAACTTTCTTATATTACTAACTATGCTTTTATTTGATGAGTCTTATGCATACCTAAATCATTTATAGAGTCGAAACTTTTTTTTTCTTTGAGTCGGAAACTATGAACTTTGCTAGGTACAAGTCGCTTCGAAGAAGGAACCTTAATGACCATTCACACAGATTTATAAGAAAGGTTTACTAAGTTTAACACTGCGAGTGGATCGTTCTAACGGAGAAAGTTCAAATCTCTAGAGTACTCGAAGGATCTTGCGTTGACTCCGCACCTAACGAATAGAAACTTCTCGTCAAGGGGCTTGAGGTACTTCGAACTTTGCTCCTCTTTTAGACTCTAGCATGACTAAGTAGATGCAATGCAACCTCTCCTTGATCTTCCTTTGTTTTAGAAAAGAAAAAAAAATATAGAAAGAAAAGCCTTAGTTTGAGAATGGCAACCCGAGTTCCTTAAAGGATAATGACGGTTCACAGACATCATGAAAGCTTCGTTGAAGTGATCATTCTCAAGCTAAGAAGAAAAGAAAAAAAATAAGAGAAAGAAATTCGATAGAAAAAAATAAAATGATACCCTAGAAAAGTAGGGAGAAATCGACTAAGGGAAGAGAAAATAGGAGAGTTGTGTCTGAAATGTCTTTGTCTAAATGTTTGGAAGAAAGAGTATAATGTCTCGTCAACCAATACTCCTTTGATAGAGACCGCACGCCTAATTGAATAAGGGGTCAATAAGAGAAAGCTCGAAATACTCAAAGGGACCGTGAAGCGTATCCGGGAAGGGTGAAAAGCTCAAGGTAACTAGACCCAAACGCCTTGAAGCTAGATTCCGAGTTACGTGGCTCAAACAGGTCGATTGCTAGACTTGATGAGTACCCAAGTATTGGTGAGTTTTCACGTTTTCAAACTTCTTTTCCTTACTTATATTTCTGTTTTGTTTGAGGACAAACAAAGATTTAAGTCTGGGGGGGAGGGGTTGATAACATGCATATTTTACCCATTTTTACCATCATAAGTGTAATGTTTAATAAGCATTCCACTAAGGTATTAATGTATATTTAGTAGTTTTCGAGTATTTGTGTGTCCAACACTCTTTTCAGGAAATCTTAGGAAAAAGTATGCAAAACGGAGAAAAACGGACATTTTCGGAACATGAGCTTTTGGACAGAAGTTTAGCACAAGACGAAGACCTTCCCACCACGGGATCGATCTTAATTTTGGTGACAAAGTAGACTATTCTGCTCCCTTTCACGTCGATGTGGGTTGAGTCTAATCCCATGGTTGGATCTCAAGTTATAAAGGAAGCAAGATGGCCCGTCAGACACATTCTCAGAAGAAGCCTGTCCGCGCCAGCCCATGAACCATCGCTGGAGCGGCCAAACAAGTGACAATTCCCGAGCCCGTTTTCGAGCCCAAATCAAGCCCGATAGCCTCCAAACATTGTGGAACCCTAAGTGACGCCTAAGAGGACCTCAAGACCTATAAATACTCATATTCTACAACCTAATTTCGGAGCCACGAAAGTGCCACTAGAGGGGAACCTAAGAGGAGGCCTCCCGGCCGCCTCTTAGCATACCTTTCATTGTTTTATGTTCTTTGTTCTTTAAGGGAGAGAGAGATCTGTTCTCGAACCCTCAAACTTTCTTTGTTAAATCCAAGCATGCATTCATTGATTTCGTCTCTACTCGCCCCAATCATGTTAGGGTAGATTCGTTGTTGTGTTCAAAGGTTTTCAAAGGGGATTCATGGATTGATTGCTAGGTTGTTAGATCGAAGTTTATCCTTAGATGTTTAGAGGTTAACTCTCAGGTATACACGTGGGTTGGTTAAGATCATCATCGATTCTCTTTTGTTTAATTGTCTTGTTCTCGATCTCTTGATTCGAATAAGTGGCTTATCAACTGCTTAGTCATATTAGGGTTTTCTTTCTCACCATACTTGTTCTTATTGCATGAGTCTAGCGTCATGAACTAGAAGTCTGATCGCAGGATTTCGAGAATGGCTAACACCCTGAATCTCGGATCCAGACCTAGTAGGGTAGAGAGCATCATTCCTGGGGCGCTTATGAGTATTCAGGAAGGTGTTTGAATGTTTATTGTCCTGATCTTATTGCGTGTTTGTCTAGGACGCAGGATACGACAGTATACCTGCAAAATAGGCATTCATAGATCGATCTTGTTTTGTCAGAGTTAGGTCGTTAAAACCAGTGAATCAGTTTAGGGAAAATCGCCTAGTACCCCAGAGAACAACCTTGAGAACAACGCTTTGTTTGCATGTTTGTTATTGCTTTCGTCCGTATGTAGGGTTGATTGACAACCAGCCCTATATAAACTCGTTTCACGATTCCTGCATTCATTAGCCACCGTCCGCGAAACACCCTTCTACAAACCCCATTTCTTGTCTTAGGAACGTTTTCTAACCGTCACTGATTATGTAGTTAATCATAAACTCCCTGTTGTTCGACACCTTAAGTACTACAATGCACATATGTGCACTTGCAAGTATTAGGGTTTATAAATTTAAAACTTGAAGAACTGAAGCTCTAAATCCTACCTCATCAACACGTTAGTCACACATACACATACAAGCATACAACCTATTCTACCGAGGCTAGTAATGTACTACAATGCAGATCCGAGATCTACACTGCATTACAAACAGCAACTGCGATAGTCCACCTCTACCGGGACTCACCTCGAACTGGATACGGAACCGGACTACACTACCAAGCGGCCTTCCAAAGCTAACCTCTCTACTCTACACGCCTCACACACTCACGCCATATTTTCAAAAGAGTTTAGAAGTGGGAATGAAGAATGAGGGGAATGAGGCGGTATATATAGTTGAAAAGTTACCCATGGTAACAACTTAAGGTAAGTAAAATCTGGACTCTTCCTTCCTTCAGCTGCAAGCCACGTTTTACCCTATGCCTTAGACTCCTTCTCATAGCCCATAGGCCTGCCAAACCGTTCTTATCCATGATCATAAGGTGGGAGCTTCCCATTGGCCCAAAACTGTTCATTTTACCCTTCTTTTGTGCATTTTACTGTCTAACGCCTAAATGGAATTGTTTAGCTGATAGAAAACACCTTTTTTCCCTCCAGAGTTGCATAATATCGGACCTCTCTCTTGGTTGTCAAAGAATCACCCAACTGTACTGTGGTTTTGGCGAAAATGGACATAACGGACCATGAATTTGGACCCATGTGTTTCTTCTTGTTTTCTCTGAGATCTTGGCCATATTATTTGATGGATGGACTCTTCTTAGGCTTAGTTAATGTTTCTTAGACTCCCGAGTTGTTTGGTTCTTGACCGAGATGGTTTCTCCTCCATCTGACTCATTGCACAGCTCTTGAACGTCTATCGAATTGCGCAAATTTTGTAGGTCTCAGAAGAATTTTTCTTGGGCTAATTATTATATCGTGGTCTTTCATAAGGTATTGGCTACCTCCATGATTAATCTCATAATTTTTAAAATTGTACCGAGGGGTTTCCATAACTGAAAGTTCCGGCCGGGTCGTTTAGCTCTTTGACAGGGTTATTACATTCTCCCCTCCTTAAATAGGATTTTGGGACGAATCCTCTTCTTCTAGACACCCCCAGTTGGATTTCTAGCCATCCTCCTTCTTGGTGTTGTCACTCAATATCAACATTTGGTGTCGTAACCTCGGGTCCTTATTTACCACCATTCCGTCATTTTCTTCATCTCATACAGTTGCTTTCCTGGATGTTGCCATTTCCTTTCGTCTCTCTAAGGTTGGCTTTCTGTTTTCTTTTTTTTTCTTGATTGGGCTTCATCCGTCTGTTTGCATAGCTTGTCTCGACTTCATTCCAGATCTACACATTGACCATACCCCCATTCCGATCTCATTTCTCAAATTCCCCTAGATCTCCTCGGTCTACATTCTAGAGGTTCGGACTAAAACGGAAAATGGTTTTCCTATCTCTACTTTCGGGGATCTAACTCTCACTCACTAGGAAATCTCAAGGTAAAAAGTCATTCTCTTCCGAAACCGACTTACCGAGAAATCCTTACTGGGCTCACGCACCAGGACATGATCGGACTCTACCTAACATCCTAGATCTATGGGACTTTCACACACCTAACGCAAGAGATCTGACTTAGCACCCATACTTACATTGGCTTGGGCTCGGACTCGGACCTAAACTTAATACCGACTTCCCTAACTCTTCTGGGAGCATGATCTTCTTCCTGCTGGCGAGACACGAAACGGGTAACAGGGCGGTGAGCGGGATTCGGTGGTTGTGGCTTCCGGCGCATCAAGCAATTCTTTTTGTAGGCTCCTTTGTACCCGCACTTGGTACATGTCTTATGTTTAGGGGCGGACGACTTCGAAGTCGGAGCATTGGGACAGGCTTGGGGGAAATGTCCACATTCCCCACACTTGCTACATCGAATTGATAGGGTCAAAGTTTTGCCCAAATAAATCAACACTGCAAGTGCACAGCAATGCAGTTGAACTATAAAGAGTTATCGTATCCCAAGGGAAGTAGATGCTACACTATAGTCTCTAGGTTCAAATTATGCTAGATCAAATCAATAAAAGTAAATTAAACAACTAAGTGAATCAGTAAATGAAATTAAAAGTGATTAAAGTTCAGGAGACTAAGGCGCTAGGCAAGGATAATTATCAGGTTGATTGCGAGAGCGCATAAAATAAACTGTCAGAAAATTATTAAAAACCGTCTATAACTCGAAACACAAATTCAAAACCAATCAACTCTCGTTGCAGAAGTTATCTATGCCTAAATTCCAGAATTCCAAATCTCTTTGCAAATTCAAACAATTAAGGCANTATCGAATCCCAAGGGAAGTAGATGCTACACTATAGTCTCTAGGTTCAAATTATGCTAGATCAAATCAATAAAAGTAAATTAAACAACTAAGTGAATCAGTAAAAGAAATTAAAAGTGATTAAAGTTCAGGAGACTAAGGCGCTAAGCAAGGATAATTATCAGGTTGAATACGAGAAAGAAAAAAATAAAATGTCAGAAAATTATTAAAAACCGTCTAAAACTCGAAACACAAATTAAAAACCAATCAACTCTCGTTGCAGAAGTTATCTATGCCTAAATTCCAGAATTCCAAATCTCTTTGCAAATTCAAACAATTAAGGCAAGCATTAAAAACAAGTTCGATTGTTCACAAAATCTATAAACCAAATCTCTTTGCGAATAGATATTTTGCTCTTCTAAGATTAGTTCAAGTTATTAATAATGCTCTCGCATCTATTAAACAACCTAAGGTTTGATTTCTAAGTGATCAATTAAGAAATTAATATAAGCACAAATCAAGATGAAGATCCAATTGATTTTCCTAACAGCTTAATAATTCTACTAACTCATCATTAACCCTAAATAACCCTAACCTAACTAGCAAACTACTCAGACATGGAGATGAAAGCACAAATCATGACTGAAATAAATTGCATAAAATAAGAAAAGAGAATGATACAGGGGTTCGAAAACTTATCAGAAGAGTATAGAATTGTCTCCCCAAAAGCTCAGGATCAATCTTTCTCTAAGTCTCAAAAACAGAAAATAAGAATAATGAGTGTGTGGCTAAACAATGCCTTCAAAACCTATTTATAGAGGTAAATTCGCGTCAGGGGCAATCTTGTAAATTATGAGAACTTCAGGCAATTTCCTTTTCCTTGTGGAAATTGTGAAACTTGGGCGGCTTGATTGGTGTCGATCGACACCAAGGCTAAGTGTCGATCGTCACCCCTTGTGTTTTCCGGCTCCGACTTCATCACTTCGGCTGCTTCTTCAGAATGCTCCAATAAGTTCCAAAATTTCTCATTAAGCTCCAAATGTACTCCATCCTGTAAAGACTCTAATAGGACTCTAAAAATAACAAAAGACTCTATAAAATGGACTTATATCATGGCTAAAAAGTGGTAAAAACCATGATATATCAACTCCCCCAGACTTAACTTTTACTTGCCCTCAAGCAAAACAGAAACTTAGAATGAACTCGAAGTTTGAAAACATAAACATCCAGCTAACCTTCAGAACGCCACATTGGTTAACACTCTTGAATTCCATATACCATAGAGCCAATCTTAGGTAATATTTCAGTGTACTTACCACAAGCTTAGCAATCTCTCAGTTCAAATCCAGATCCTTTCCTTTTCAAAATTTCGAACTCAAACAAATGGTATGACTAAAGAACTTACAGATTCTTTCCATTCCTTAGTGCCTGAACTATACTTTCTTAGTACAGCTCTCCTATTTTCTCTTCCCTTAGTCAATTGCTGCCCATTTCCAGGGTGTTCTAAGATCTTTTCATTGACTTTTCTTATTCTTTTGAAGACTTGGAATAGTGCTGCTCTTTACTTGTGTTCCTTGTGAGGAGACAGGTTCATGAGCTCTCACTAATATTGTTCCTTGTGAGGAGACAAGCTCATGAGGATCTTTGCACTATTCCTTGGTCAGACTTCTTTATTTCTTTTCTTTTCTTAAGGGAAGATCAATGAGAGATTGTAATTTTTTATCTTGTCAGAGTTGAAAGGTGAATCAAGTCCAATGCGTACCTAGCTCTTATAAAGGAATCTGAACTCTCTCTGTTAGATTGATCCACTTGCAGCTTTCTACTTAGTAAGACCTGCAATCAACTACTATGGCAATGATCCTTCAAGTGTAAATGTTCTGCGGTTAGTTCCAAGAAAAACTGAAAGTTTCAACTGATTTTGACTCAATAAAACAAGTTTTGACCGACTCAACTGACTCTCAAAACAAAACACAATGTTAGCAACTACCTCCCCCAGACTTGAACAATCCCCCAAACTTGCCTTTTGCTTGCCCTCAAGCAAACAAACATGACAAATCTAAGAGAGAGGTGTGAAAGTGGGAGCTCAATATCCAAGAATGCCAACAAAAACATAATCAACTCAATGTCCTAGTTCTTAATTCTAAGATGCATTTGAATTCATCCTACTCCAAAAGAGTTAGACATGCTCATCACAACAATCAAATGCACAAAGATCTCAATCTAGATAAGTCTCCCTATCCAACCAACTCTTTAACATTCATTTATTGCAAACCGTGAATCATGTCAATGCAATGCAAGTGAATTCATTTGGCTATGGGACTAGGTTTTGAGATAAGAATGATCTCAATTCATGTGGCTTCCATTGCAAACAAGGGTCTCACTCAAAGAGGATTGAACTTTATGCATAATGCTAAAGGTAAAAGACAAGTGATGCATACAAGACTAGACTCTCATCTACCCATAATGCTATCAATGGTCCTAAACCCCCCCCACCCCTCTTTATATCTTTTTAAGCTCACTCAACTCTCTAAAGCTACCCTTTTCTCCCAAGGCTATTTGTGCCTTGAAAAACCCATGAATCTCTTCTTTTAAAGCTCTAAGGGGAATCCTTTATCTCATAGCGAATGGTGTGATCTTTTAACAACTTAGCTCTTCTTTTTATTCCTAGGTAGCCTTTTTCTTTTCCTTGGCCTTTTGGCTCTTTTCATTTTTTTTTTCTCTTCTTAAGGCTACCTATAACTTTTCAAACTTAGAGCTATACATTTAATTACACAAGATCCACCATTTCAAACTATGCTTCCCTTATTTCCTTTCAAGCCTCTTATCACCCTTGTTCTTTCTACTCCTTTCCACAACTCAACATACCAAATGCAAGCATATAATTTCATTCCAAAGCGCCAAGCAATACCACGACCCATAACCCAAATCCTAAGCCTATAACTAGCCCCCAAAATGCAAGAGCTAGAATCTACATGAGAGCCTAGACTTGTCGTCTCAAACCTAACACTTTATGCTAAGTGCAATCAAAATAAGGCCTCACAAGTATTTACTCTAGAACAATTGGCTTCAAAGGAGGTAAGGTAAGGTGGGAGTACTACTTGAGCTAGCAAGAGAGTGGCAAAGTGAGTAAGAAAGCTCAAATATGTATATTATCCATGAATTCACTTTCAATGCAAGGCATGATAATTATATGTCAAAATTTAGTTCAAGTGAGTAGAGTTGGTTATCAAATTCAAGACCATATTTCGACTAAGATCTAAGTGACAAGTGAAATGATCCAAACATGGTGCATCCTTACTTTCAAGACTTGTTCAAGGGCATCAAAGAACTACTAACTAGGGCATTGAATTGATTACATGAGTTGACATTCTACAAGGAAAAGCTCATCATTGCTCCCAATGCAAATGAGTGCAAACCAATATGAAATGCAACTAGACTCAATCCTATAATGCAAATGCAACATCTAAATGATTATTATTTGGAAAATTTTCAAAATTTTCAAATTTTTGGGTTTTTCTATGCTTTAGATGAATGCATAAGACTCAAGTATGCAAAAAAAAATAAGAATCACAAAACACATGTCAAATCTCTCAACCTCTCCCCCAAACTTAAATTACACAGTCTCTTGTGTAATAAAAGTCCAAGGGAGACTTCAATCAACATGAAAAGATACAAAAACGAAAATATAAAGAAAATATATACAAAGGAGGTGGAGATACCTCAAAAACATGAAGAGGAGGAGAAGTGGAATTAGAGGAAGCTTTGGACACTTTTCCTTGGGCGGATTTGACCTTATACCATGCTCCATGACCTCCAACATCCCTTTTACTAGGATAAACATGAGAATGCCTCCCAAGTGCGCTTGTTTTTAAGTCTCTAGCTCGACATGTTGAAGCTCGGATCACCGGGATCATACTCATCATAGAATCAACCCCTAAACTCTTGCATCCTAACCTCCTCAAAAGGTAACTTCCATGGATCATCAATGCTCTCTTCATTGGTGGAGATTAAACCAACATACTTGGCAAAGGGTTGTGCCATTGGAGATTCTTCTTCTTCACCCTCCTTGGAGGCTTCTTCAATGTGACTATCCTTTTTCTCCATCTTGGAAATGAGTTTCACATGTGTTTCCTTCTTGGTTGAGAGCTCTTTCTCAACAATTGAGCTCTCACTTGCATTCCCTATGCAATCAACAACCAAATCAGCTTCACAAGGATCTTCATATCTTATAACAAGATTCTCATCAACATTGCATCCAAGAAGAGCTTCAAGTTCTTCTATAGACCCTTCAGCTTCTTGTTGGAGTTCATCATTGATGTGAGCTTCATCCTCTTGTTCCTCATTCCATTGGGTAATTTGGGTGTTGATGGACTCCACATGTGATGTTGCAACAACTCTTGAACATGGAGTAGGAGTGCCTATTGTGAAGTCAAGCATGAGAATGCTCTCATTAAACTTCTCTTGCTTTTCCAAAATCAACTTCATCAAGTTGAGATTCTCTTGATCATTAGAGATTTGGGAAGAATAGGTTGCTCCTTGATCATACTCCATGTCCCAAGATTGGTATCTCTCACCATATCCATATTGGTTCTCTTGAGCAAAGTCTCCATCCAAAAGTCCTCCTTGATAAGTGGATGAGCTTTCAAAACCATGGTGGCTTGTGGGGTCCCAAGCCATCCCTCTCTCTTGATTCTCTAATAGAGCCTTCAACATTGAAGCTATATCTGAATCCATGCTTTCTCCCTTGTGATTGTGCCTTGCAAAAAGAACAAACACTTGAAAGAAAGTTAGTAACCAAACAAACAAAAACAAAAGAAAGCTTAGTCTCAAACTAAACTTAAATCCTAGTGATCAAACAATCCCAATATGGCAACGGCGCCAAATTGAAACAAGACTTTTTACTCTTGCAAGCAATTTCTCAATTGCTCATGTCATTGCAATACTTGAGATATCAATCCATCTTGAGAGTTTGATGCAAAAGGAATACAAAGTTCGGTTTAAGCTAAGCCAAATTAAAGGGTTGAAGTGACAAGGAACTATTAAAAGCAAACTACTAGCTAAGAGAGATACTACAAGACTAATTATATGAGCTAAAACCGTAATTATCACTAATCAAGCACTAATCAAACGATTTACTACTAAGCAAAATTAACAAATTACTAAAAACGAAACCTAGGGATGGAATCATTGATTTGGGCATCTAAATGGCCAA
>JAHZTW010000001.1:416993171-417010039 GCA_020283515.1 Alliaria petiolata
TATTAGGTGTTTTGGCTGCTTCTCTTCCTCCTCTTGATCATCCATGAAACTCCATATGGTCCTCCAAGCCTCCAAAACACCTAATAAGGACTCAATATGTACAAATATGCAACAACCTAAGCTAAAACTCATTAAACTCTAATATGGATGCAAATGAGAATAAAAGTGGCTAAATGAATGCAAAAGTACATGCAAAACTATCTAAAATGAATGCTACAATATGTTAAATTATGAGTCTATCAAACAACACTGTCCCCGTGTTATTAAGTTTGAGTTTGGTCAGAAAAAATATGTGTGAAACAGTTACAGAACCAAGAGAAAAGTGGATTACCGGAACCTGCGTTTGGCGTCGATCGACACATGGTGGTGTCAATCGTTGCTTGTTGCTGGTGTTGATCGACACGGTATTGGTGTCGATCGACACTATGTCACAAAAAAGAATTCAACAACACGAATGTGTATGTTGTTAAGTCAGATTGTATTAGAGTCATCCAAGCGGTTAAAAAACTCAAACAAAATGGTTAAAAGCACAACATAATCCATAATCTCAAAGGTTGCAACAAGTTTTGAAGCAGAGTACAGAAGCAAATGGAAACAAAAGCTGACTCAAGAGAATGAAAAACTGACTCAAGGAAAAAGAAAAACTAAACCAGGAATGTTTGGAATACTACTCTTCATCGGATCGTGGTGGTGTGGGAGGACAAACACAGCCACAGTTGGACACAACTGTGATGGCGTTCCAAATGGCCTGGAAGCTCTGAACCACATATCTCTGAAAAGCAGCCTGCTCCATGGGAATTTCTGGAGCATCCGCAAGGTGATGATGACCAATAGGCACCAGAGTATATGCTCTGCGGCGCCTAGAGGATGAAGGTCGTGTGTGATCCTCAGCTGGTGCATCCTCTGTTGATGAAGCTGCAGCGCGGGAAGAAGCACCGCTGCGTCGAGCAACTGGAGCAGCCCTCAACAAAGTCGGATCTGGTTGGAAGCTTAGACGGGAAGTGTCCGGGGTGATGTGAGTGAGATCCCTGTTAGGTAACTGGACCAGAAGCTGCTCGGCTTGCGAGTTAGTGAAAACCCGTAGCTTCTCGGGCTTCACCCAAGTAGCTCTCCGCAAATACTCCATATCAACCAAAGCACGCGAAGTGATTATGGAGCAAGTGGTAGTGTCTATCCCACAATTCTGGAAGATAGGAGTGAGAAGACTACCAACAGTCTCGGGCTTGGTCCTAGATCCAGTGAAAGGCTTCGTCTTCAGCGAAACCAAGTGATGAGCAAACATAGCACCGAGGTTGACGTTCTCTGTCAGCCCAAACTCCTCATAAATGACAAACCAAATGGCATGATATAGAAGCACCAACTCAGAAACACGCATCTTCCAAGAGTGTAGTAGCAAATAGGCGAGCAAGATAGCGAAGAGTAGGATAGCAGATATCTGTCTGTGAAGAGGTCTTAGAGTCATACCTCCCATTCCCAAAATGTGACCAGAATTCCTGGTTATCTGGAAGCTGATGTGGAAGGGAGGCACCGGTAGCATGCTCGTTCTCAAAACCGTAGATTCCACAGAGTTCAGGAAGTGGAATCCTGTAGCGAATCCCACGGACAAGGAAGGTCAAAGTCCCTTCCAAAGCATTCTTCACCACCTCATTCCTGTAGTAGACGCGAACGGTGGAAAGAAACTGCCTTACCAAGTCGGGTTAAAGGTCGTATTGCTTGGTCGCAATAGTCCCCATTCCTGCTCTCTGCAACAACTGCATGACATCTTCCTTGATACCCAACTCTGACATCGTCTTCTGATCAGCAAACCGAGTTGGTGTGACATCCACCTTTAGCCACGCATTGTAGAATAACGTGTCATACTCATCCCAGGTCTCGCTAATTTCGCTTTAGACGCATTCATCTTTTGCTACCTCTGCTGCAAGTGAGTCTTCCCAGTTTCTCCCCGTTGGAATTCTCGCGGTTTCACGCTTAGGCCAAGGAGGAAGAGAAGCAATAGGTGCATCATTAGCAGTCCCAGAAGCGGACGCTTCAGTTTGTCGTGGTCTCTTAGTCCTCGGAGGCATCTGCAATCAAAATGAAAATCAAAATCAAAATCCAGAGTCTGAAAATGTTGCTCAAAGATCGCCACTGTAGTGGTGTCGATCGACACAGTAGTGGTGTCGATCGACACCAACGAATTCAACCCCAATTGTGCATCAATTATCAGTTTAAACACACTCAGTACCAAGAATCAAACAAGTTTCAATCATAAAACCCAAGAAAAACCCTAAATTCGCAACATTCATCATCAATTTCGAAAATTTCAAAGTTATGGAAATTAAAGGATGAAATCAATTGGGTAATGATCTAAATCATGGTATACAACCTAAATAAGCATCATACAATAAAGAAATCAAGCTAAAGAGGTAGAATTCGAGAATTTTCACCTTAGGGTCGAAACTGAAATTGGGAAAATTTGAAGAACATACCTTGGCAGATCGAAAGAATGGACTATGGATTATGAAAGAGGACGAAAATCCGCACAGAATAGACCTTAGAATCACTCAAATCCGTTGAGAAACTATGTCTAAGGTTTCGCGAGTCTAAGTTATGAGGAAGAAGAAGAAGAATCGGGGATTTAAAAGACTTACATGTGTCTCCGCGTGGTGCCGATCGACACACTTTGATGGTGTCGATCGACACTTGATTGTGTCGAGCCTTCCCTCTTTTTTAATTATTATTATTTTTTATTTTTTTAACTTGATAAAAGGAATAAATATTAGCAAAACCAAAAGAAAATGAACTAAGTACTTACCAGTGGGTTGTCTCCCACTAAGCGCTCGGTTAACGTTAATAGCTTGATTGTTCACGCGTTTAGGCAGTTGGTGCATCATTCAGAGACACAATGTGTCCTGCTGTAATCTTGGCTTGAGCCCAATAGTGTTTCACCCTCTGTCCATTCACAATGAACTCTTCTCCTTTGGAGTTTGTTAGGACAATGGCTTCATATGGTCTGACCTCTTTGATGGTGGAGGGACCTGACAAACGTGAACGCAATTTATCAGGAAACAATTGCAAACGAGAGTTATAGATAAGTACCTGATCATTTGGTTTGAAGTGTCTGGAGACAATCTTTTTATCATGATATGCTTTAGTCCTCTCTTGGTAGATCTTTGAGTTCTCATAAGCATGATAACGAAGCTCATCTAACTCGTTGAGCTGTACTAGGCGCCTTTCTGCAGCAGACTTCAAGTCGAAATTCAGTTTCTTGATAGCCCAATGTGCCTTGTGTTCCAATTCCACAGGAAGATGTCACGCTTTGCCATAGAGTAGCTGGAATGTTGTAGTCCCAAGTGGCATCTTGTAGGCAGTCCTGTAGGCCCAAAGTGCATCATCTAACTTCACAGTCAAATCCTTCCTTGTCTTGCCCACTGTCTTCTCCAGGATTTGCTTGATCTGTCTGTTGGAGACTTCAACCTGTCCACTCGTCTGAGGATGATAAGGAGTAGCCACACGGTGTTGAACACCATGCTTCTTCAGCAGCTTGTTGAATACCTTGTTAATGAAGTGAGAACCACCATCACTTATAACAATCCGCGGCACTCCGAATCTTGGGAAAATGATGGTTTGAAATAGCTTAAGAACCATTGCAGCATCATTGGTTTTAGAAGCAATTGCTTCCACTCACTTAGATACATAGTCCACAGCAACCAAGATATACTGTTTCCCAAAAGATAAAGGAAAATGACCCATGAAGTCGATGCCCCAACAATCAAAGACTTCAACCTCAAGAATGAAGTTTTGTGGCATCTCATGTCTCAC
This sequence comes from Alliaria petiolata, assembly GCA_020283515.1. NCBI lineage: Eukaryota > Viridiplantae > Streptophyta > Magnoliopsida > Brassicales > Brassicaceae > Alliaria > Alliaria petiolata. Next base: position 416,996,973 of record JAHZTW010000001.1, read on the forward strand.
TGATCTTTTCCCTTCTTTGACAAACATCACATTGAGTTATGAACAGCTGTGCATCCTTGAACATAGTAGACCACCACAAGCCCGCTTGAAGAACTTTGGACACAGTCTTGAAAGTAGCAAAGTGTCCAGCATATTCAGAACCATGACAATGGAAAAGCACATCTTGAACTTCATTCTCTGCTATGCATCTTTGGTAAACATTGTCTGAACAGTGCTTATACAAATGAGGTTCATCCCAACAGTACCTCCTATGTTCTCTCATAAACTTCTTCCTTTCATAGTTCTTGAGATGTTTAGGCTCAATGTCAGCAGCCAGGAAGTTCACAATGACAGCATACCACGGTCTATTGGAATCAGATACAGCAAAAATGGGTTGCCGAAACACCTCGTTCAAGATCTTGTGAAGCGATGTTGTTGTTTGTGTAGGGTGTCGATCGACATTATAGTTGGTGTCGATCGACACTCGTGATTTCTGACCCGAGCTCGTGTCGACTAGAGGTGATTCACGATTGTACTACAAATTGGTAGAGGGGGGTGTCGATCGACACCAGCCCGATGTCGATCGACACCAGCCCTATGTCGATCGACACTAGGCTCCTTTCTGAACACGGTTGGAAATCTTCCGAACTCAATGCTTGAAAACGAGTCTCAACGAAGTAGATATTCTCTTCATGCAGGAAATCATCAATGGGAACATCATCCTCGATCCTAATCCTTGAGAGATGGTCAGCTACCCCATTCTCAACTCCCTTCTTGTCTTTAACTTCTATGTCAAACTCTTGGAGAAGCAAAATCCATCTCAACAATCCTTGCTTTGCATCCTTCTTCTGCATCAAGTATTTTAAGGCAGAATGATCAGTATGAACAATTACCTTGGAGCCAACAAGGTACTGTCGAAATTTCTCAAAGGCAAAGACCACAACCAAAAGTTCCTTCTCAGTGGTTGAATAATTCTTTTGAGCATCATCTAACGTTCTACTGGCATAGTAGATGGCATGAAGCTTCTTATATTTCTTCTATCCCAACACAGCTCCTACTGCGAAGTCACTGGCATCACACATCACCTCAAAAGGTAAATCCCAGTCCAGAGGTTGAACAATTGGAGCACTTACCAAAGCTTGCTTGATCTGTTCAAAAGCTGAATGACATTCTGTAGTGAACTCAAATTTCACATATTTGCAGTGAAGAGCAGTGAGTGGCCTTGCAATTTTGCTGAAATCTTTGATGAATCTTCTACATAACCCAGCATGACCCAGAAAACTCCTCAGTGATTTCACAGAATCAGGTGCTTGCAAGGTCGTCATTACTTCAATCTTGGCGCTGTCTACTGCGATCCCTTCTGCTGAAACTTTGTGACCAAGTACAATGCCATCTTTGACCATAAAGTGGCACTTCTCCCAGTTCGGGACTAAGTGTTTCTCTTCACATCTGCAACACCGCGCATAAGTTGTCCAGACAGCCTTTAAAAGATGACCCATAAACAGAAAAGTCATCCATAAAGACCTCTATAAACTTCTCAATCATGTCCGTGAAGATGGACATCATGCATCGTTGGAAGGTCGCAGGAGCATTACAAAATCCGAATGACATTCTGCGATATGCAAATGTGCCATAAGGACATGTAAACGTGGTCTTCTCTTGATCGTCTGGATGGATAGGAATCTAGAAGAACCCTGAATAGCCTTCAAGGAAACAATACTCCTCTTTTCTTTGAAACCACATGAACTGGACTGACCCAAGCACTATCTGAAATGGGATAGATGATCCCAGCTTCCAGGAGCTTCATGATCTCCTTCTTGACCACTTCCTTCAGGTTAGGATTCAGCCTCCTTTGATGTTCAATTAATGACTTCGTCTTATTCTCAAGGTGAATCCGATGCATGCACAAGTCTGGCGAGATACCTGAAATGTCATCAAGAAAATAGCCAAAAGCCTTGCGAAATTTGCGCAGCTTGCTTAGTAATAAAGTGAGCTCTGCATTGTTCAAAGCATCATTCACAATGACAGGATAAGTTGAGTTAGGTCCAAGAAAAGCGTACCTTAGCCCTGCAGGGAGCTGTTTTAGCTCAACTTTTGGAGCTTTATCTTCACTCTAGTCGCCAAGCATGGCATCCTTCGCAGATGTGCTGACCAGTTCCTCTTGTGCGACCAATTGCCGGACTTGCTCACTAGCATCCATCATCTTTGTGTATCCAGCAGCGACATCGTCAAAGCGCCCAGCCTCTGTTGTAGAAGTCGTCAATGCTCTCTCCAAAGGATCTGTAGGATGGTCCTCTTGGAAGATCTCTTCAGCAAGGTTGGTGAGTGAGTCGACATAGAAGGTATGTCCATCGATTGTTGGCCTTTTCACCAGCTTCTCCATGTCAAAGTTCATCACAAAGTCACCAACATTCAGTGCAACTCTTTCCTTTCTTATATCAATGATGGCTCCAGCTGTAGTCAAGAATGGTCTGCCAAGAATGAGAGGATCTTTGGGCTCCTCATCATAATCTAGAACCACAAAGTATGGGGGAATCAAACAACTCTCACTTTAATAGGAACATCCTCCAAAACACCTTCAGGGATCCTTATGGAACGATCAGCAAGGACTAAAGAGATCCTCGTGGCTTTGAAATCTGTCATATCAAGTCTAAGAGCAACTGAAAGAGGCAAGAGATTGACACTTGAACCCAAGTCGCAGAGAGACCTCCCAAACACGTCTGAAAAGATTGAATAATCAAAAACAAAACTTTCAGGATCTGCGATCTTTTCTGGAATCCTATTCTGAATCACAGCTCTAACTTGTTCCGATATCATCATGACTCCTTCCTCCCTATCCATGTTCTTAGTCATCATTCTCTTCAGGTATCTCCTTATCATGTGAGTGGTTCTAATGGCATCTATCAAAGGGATTTCAACCACTAGCCTATCCATGATAGCCTTGCATCTGGCATCGAGTAGCTCTCTTTCTTGGACTTCTTTGATATCAAGGGGTAAGGGATCTTTGGTTTGTACACCCTTTGTTCTGCAACTTTCGTCGATTTGAGCTGATCTTGTGTTGTCTGGGAGGAGCGTCGATCGACACTCGCTTTTTGTGTCGACTCTTTCGTGTCATTTGGACTCGATGTGTCGCGATCTTTAATGGGTGTCCATTGACACTCTTCAGTAGTGTCGATCGACACTGGCTCTGCAGGTACACAATCTCCATCTTCAATGTCTTCAAGCTCCTCGAATTCTTCAGTACTAAGACCTCGTTTCTGCACAGGTTGAAGACTCTTTCCACTTCTCAACGTGATGGCGTTGACATGGCGTTTGGGATTAGTATCAGTCTTTCCTGGAAGAAATCCTTCTTGCCTGTTATCAGCTCCTGCAGTTTGGGAAACTTGAGTGTCCAACTTCTTCATATGAGAGTTCAAGCTCTCAATCTTTCCATTCAGGTCTTGGTACAGTGAATCCATCTTTCCATTGAAATCTAATGTCATCTTCTGCTGTCCTTCTAGAAGTTGCTCTAGCATAGATTTCACCTCATTGTGGATTCTGGTAGGAAGAAGAACCATAGCTCCTTGCGTAATTGATGTTCTGGAATGGGGCTTTTTGAGTATAACCAGAAGAGTTTTGATTTCCTGTGAAGGAGTTCTTCTGATAATTCCCATTGAAACCCATATTCCCTTGCTGATTCCCGTACCTTTGGCCTTGAAAGCCACCTCCATTGATGTAGTTGACATCTTCTTCCTCACAATCATCATTAGGCTCGAATGTCTCTAGCTTATTAGCAAAGTGAACTTGCTTCTTGCCCACCAAGATGTTGTGTACGCTGTCCAGCTTCGCCTTAACTTCAGCTATTTGGCTTCCTCCATTCGCACCAGCATGTTGTTTCCTCTCAAATTCCGCATTCTTAGTGCTGTTGCAAGAGGCCAAATTCTCTATAAGTACCATTGCATCTTCTGGATATCTGGTGTTGAAGTTGACATTGCTTGCAGCGTCTAAAGCCATTTGGAACCTCCAATCGATCCCTCGGTAGAAGATTCCTAGCAGTTGTGGCTCGCTGAAACCATGGCGCGGACAGTCTCTCTGGTAAGCTCTAAACCTCACCCAAGAAGCCTTGAATGCTTCAGTAGGTCGTTGGGAGAATGCAGTGATCTTTGTCCTCAGCTCTTCGGATCTTGCATCATCAAAGAAATTGCATAAGAATGCATTCTTTGTGTCTTTCCAGGTAGTCAATGATCCTGGTGGTAATTGCTTCAGCCAGTACGCTGCATCTCCTCCAAGAGAGTATGGAAAGAGCTTGCAGAATAGGTAGTCGTCGGACACTCCGTTGGCCTTAATGCTTGATGGCAAATCTTCGAACCTCTCGACGTGGTCCATGGGCTGCTCATGAGGGAGACGATGGAAAGGATGCTGAGCCACAAGTATGAAGTAAGCAGGCTTCAGCTCAAAGTCATGCCTTTGAAATGTCAAGCGTTCTTCCACGTCCAACATTCACGACTTGTATTGCTTGCTCGATGATGACAGCTCTATTCCCTTCTGCGTCAGTCAGGTTACCAGCTTCATCACGAATCAGAATCACAGGCTCAGCCATCTCTTCCTGCGAAGGGTATCGATCGACGCTAGCGTTGGTGTCGATCGACGCTCTTGCAGATTTTCGGTTCGTTCGTTCTAGAAGGCCGAGTTCCTGGTTGAGTTCGATTAGCTCATTTTCCTTGTTGCTTCTGGTACTGCGATTAAGCATGCACCTGAAACCAAAAATAAGAAACTAAATCAATTAGTAACAGAAACAAAAACAAAACCTAGTCAAAATTCTAATACTAGATTCCGTAGGCAGATATTACTTCCCCGGCAACGGCGCCAAAAACTTGATAGGGTCAAAGTTTTACCCAAATAAATCAACACTGCAAGTGCACAGCAATGCAGTTGAAGTATAAAGGGTTATCGTATCCCAAGGGAAGTAGATGCTACACTATAGTCTCTAGGTTCAAATTATGCTAGATCAAATCAATAAAAGTAAATTAAACAACCAAGTGAATCAGTAAATGAAATTAAAAGTGACTAAAGTTCAGGAGACTACGGCGCTAGGCAAAAGTAATTATCAGGTTGATTCGGAGAGTGCAGAAAATAAACTGTCAGGAAATTATAAAGAACCGTCTAGAACTCGAAACACATATTCAAAACCAATCAACTCTCGTTGCAGAAGTTATTTATGCCTAAATTCCAGAATTCCAAATCTCTTTGCAAATTCAGACAATTAAGGCAAGCATTAAAAACAAGTTCAATTGTTCACAAAATCTCTAAACCAAATCTCTTTGCGAATAGATATTTTGCTCATCTATGATTAGTTCAAGTTATTAATAATGCTCTGGCATCTATTAATCAAACCAAAGGTTTGATTTCTAAGTGATCAATTAAGAAATCAATATAAGCACAAATCAAGATGAAGATCCAATTGATTTTCCTAACAGCTTAATAATTCTACTAACTCATCATCAACCCTAAATAACCCTAACCTAACTAGCAAACTACTGAGACATGGTGATGAAAGCACAAATCATGACTGAAATAAATTGCATAAAATAAGAAAAGAGAATGATACAGGGGTTCAAAAACTTCTCAGAAGAGTATAGAATTGTCTCCCCAAAAGCTCAGGATCAATCTTTCTCTAAGTCTCAAAAACAAAAAATAATAATAATGAGTGTGTGGCTAAACAATGCCTTAAAAACCTATTTATAGAGGTAAATTCGCGCCAGGGGCAATCTTGTAAATTATGAGAACTTCAGGCAATTTCCTTTTCCTTGTGGAAATCGTGAAACTTGGGCGGCTTGATTGGTGTCGATCGACACCAAGGCTTAGTGTGGATCGACACCCCTTATGTTTTCCGGCTCTGACTTCATCACTTCGGCTGCTTCTTCAGAATGCTCCAATAAGTTTCAAAATCTCCCATTAATCTCCAAATGTACTCCATCCTGTAAAGACTCTAATAGGACTCTAAAAATAATAAATGATCTATAAAATGGACTTATATCATGGCTAAAAAGTGGTAAAAACCATGATATATCACGTTTACCCATCATTACCCTTTCGGGTGGCAGAACGCTCATACGAGGAGTTTTCTTTGGGCGTCTTCCTCCCCTGCTTGACTCACCTTGCTCGTATATTGGAGTCGGTTCTTTCGGATTCATGCTCTTATCGGAGTGGAACTTAATTTATTCGTCCATCTCGTTCGGGGTTACCATGTAGTCGGGTCCGCGGAGATTTGCTTCCGGTATAAACGGTTGTCCGAACAGCTCGCTTATGTCGTAGGAAACTCTCGGGTAGCTCTCCGGGTTTATGTTTGTCTCGCGGTGTTCGTTGGTTGGATGTTCCATGGTTTCCTCTGTGCCAGTTTGGATGCGTGTGAGCTCCTCCGTCCAACGGGTTTTTGTGAATATCTTGGATCCACAAATCCCTCTTCTCCGTAGACATCCTCGCTTGGATTCGCGATCTCAGCTCGGCCTCCCCATCTTGCGAGATTCTCTTGGACAGTTGCGGTCATGTCTTCAATGTCGTTGTCAGTGACGATGAAGGGGTACACATAGTCTATTGGGTTGGACTCTGTTGCCGGGTATAAGCCGTATCCCGGTACAAAGACATGTGGCATCGGGTTGCGAGGTAATGGACTTGTCAGGCTGTCCTGATCCCACGAGTCTGGCGTAGCTTCTCCGGATGATATCTCAATAATCTCTGTAGATGGTACAATGATTTTCGGCCCTAAGTTTGGTATTGGTTCCTTCGGGTAGTAGTGTTCTTCTCCGACCGTCCCTCCATATGATTGTTGGCCGAACATATTTGTGAACTGATCTGCCAGATTTTCTCCGTCTACGGTTTTCTGTCTCGAGTGTGCATCGTAGTCAATAATCTCGAAATAATGCTCTTCATTCGAATTTGAGTCCCCTGATGAATCTGATCCATCCGATTCATATCCTCCGCCAAACAACAAAATTTCATGGTATCTCTCACCCTGCCAGTCCCTTGGCGCCATCTCTGTCCGTCGACAAGAATCTGCACGGTTAGGTTTATCCTAATGGAAAAAAGTTTTCCCCAATACCCTACCTAGACCTACTATGTAGACGTGACCGGATTCCTAATGGTGCTTTTGCGACTCTTTTTTTGTTTACTCGATAAAAAAATTTTTGAAAAAGTTTTTTTTTTTCACAAAAAAATAAAAATAAAATTCTTTGCTTCCGAAAGCATGATACGGAAACCATGTTGTGATACCAACATTTGTAACACCCCCGATTCGGAATAGCACCAGTCCCGACCGGAGACGCTACAAAATGCCGAGTTTCACTCGATAGGTCAGCCTGTCTTAGAGCACGTCTAAGCTTAAGGCCGTCCCGGCAAGTTAGCTCGACCCTCCCGACTGAAGCCTAAGGCTTGCCAACCCGTACTGCAGCCGAGAGTTGTGTAGACTCGGACTAAGTCATTTTACCAGCGGAAGACACAAGGATTTTATAGATAGAAAATCCACTTTTATTTCAAGAAACGTACATATTACAAAGCGTTTATTTATATTACCTAGCGGATCCGTCCGAGATTTCAAATACTTAAAAAAAAATCCTTGTACCAACATACTTACTATATTTTTCAAAAGGCACCCAAGTCTACTCCGGTGGTCCTAACGTCCACAACACCCTCTAATCCCAACGGCTTACTAAGGTTTCGTGCGAGAGGGAAGCAAAAAAAGGGGGGATGAGTAATCTAAGATTATTCAGTGAGTCTAGGACCCACTAAAAGAATGACAACCCCAAGAACCCCAAGCAACAAGCAATAGCCGAAGAAATATAAAAATAAATAGTCGAAGCATGCAATCCTAGATCTATATGCAAGCGCTAATCCAACTTTCACACCAACACGACACATAGATCTCTAAGTGGGTCGGCCAGTTCCCCTCCGCGAACACCCTGCACTTGACTATCATAAAGATAAGTCAAATTGGAACATCACTACTACGAACACCTTGCACTTGACTATCACAAAGACAAGCCAAGCCGGAACATCGTTTACCCTGGGAGCTCCTCGGTCGGTTCACATCTCAGTGGAGTTTCCATCCGAGAGCCGCCAAGTGAGTTACATCCCAGGTGGGACAACCACGCCTCATTGCTGGATTCCCACTATCCCGTCGGATAGTACTCGGCCAGGCTAGCAAGGCCCGTTACACCTCCGAGTCTTCCCATCTAGCAGTTGATTCGCTAACCATGGGGATCGGGGAACTCCTACCACACCGTCACTAAGTCATGAAGGATAAAGCGCCACCAACATGCCTCCACAGTATAATCGATCACACACCATTATACTTCACACCGCGTTGATCCACACTTGAACAAATGCCAACACACCTCCACACCACCTCCGAGAAGTTAGCGCCCTAGAGTGACGGAAAAGCCAAAACTTCTCTAGTCCCAACTCTCGTTCTCGGTTACAAGCCTCACATGCTTGAACCTCACTCATGCACGTTCATTATAACTCCGCTTACATGACCTTCCAGCCATGCAACGGGTTTTACCATAAACCGTACACTCGTTCATTTGTTGAAGGAACATGCAAATGGATCTGAGATCCAGAAGTCCTTACACCCTTCTCACAACTCGGTAAGGATGATAACATGTCCCACGGACATGCATCAAACCGTTACCTCACCCAACGGGTTTTGCAGCACTCAGATCTAACAGATCTGAGGCTATTCCTGCACTAAAACATTAGTATACACTCGGATCTACACATATCCGAGCTTCCCTGCATCACACGTTAGTCACACACACACACACATACAAGCATACAACCTATTCTACCGAGGCTAGTGTTGTACTACAATGCAGATCCGAGATCTACACTGCATTGCAAACAACAACCGCGATAGTCCACATCTACCAGAACTCACCTCGAACTGGACACGGAATCGGACTACACTACCAAGCGGCTACCGAAGCTAAGCTCTCTACTCTACACGCCTCACACACTCACTCCGTAGTTTCAAAAGAGTTTAGAAGTGGGAATGAAGAATAAGGGAAAATAGGCGGTATTTATAGTTGAAAAGTTACCCATGGTAACAACTTAAGGTAAGTAAAATCTGGACTCTTCCTTCCTTCAGCTGAAAGTCACCTTTTACCCTATGCCTTAGACTCATTCTCATAGCACCTAGGCCTGCCAAACCGTTCTTATCCATAAGCATAAGATGGGAGCTTTACATTGGCCCAAAACTGTTCATTTTACCTTTCTTTTGTGCACTTTACTGTCTAACGCCACAAGTGAATTGTTTAGCTGATAGAAAAACACCTCTTTTGACCTCCAGCGTTGCATAATATCGGACCTCTCTCTTGGTTGTCAAAGAATCACCAAATTGTACTGTGGTTTTGGCGAAAATGGACATAACGGACCATGAATTCGTACCCATGTGTATCTTCTTGTTTTCTCCGAGATCATGGCCATATTCTTTGATGGATGGACTCTTCTTCGGCTTAGTTAATGTTTCTTAGACTCCCGAGTTGTTTGGTTCTTGACCGAGATGGTTTCTCCTCCATCTGACTCATTCCGCAATTATTGAACGTCTATCAGATTGCGCGAATTTTGTAGGTCTCGGAATAATTTTTCTTGGGCTAATTCTTTTTGCGTGGTCTTCCTTAGGGTCTTGACTACCTCCATGATTAATCCCATAATTTGTAAAACTGTACCGAGGGGTTTCCATAACTGAAAGTTCTGTCCGGGTCGTTTAGCTCTTGAACAGGGTTATTACACCGACTCTCATTAACGGGCGTGAACTCATTAAGTCTTTGTGTGCTCTCTTTTTTTTTTCTTTATGCTGCTCGAAATCTTCTTCTTCTCTCTCCCACATTCATACTCTGTTTTACTCCGCCTCTTGGTCATCTTTGTTTCTCGAGTTAAAGCTACATTTCTAGGTTTGTTAGGTTTTCTCCTAAGGAAAGTCGACGCCTTTAGGGTCTAGGAGACATACTAGAGTGGTATATACCGAAGGTTCGTTGTTTGTGGTTCTGAAGAGATCTCTCAAGCAGAAAACCATGTCTTTGACTAGAATAGAGGTGGAGAAGTTTAATGGCCATGGAGACTACACTATGTGGAAACAAAAGCTTGAAGTCCATTTGGAAAATTTTTGTTTAAGCTTTGTCTTCAAGGAACCTGTCATTTCTAAAGAAAAAGGTTCAGATCTCGAAGGAACTGGAGAAGGAGACAAGGAAGCTGATGAAAAGTTTGAAGCTTTAGAAGAAGAAAAGGAAAAAAGTGAGAATCACCATTGTTCCGAGTCTTACAGATAGGGTTTTGAAGAAAGTTAAAAATGCGAAGACTGCAGTTTCTAGGTTGAAAGCTTTGGAAAAGCTCTACATGTCTAAAGCTCCCCCCCCCCCCACCCCCCAAACAGATCTATTTGAAACAGAAGCTATACGAATTCAATATGTCAGAAAACATGTCCATCGAAGGTAACATTGATGACTGTCTTTTGAGTGTAAAAGTTTTAGAAAACATGGATGTTATTGTGTCTAATGAGGATCAAGAAATCCTACTACTGATGTCTCTTCCTAGACCATTTGATCAGTTGAAGGTACTATAAGGTATGGGTCAGACAGAACGGTGCTGACTATGGGTAAAACGCAGCGAATCTGCTCACTATCTCAAGCAATCTTAGCCATGTTAAAAGAATGCTTATGGGTGATAACACTCATATTTTGCTCCCAAAACCTATCATTTCAAGATCCTTTACAAGTGTTTTAATCCGGTTTCCAGAGGTTTCAAAGTGATTTCCATGTTTTCTAGTTCCAAGAGTCATTTAAGTGATTTCCATGTTTTCTACTTCCAAGAGTCATTTAAGGAAAAATGGGCGAAAATCATATACTTTGGAGTAAAACGAACATTTTTGGAACAAGTGCCCAAGGACATATGTTAAGCATCATATGGAAAGATTTCCACCACGAGATCAAGCTCATTTTTGGAGACAAGATAGCCTAATCTACTCTATTTCATGCCAAAGTGGTTTGAGTCAAATCTCACAGTTGGATCTCAAGTTACAGAAGAAGCAAGAAGGTCCATCAATAATCAGAGGGAGCACGCTGGCCGCGCCACAACCAAAGTCATAAGAGCAATGGGGGCACCACGCCTGGGCGATCATGCGGCCATGACCATTTGACCCATTATGTGAAAAAGCACGTCCTTTGTTGAAGCTCTAAGAATCTTTTTTATATAAGCCTTCACGTCTCTTTAAGTAGGCCTCGGGTTTAATGGCAGAAAATATCGAACAAGTGCAAACATGCTCAGAATGGGTCAAATGGTCATGGCCGAGTGCAAACATTTTTTGGAACAAGTGCCCAAGGACATATGTTAAGCATCATATGGAAAGATTTCCACCACGAGATCAAGCTCATTTTTGGAGACAAAATAGCCTGATCTACTCTATTTCATGCCAAAGTGGTTTGAGTCAAATCTCACAGTTGGATCTCAAGTTACAGAAGAAGCAAGACGGTCCATCAATAATCAGAGGGAGCACGCTGGCCGCGCCACAACCAAAGTCAGAAGAGCAATGGGGGCACCACGTTTGGGCGATCATGCGGCCATGACCATTTGACCCATTCTGAGCATGTTTGCACTTGTTCGATATTTTCCGCCATTAAACCCGAGGCCTACTTAAAGAGACGTGAAGGCTTATATAAAAAAGATTCTTAGAGCTTCAACAAAGGACTCACACATACAAGTTTCTACACTTTTCGCGTTGCCAGAGAGAGAGAGGGAGAGAGAGAGAGAGAGAGAGAGAGAGAGAGAGAAAGAGAGAGAGAGAGAGAGAGAGAGAGAGAGAGAGAGATTACTACTTTTTCCTCTACCCATTCTTAATAGAGAAAATTTGTTGAATAACCAAGAAAAAAATTATATTTAAGAATCTATCCAATTTCTCTCTCTATCTCTTCCTATCTCTCTCTACAAAATTGGTTAGTTTCTCAAATATAATTTTTTTTTGGTTATTCACCAAATCAACCCTTCTTAATAAATAGGTAGTTTTATTTGTTATTCCTAGCCCTGGGCATTCGGGTATTCGGTTCGGTTCCGGGTAAGAACCGATCGGTTCCGGGTCTTTCGGGTAGACAAAGTTTTTACCCATTTAGGTACCGAATATATTTCGGATCGGTTCCGGGTAGCTTCGGTTCTGTATTTTGAGACCCGTATAATAACCGAAAAAAATCGGTTCTAAAAAAATTCGGTTCGGATCGGTTCTTATTACCCGAAAGGAACCGAAATACCGTAAAATATTACCCATTTATCCGACATATAACAATATACCCGAAAATAAAAACAATCTAATCACAACAATTTAGCCAACATTTCATCGAAAAATATCAATCAAATCCAAAAGTATAAGAAACAGAGACACAAAACATAAAATAGAGTACCAAATGCAAACAATTCCAAGATTAAAACATCCAAATAGAGTACCAAATGCAAACAATTCGGTACTTGTGTTTGAAAACATCAAAATGCAAAAGATTCTTCACGCATCAGTGATCCCTTCATGACTTCATTCTTCAGTAGTTCACTCTTCGGTCATTATAGTGATCTCTAGTCTCTACTCTCTAGTATCTATACAAATTAATGCTAAATCCCAGATTCTCAGAGAAAAAAAATCAAGAAGGAAACTTAAGCAACAAAAACAAAAAGTCAATGCTAAATCTCAGAGAGTATAAGATATTTACCTCATTATCACGGTCCTTGCATGTTGAATTCAGGATCAAACTCTAAAAGAACAATGAAAGAACACAAGTTTACATATTAAAAATTGAAAAATCATATTAAAACAGAGTTCAAAATAAAGAAATTACCTCTCATAAGATCATCTTGCAACTCTACATCCGAAAGAAGTTGTTCAATTGTAATCACTCCTTTTTCATTGAAATGAATCTCACATTTCAACCATTGCTCAATGCACATCAATACTTCGACCATGTATGGTGTCAAACAGCTCCTATATGGGTCTAATACTCTCCCACTAGTGCTAAACGCAGATTCGGATGCTACTGAGGACACTTGCATTGCAAGTATATCCCTAGCTACAAGAGATAGAA
>JAHZTW010000001.1:417050276-417068970 GCA_020283515.1 Alliaria petiolata
ATCAAAGAACTACTAACTAGGGCATTGAATTGATTACATGAGTTGACATTCTACAAGGAAAAGCTCATCATTGCTCCCAATGCAAATGAGTGCAAACCTATATGAAATGCAACTAGACTCAATCCTATAATGCAAATGCAACATCTAAATGATTCTTATTTGGAAAATTTTCAAATTTTTGGGTTTTTCTATGCTTTAGATGAATGCATAAGACTCAAGTATGCAAAAGAAAATAAGAATCACAAAACACATGTCAAATCTCTCAACCTCTCCCCCAAACTTAAATTACACAGTCTCTTGTGTAATAAAAGTCCAAGGGAGACCTCAATCAACATGACAAGATACAAAAACGAAAATCTAAAGTAAATATATACAAAGGAGGTGGAGATACCTTAAAAACGTGAAGAGGAGGAGAAGTGGAGTTAGAGGAAGCTTTGGACACTTTTCCTTGGGCGGATTTGACCTTATATGGTACAAATATGTAACAACCTAAGCTAAACCTAAGCTAAAACTCCTAATAAGGACTCAATATGTACAAATATGCAACAACCTAAGATAAAACTCATTAAACTCTAATATGGATGCAAATGAGAATAAAAGTGGCTAAATGAATGCTACAATATGTTAAATTATGAGTCTATCAACATCAACAACTTAACCCATTTTTCCGAGAAGCCAAGCTTCAGGAGAAGAGCTTCTATGAAGCCCCATTCGACTCTATCATATGCTTTGCTCATATCTGTCTTAATTGCCAAGAATTTTTCTTTACAGCTCGGATTTGTGCGCAATGCATGGAAATTCTCTTGGGCTAACAAGATATTGTCTGTGATTAGGCGTCTAGCCATGAAAGCTGACTGGGTCTCCGAAATAATGGTCGGGAGTACTCTCTTTAGTCGTTTGCAAAGAATCTTTGAGATGATCTTGTACCTTACGTTGCATAAACTTATTGGTCTAAATTCTGTCATCGCTCTTGGACAGTCCTTTTTGGGGATAAGGCAGATATTCGTCTGATTATGTCTTGGATCAAATCTGCCTTTCTCAAAAAAATCACAGACCATCTTAGTTATATCTTGGCCTGTAACATGCCAGAATTTTTGATAAAACCGACTTGTCATACTATCTGGACCTGGGGCTTTGTCTGCTTTGATATCAAATACTGTCTCCCTTATCTCTTCCGTTGAAGGAATCACTATAAGGGATAGATTAACGTCTTCCGAGACTTTCGCGGTAATGAACCGGAGTGGATCTGAGAAATCAGTTGGGTTTGATGTGGTAAAGAGGTCCTCAAAGTAATCAGAAGCCACTTTTTCAATCCCGGCGCTGTTTTCCACCCAATTCCCATTATGATCTTTTAGACATAAAATACGATTTCGCGCTCTCCTTTGTTTTGTAGATGCATGGTAAAAACCTGTGTTCTTATCCCCTCCTTTGTGCCATTGTTCCCTACTCTTTTGAAACCATAAGATTTCCTCTTCTCTAAAAGCTGAGCAAAGTTGTCTACGGAGGTCTTCTACTTCTTCAAGGGTCGTATCATCATCGGCTTGAGCTATATCAAGTTTATCTTTCAGTTCTTCGATTAATCTTGCCGTATTAGTAGGTAGAGTTTGCTTCCAAGAGGAGATGTTCTTTCGACAAGATGCCAAGCTGCGGTGAAAATTCCTAGTAGGCCGTTCTTCGAACGTTCCCCAACCATTACTAAATGCTTCTTCAAACCCAGGTTTTCCCACCCATCTCTTATCAAACCGGAAATTTCGTTTTCTTCTATAAGGAATAGATTGGATACTAGCCAAAACCGGCTGATGGTCAGAACTCCATAGTTTTAGATACTCCACCGAAAAGTGGGAAAATAAGTCATGCCATTCCTCATTCTCTACGGCTTTATCAAGACGTCATTTCACTTTTCCGGATCGGCGGTTTCCAATCCATGATAGGGAATTTCCTTTAAAAGGGAAATCAATCATCCCGCAATTCTCTAGTATATTACGGAATGGTAGAAAGGAAGCTTCCGAGCGTCTTCTCCCTCCTCTTTTCTCATGGTTTCCGGTAATCTCATTAAAATCTCCAATCATTAACCATGCATTTTGCCGATTTAGACTCATACGCATAAGTCTTTCCCAGACATGTCCACGGTACTCTACTACCGGATCTCCATAAACGAAAGTCATAAAAGTTTTGTGACCTTCTAAAGACATTTCAACATTGATCATACGATCATCCGAGTACGAAATAATAACTGTAGGGTCATTCATATAAAAAAGTGCCAATCCCCCGCTTCTGCCTCTCGGCTCAACGGTAAACACATGATCATAACCGAAATAAACTTGCATATCTTGCAGAAATAAACGACTGTTTTTTGTCTCCAATAAAAATAAAAAGCTAGGTTGAAAACATCTGTGAAGCTCATCCAGATGTTCTTTGGTCAGGTCGGCTCCCGCCCCCTGACAATTCCATGCAATGATGTTCATCCTTCAAGGTTGGCCGACTTCTTAACGGCTTTGGGTTTGCGTACGGTCTGATTCCCGAGAGGCACATCCTCATTGAGAGGGACATGGGCTGCTGGTGATAGGAGAGGGTTATTTGGGCTTGGTTCAGGCCCAACCACGCTTACTTTGGTCTTTGTCTTTGAAGATGGACGGCACTTTCCCAGGAAGTGGCTTTTGATACCGAAACCCAGCGGAGATGGGCTTGATATTGCTTTCTTCTTCCTCAAGCGTTTCGGCTACGTCCGTTCCGCAAGCGCCGGTGGAACACTACCAATCCGGCGAGGGTCTTTATCTTCATCGGACAGAGAGTCCTCGTCTTCCCCCTCGGCTCCGGCTTTGTCTTCTTCTTCTGGACCGACGAGTGTCTTTCTGCCTTCGATATCCTGATCTCCACCAAGAAACTCCTCCGATACGATGATCGCAGCATTCGCAGTAGCCTGGGAGTCTTCAGCCATCAGATCTTCTCCCAGTAGATCATCGTCCTTTAAGAGTTCTTCATCATATAGGTTATCATCTTCCTGATTCCAGTCACCCTCATCATCTTCCTGGTTCCAATCAGCCTCCTCCTCCTCTGCATAGTCATTATACATCATGAGGGCGTCGATTTTTCCGTTTTCGTTTGTAGCTTCCGCGACCTCTCGGTCCGAGGGATTAGTGTCACTAATAGCCGCCTCAAGTTCTTTTTGTGCCGCCTTCAATTTTGACTCATCTACAGCTTGTTGGAGGTCTTCTTCTTCTTCCTCCAAGGTAAGCTCATACCAGCTCTTATTTTGTCCTCCTCTAACTTCCTTAAGATCGTTTGAGGAGAGCACAAGGGAACCGTTCTCTGTGTGAACAGGACGTCGAGTAGATTCGTTAAAATCTGCAAAGGTGAGGCTTTTCTTTGCAGAGCTTCCTGATTCAGAAAATCCTCCCATGTCAGTGGCTTTTCCTTTTCCACGGGCATCTGTTTTGCTTTGAAGAGACAGCTTGAAAGGACGATTGCGGTTGAGAGGTGGTGATGAGGGTTGATTTCTTGCCTTCTGATATTTCCGAATGGGATCTGAAACAGTGTCTTGGGAGGAAGCTGGTTGTTTTGCTACATGAGTCAGAGCAACACCATCCAACTTCGAGCTATTACTAGCCATGGGAGGAAGTCCCGAGGCTCGTGGAACTTGACTTTGGGGTCTGGTTTTGAACGATATGTGTCTCTGGTTCTTCTCAGACTGAACCGCATGCGCACGGTGAGAGGACTCTCCGTCTTTGGTAGTTTGAGCTTTCCAGTTACTCTTTGCAAATGAATCATCGTATCTTCTTTTGCGGTCCGTCAGATCTGATAGATGAAGCGTTCTTCGTAACGGCGGTTTGATCTAGGGAGGAGGTTGTTCCTGCGAGAGTCCAGGCCTTGGCGGTCGTAGCGGGCTTCTTGCCTGTACTCACGCCGGATTCATGGTGGTTTTCATGGTGGTTTTCATGGTGAGAATCTAGGCGGTTCCAAACACTGTCCCTGCTGTGATTGTCTGTCCCTCTCGTCACCTGATGCCTAGCTTCTCTCCTAACTGCAGAGGAATCATGGAGAGGACTCCGGATATTTCGGCTATCCACTCTAGTCTGTCGTCTCACAACAGAAGAGGAGGGTGCTTGCTCCGGCAGCGTCTGCGGGGGTTGAAGGGCCGGGAGTTCTCCTTCTCTCGCAGCTTCTCTAGTTGCGAGGTTCTCTCTACGTTGTTGCTCAGTTAGTTGGGGACATGTCCTCTCTTCGTGTGAGATATGGCCACAGGTAAAACACCATCGAAACAACTTTTCGTACTTCAGATCTATCTTCACAATTTCTCCAGTAGGTAAGCGAGCTCGTTTTTCAAACTTTAGGGGAGCCTCAGCATTAATGGAGACTTGGATCTTTGCTGCAGATGCAGCTACAGACTTTACTTCACCGAGGGAGCTTCCTATTTCTGAAAAAATTTCCTCCATCCAGAAGTGGGTGGGAATACCAATGACTTTAACCCAGAAGGTCATGGTGTTTGGGAAGGAGTCTCCAACGTGGGGAACCCATCGTTCCAAAGAGAAGGACCACTTGTTAAAGTGACAAGGGCGCTTATTGAGGACTTTCAAGAGACTAGCTTCCGAGGTGAAGTCAAACTGGAACCGAGAATTGCCCAGATCTATGCCGTGCACTTGCCCTTCAACATCCCAAATATTTGCTCGTGGCATGAAGGCTATAAGCGCTTCGGTACTTCTGCCGTCTCGGTTAAACATTCTTCCCACCAAACTTAAGTTGAACTGAGCAACAAGGGCCTCGTTGTTGACTTGGGGGAGATTGATGATATCTTCATCTTCATGTAGGATCTGCAGGTTGCTGACATTTGGAGCCGCCATGCTGTGGAGAGATGAATGTGAGGTTGTTTCCTTGCTTGTTTTCAGAGGAAAAAGAGGTGGAACCAGATCTGGTATTTTGCAAGCTTGGGTTTGAGATTCTTAGCACGAAGCTAGAGTTGTTAAGGTGGATTATAAGCACCCTATTTTTGACATCCCATGGGGGAGAGATTTAAAGTTCAGCGGTTTCTACTTGAATGAGTCTTTAATCCGGTTGTGATTGTTTGAACCTTCATGTTTTCTGTTTCTTCATCGGTCCATGTTGAGGATTTTTGCTGTGGAGGCATGTGACGATGGGGAAAGGCCTCACGACATGACTGGTGATGGTGTTTATGTCCGAGGAGCGACGGGAAGGGCTGTCGTAGGGTAGGGATCCTTGCTATTTTAGGAAAAGGAAGGTGGTTGAGATCTCATTGAGCCTCACAAATGGCCCAAAAGATCAAAAACATGGGGGAATGTGCCTGAGAGAGTTTCGGGACAACCTTTTTATATATCGCCAATAATGTATTTAGATGTAGTCGAAAGATGATAGTACTGTGTTCGTTTTTCTATACAATTGCGTTGTTTAAAATATTTATTTAAATGAACTTATATTTATTACTCCCTCTAATTCATAAAGAGTGTCATTCTGACATTTTTCACACAAATTAAGAAAAATTTGTAAATCTCTTTTATACCCTTTATTAATACACTAAATTAGTTTCTCTCTCTAATTAATAGGTTAAAATAGTAGGGATAAAACTGAGATTTAGTTTTAAAAATTGCATTGAAAATACAAAGTGACATTCTTTGTGAAATAAAAATCAAGTCAAAATGACACTCTTTGTAAAACGGAGGGAGTAGTGAAAAAGAAAATATCTGAAATTTAAATTAGTTTATCTCTCTAATTAATAGGTTAAAATAGTAGGGATAAAACTGAGATTTAGTTTAAAAAATTGCATTGAAAATACAAAATAACACTCTTTGTGAAACAAAAATCAAGAGTCAAAATGACACTCTTTGTGAAACGAAGGGAGTAGTGAAAAAGAAAAGATCTGAAATCATAGTGTTTAGCAAATTTTAAATTTTCTTTTGAAACATATTTTTGCGTATTCTTAATTTAGTATTCTGGTATTTTATTAACTTAGTTGGAGAAACAAAAAATATACTTCAGTTTCCGTACAAACATTATTTCCGAATACTAAGTAAAGAAAAAAATAACATAAACTCAGAGAGAACAGATACAGTTTCCATATTCGTTATTTAGGCGTTAGAGAAAACGAAAGATCATATAATAACCAAGATGTTACGACATTAGATAATAAGATGAAGCAGCTCACTATTTAATATTACAACATACAGATGAAAGAAATTTAAGTGTTTACTACCCAAAATCTAAAGTCTAATAAAAGCATAAAGCAGTGCAAGGTTGCTTTGACCTCTGGCTCGAGAGCCACTAATGAAACCAATAAGTACTGCAATTAGCATAATCTAACAACTTTTCTTTCATCTGCCCCCATCTTTAGACAAAATGAGTTAGTTTCTGGTCATATGCACAAACAACAAAAGATTCTGTCTATGCATAAACCATCAAACATACCGTTGTGGAGAGTCAAGCAATACGGCATTAGTACCACTACCACCTGTGTACTTCTGCTTCACCCGCGACGATGTTCTCCATGATCTTTGAATCAGTCGAGGCGATGCTCGCAATCTCGAAGGCACTTGTTTATTTAGCGCTAGAGTTTTGTTGTCAATCTTATTCTCTGTACCGCCATTACCAAGTCGCTGAGGATGTTCTATTATGTAACACTCATCCGACTCCTCGGCAACCTCAGCGTTAACTCCAGACAGCGTCTTATCTTCTACTAAATCACCACTCTCCTGTCTTTTTGTATCAGTTTGATCCGCATGTGAATCATCAGCCACTCCTGAGTTAGATTCTCTTTGGTTATCAACTACATCAGGAAGGGAATCTATGTCTTTATCTGTCAGTTTCCCGATCTCTTCTTTACCTTCCAAGGACCCGTTAAGAAACTTCAGATACGATTCTGTATCTTTCATATCTGCCGCTTCTATATTTCTCGACTTCAAACAGCTATCAACTCGGTAAGAAGGGGATTCAACATCAGCAGTCGAACAATTTCGCTCGTGTGCGCTGTCTTTTGACTCCTCGGGTTTAGTTTCCTCAACGTCTGCAGGCAAGCCCATCTCAGGTGCCAACAGCAGATCACCTGTAGTGGGATTTAGTCAGTCTATAGATGCAAGTTTGTGTCCATGGATATGCATATAACATGAGCATATTAATAAAAAAAATCAGATGGCAATGGAAACTGAATTAGTACCATTTGAAGAGGACACATTTGACTCCTTCGCCAGTGGTTTCTCCAGCATGTCTACACCAGGGAACACCACTAAGTTCAGATTCCTAATCGTTTTCTTTTCTACTTCATGAACAGGCCTGAAGCCAAAGCCTGAAGTCCATGTATCCATTAGTTGTGGCACTGCTGGTATGACTAATTTGTCTACTTTGAGAGAGCCAAGCGCCTGATAACAAAGCACATGTAAGTATAGATCTTCATAATTGTGAACAAAAGAGTCTACTGTATTACACAGAATGAAGCGTAAAAAGGAGAATAAGATAGTACATATCAGGTCACTCATTGACTTATGGTCCCTTTCCGATATTAAAAAGTTGATACAAGAAACTTCACTAGGTCGCATCAACTAGCCACAATTAAATAAGAAATCCTAGTGTCACTTTCTCGTTCACAGTGTGATTTATCGAGCAACCATTGTGTAATTAAGCATCATATCATATAAATTAGGAACATGGAAATGCTAAACAATTTCCTAGATTTCTTAACGCACCTATCTGCAAGATCCTCTTAAAAAGCAGTATGATCTTTGTCACCAAAACCAGCAGTATAGCAGAGGAAAATTGACAGACATCTAATAAAAGCTCACAGATAGCAAGCAACACTCAGAGAGAAATAAACAAGAACTTTAAAAGTATAAAACCCGCCAAACTAAATAACAGAAAGAGAAGAAAAAAGAGAACAAGATGTGGAAGGCCTACAGATTCAATGCCGCTCATTAGTCGACGACACATTCCTTTACGCCTGTACATATAGCGGGTTCCTATAAACGGCATTTCTGCCAGTTGATTGCCGTGGATCCTGAAGTAAAACAAAAAATCATTTATGTTCGCAATATTTACTTGCATGGGCACTCGCGGAAAGAAAAGCTCATTCATATACACATACAGTACCCAGCAACAGAGTTTTCGTTTAGCAAACCCAGCATGAGTAATAGTATTTATTAAGCTTTTAGGAAAATCATCATCAGTTATTTACTGGATTAATAACTAACCTATGTGCAAGTAAATATTAATACCAAGTGGTTTTCTAATCTTCAGTCTACTTACTGCCCCCATTACTATGATTCCAACTGTGTAATGCCACAATTAGGTAATGCTTAGTTGGCTTCTCCCACTATTTTAAGACTAGAAACTTACTAATCCTTTTAATCAATTTCATAATACCACAGACGCACCTGATAGATGCCACACCAATGATTTCATCACCTCTCTCCAAAACAGCAGTAAGAAAATTGCTGTAATTTAGCCGATGGAAGTTCGACCTACAAAACAATAGGAAAAGGTTTAAATATGATCTCGTAGTATATGGACTGTTTACATCTTAGTCAATACGGCCAATTATATGATATCCACCTAGTCTATAATCTTACACGAAAAGGTAGATAGAGGAAGCGGAAAAACAAAGGACACAACACCCCCACTTGTAACAACAACAAAAGCCTTAAGAGTTATCACAATATGCAAGCACAACCAAATAATAAATTTCATAGGTACTGCACAGAAGATAGATCCCTAAAAGGCTTGCCAGTGAACAAATTGAACAAAACAGAAGCATCTAAGGACAAATCATGGGAATGAGCTTACCCAAAATTATAAACAATGTTTTCAAGCAGGTTGACACCACTCCTGTGATCAACTAAAGGTGAAAAACACTCGTCCATAACAGAAAATGCAATAGCCAGTTTGGCATTATATGCAATCTTCTCAGATATGTCGCTATCGGGAACGTCACGAGGGAGCTCGAAGCGGCGAAGGAATGTCCAGGAGAAGCCCTCAGGCAGTGGGTGTTTTACTCCAATGAGTAACTGAAGTCCCTCGAATAACTAAATAAAAAGGAGAAACAAATGAAATACTTGGCGTATATTCGTAAAGCTACCACATATATAGCTGTAAAATAGAAAGCTATTTGTTCAGGAAATCTTTTTATTCATGACTTTAATGTCACTTAGAGCCCTTTTTTAGCTCAACACTTCAACTTCAACCTGATTCCCAACATCTAAAGATACAGCTGCAAAGTGTCCCTTTTGACTTTCATTAAGCCACAAGAAAAAGAAAGTTTAAAGGAAATCCAACTAATTTAATAATTACGTGAAGGTATTTTTCCTAAACTACTGCTTTTTTTACTTTTTAATAGTCCCTGAATCTAAGAATTAACCGTCTATGATATCACTCTTTGTTGGAATAACTTACCCTCCTAGCCACGTATTTTTCTCCAGTCCCCAAGAATCATCATCCACAGTCTATGCTAAACAGATAGCCTTGGTCGAAAAATGGAGATAACATATTAAGAACATCCAAATATTTCTATACAGACTTCTCACTTGAGAAATAATATTGCCAGAGAGGCCTCTTTCACTAAATCCAAATTCCAGAAGTCCAAAAAGAACCTGATTTTCCAAATAAAATTTACAAACGCTCCCATACGATGCACTTTTTGTTCAGACTTCCAAGAATTTTTATTTGCAAACTGCACCCAGCGTTTCAAGTAAAAGAAAAAAAAAGGAAGGCTACCTCTTGACAATACTTTCCACAAAATGAATGAGTACTCCTTTCACCAGGCACCGTGCCTTCTTGCTTGATGCATGTTTGGTGATCTGCAAAAGTATGGAGGGGTAATGCTTAGAGCTCAAAACCCATTTTAAGAAGTTTAACAGAAGCTTATACACAAATACAATTAAAGAATAATCTGCCTTTAAAGTGTGACGCATACATTTCTCTTCACACAGGCTACAGCTCAACAAGGGGGAAAGAGTTGTAGTGTCATGATTAGCTGCCTCAACTTTCTCGCAAAACTTGCATGAGCAGTAGCAACAAAACCAGGCACCAGAAGGGAATTTCTGCAGTTTACAGAAGAAACAGAAACAATAAGCCACTTCATTAAAAAAAGAGAGTCTGCAATAACATAGATTTTAGACCAAAAGACATAGTCATTGCTTAAGAAACCCCTCTTTAACATAAATTTTCACATCATAAGGTGCGACTTACTTTAATGCCCAAGCAGCTCTGATGAAAGGTTGATGGGCAACCATCACAGCAGATAAGATCTCCCCCATCCCCGCATATAGCACATGTATCGTCATTTTGATCCCCAGCACCAAACTCCACAATATGGAACCCTTTAAGTATTGTTTCGCTTTGTTTATTCCAAGACTCAAGAAAGCACTCCAAGAGAGAATTCCCACCCTCTAAATACAGGCTTCTGAATGGCTGGTTGTGCTTCCCTCCAGCATGAACCTCGAAGTCGAGAACAGAGAATACTTGGTCACAGCAGTCGCATCGAATACCCTCTTTTGTGATCATTCCTTCTAGGCGCACTTGGGTCTTTTTGCAGTTCATGCACCGAACTTTCCCGTTAAGTGGCACAACAGCTGAATCAATCATCCAACCCAGCATGGTGCGTTTCCCTTCAAATAAAATGTACCCATTCTCCTTGGAATCTGCGTCCTCCAAAGAACTGCGAGCCGACAGAGCACCGCGCTTTCTGTTATGTTTTTCTTCCCTCTTTATTTTTCGTACAGACTTCGAAATTCTTTGTGACCCATCACTCCCTTTTCGTTTCTTCTGCCCTTTCTTTCCATGTCCTATTCCCTTTGCTGAGACCATATTTTCATTAGCATCTATGTCCTTCCAGTTCGTCCTTTGCTTACCTTTGTCGCTCCTTTTTTTCTGAATTTTTCTCACTAACAGGTGAAGGTCATCTTCTGGTAGCAAGCCAAAACCAGAGCCAGTGGTAGAATTCACATGATCATTCATGATGCTTTCCAAATATTTTTTGTAAACTTGATAAGCCTTGGTCACTGACCAGTGAGTCTTTCCCTCAGGATTGACATAAACAGCATCATTATATAGCCTCCCATATCGGGGCCTGTATTCAACTTTCCAACCAGCAGCTAGAAGTAACTGCAGTATCCGGTCACTCAGCATTTTCTTAGACTTTGATTTAGATTGTTGTCCAGCTTCAATCTGCTTGTTTTGTACTTCTCCAATCCTCTTTTCTCCGTCGATTAAGGGGTTGTCTGGACTCTCACAAAGCTTCAGTCTCTTCTTTGCTTCACAATCTGATTCATCCGTCTCCCTAGATTTCCTCTTTGCCTTTGGTGTTAAAGGTCGTCCACTCTTACGCTGAGGTTTCAAACTAAGGCTGCTTACATCTGGAGTTCTCGCAAGTTTACAGTTTGTGTTAGAGCCGATCTCGTCGGATTGACTTCTGACCTGCAACTTTTTAGGCCTTCCACGCTTGCGTTTAACTTTTACCTCTTCATCGTGTGGCTCAACATGCCCATCTTCACCGCATGATGTATCATCCTTGATTTCAACCTTAACCTGACTCCTAAAATCAGCTCCAAGAATCATCTTATCTTCAGCAGATTGCTCAGACTCAAGTTTTACATCATCTGATCTGTCACCACGAGTCTCCTCAGGTACAGGAGACTCCACAAGCTCACGTTTTACTTCTTCTTTCACCTCATCAAAAGAAGTAGTAATCTTGTACTTGCTTAGATCTCCCTTACGACCACCCTTTCTTTTCTCTTCCAGAGCCGCATGATGTTTGTCACTGTTTGCTTCATCCCTTGCCTCAGAGCCTGAGCGAAGAACCTTCCGAGTGATGTTAACCTCACGATACATCGGCTTAACCTTCACCGTTTTCTTCATCTCGATTGCATTCTCTAAGTTACCACCGTTTGGAGTTCTCTCCATCCCATTAGGAGTTGCATCACACTCGTTTAAGCTAAAACCCTTTCGCTTGATATTATTATCTTCTTTGGGCATAATGTTGTCAGATTTTTTTCCATATAAGTAATTCCACACCTTCGTTTATCTTCGCTGAGATTAACGGAGGTACAAAAATCCAGTGAGCATCACAAGGAATTAAAATCAAATTTCAAAAAAAAACAAAATTGATGAAAAATTCAGGCACAATAAACGCACTCGTGGTATCATAACCCTCAAACGAAAAAGGATTAAGCGACGGTGAGAAGAAGAAATCTCGAAACCCTAATTAGAAGAACAAACACCGGAACACATGGCCGTACCAGGAAATTTGATGTTTAGGGGAAGAGCGTGGCTGAATCGGAAGGAGAAAGCGAGGGAATCGGACGGAGAAAGCGAGAGCGACGCCGGAAAATCAACGAGACAGAGTCTGGGATTCACCGGAGATTGGCATTGTCGAATCGCTAGAGAGGAAAACGAAGAGACAGAGAGAAAGAGATGGGGGGATTGGGGTTTTAATATGCGCGAATCGAGACAAATTGATTTTTTTCCGAGCAAGGACGATAATTGTGTATAAGGGTAAAATTGACATTTACAATGATTTATTGTAATGTCAACCTTTTTCCCTCCATTTTAGTTCCGGGAATATATATATATTATATTATTATTTTTTATAAACTGAAAAATTGCAAATTTGGTCTCTCGTTTGCAACCTTTGCCAAATATAATCACTCCTAATCAATCGGCCTTTGTAGCTGAGAGACTTATTTCGGATAACATATTATTGGCCCATGAAGCAGTCCATGCTCTCCGAACTCATCCGGTGATTTCATCGGAATATATGGAAGTCAAGACAGACATGTCTAAAGCTTTTGATAGGGTTGAATGGTGTTATGTGGAAGCTCTTCTTAAATCATAAATGGATTAGCTGGGTAATGTTCTGTATTACATCAGTGACTTATACGGTTCTCATAAATGGGCAGCCTCACGGTTTGATAACGCCAGAGAGAGGATTGAGACAAGGTGACCCTCTTTCTCTCTTTCTCTTTGTTCTATGCACTGAGGGTTTGACAATCTCCTTAATAGAGCAGAACAAGAAGATCAAATTTCAGGGATTCAATTTGAGTCACAAGGTCCTTCCATTCATCATCTTCTGTTTGCAAATGATAGTTTATTTCTAAGGCAGAGGTAAATCAATGTGAAGCTTTTAACCGAATCCTGCAGAAGTATGGTCTATTTACGGGTCAGGTTATCAATTTAGACAAGTCTTCCATAACCTTTGGGGTTAAGGTTAGTGATGAGATCAAACTCAGAATAAAAGATATTTTGGGTATTTTGAAAAAAGGCGGTGCTGGTACGTATCTGGGTTTACCAAAGTGCTTCAGTGGCTCCAAAATTGATATGTTATCTGGTACATTAAAATGCTTTCGCATGGAGGAAAGGAAGTTTTGCTCAAATCAGTAGCCATGTCTATGCCAGTTTATGCCATGAGCTGCTTTAAGCTCCCTAAAACGACTTGTGAGAATCTCAATAGTGCTATGGCAAATTTTTGGTGGAATACAACAGACAACCTGAGGAAAACACATTGGCTGAGTTGGAAAAAATTATGTGTTCCTAAAGCAATGGGTGGTCTTGGATTTAAAGATATCGAGATCTTTAATCAAGCTCTTTTGGGAAAGCAAACTTGGAGACTCATTCACGATCCAGGTAATCTGTTTTCAAGATTTGTGAAAAGTCGTTACTTTGCAAATGGTTCCTTTATCTCGGCGAGTCTTGGTGAAAGACCATCTTTTGGTTGGAGAAGTATTTTGCATGGCAGAGCACTTTTGGAGAAAGGACTCAAACAAATGGTTGGTAATGGGGCCTCGCTTCATGTCTGGTCTTCTCCTTGGATCTGTGATGATGTGATGAGAGCTCCTCTCATGAAAAACATTTTCGTGACCTGCTAGTTCAAGATTTAATCGACAATGTCAACAATTGTTGGGACAGAGCAAAACTTGAAGATCTTTTCTATCCGAGAGATATAGCCATTATTCTACAATCAAAACCTATTCCATCTGAATCAGATTATCTTTGTTGGAGACATAATAAAAGTGGTTTATACTCAGTGCGATCATGATATTGGTTAGCTTCTCAGAGTGTAACTAATGATGTCCTCCGAGAGGCTAGAGATCAGCCTTCTTGCAGTAGTATTAAAGCTCAGATTTGGGATCTTCAAACCTCGCCAAAGATCAAAGCTTTTTTATGGAAAGCGTTAAGTGATGCAGTTGCTGTAGCAGATGCAATTCTATCACGAGGTCTGGGCAGTGTCAAACTTCCCTTCTCCACCATTGGGTTTTAGCCAGGTTTCTATCTTTCAAAACTTTCACTATTTGCTGATTTCTCTTAAGAATCAGATTATCCCTCTTCACATGAGAAGATCCTTTCCTTGGATATTGTAGAGATTATGGAAAAATAGAAACAATGTTATCTTTGAAGGCTTTCCTTTTTTAGCCACTGATTTGATGGGTAAGGTGATAGAGGACATGGATGAATGGTTTCATGATCAAGAAATAGATCGGATTGATGCTACAGTCTCGAGCATTCAATTGAATAGAAGTAATTCAGTTTGGATCCCTCCAGAAATTTCTTGGGTAAAATGCAATATTGGTGCCTCTTGGAATAAATCTCTCTTGTAGTGGAGCATCTTGGGTGCTTAGAGATGATTCAGGGCAGGTTTTAAAGCATAGTCGGAGATCGTTTTCGAATGTTGTCTCTGAGATGGAGGCGAACGTTAAAAGTTGGCTTTGGGCTTCTGAAAGTATGAAAAGCTTAAGAGTCAACAAGATTGTGTTTGAAGGAGATAACTCTAGTTTGGTGGGTTCTTTATTAAGACCAGCGGCATGGCCCTCTTTCAAGTCTCAGTCTATGGAAATTAGGAATTCTATAGAACAATGGCAGATAACCTTTGTTGTGCGTAAAGCAAATTTAGGTGCTTTCCTGATTGCTCGAAGTGTAACGTCGGAGGATCGAAGACAATCATACGTAACTTGTGGATTCCCGTTTTGGCTCAAAGATATTAAAGAGAAAACAGAGAGAGTTCATAGAATCAGAGGGATTCAAGGAGAACTTCGTTTACCTTCTTCTTTGATCTGTAGTTAGGTTTGAGTGAGTCTTTCTTCTTTGTTTCTTCCTTGGTGAGTTGCTAATTAAGTTTCCTGTTACACTTGTTACAATAGGAACTTAGGGTTAGCGTGAGGGAGAGGTTAGATAAGAAGAGAGAGCAATCACTTGTAAAAACCACATCGGAGGTGATTTCCGATAATGATAGTGAATCTTGAGAGTTCCGTCTCTCCCCAGACGTAGCAACTGCGGTTGTGAACTGGGTTACCAAGTTTGTCGTGTTCTAGAGCTTAATCCGTAACTTATTGATTCAATTTCATAAGGTTAAATCTCTACAAGTGGTATCAGAGAGTAGGTCGCTTGTTTTCCGCAAGCTCTAGAAAGTATCTTTTCAATCTTTGAGACGAAGGAGGATCGGAGGATCAAGAGCAAGGCCGAAAGCAGTTTTTCGCAATTAAGAAAGATCAGATTAAGGTTCGAAACTTATCTGATTAATCTGTGTGTGTGTTGAAGATCTGCAGAAGTTGGGTGTTGTAGATTCGTGATCTTTAAGGAGTTCTTTGGCTGAATCTGCGACTTGGTTTTAAGTCTGTATCCTGAAATCAAGGCAGGGACGATACAGACAGTCATGCAAACAACTCAAGGGCGTTTCGATGTTGATAAATTTGATGGCAAAGGAGATTTCAATATCTGGAAACATAAGGTACTGTGTGCATTGGAGCTTTTAGATCTGGATCATATTCTTGATATAGATCAATCACTTCTTAGTGAACCACCGAAGCAAGCAGATGGCACACCTGTAAAGATAGATTCAAAGCTGGATCAAAAGAAAGATAAGCGTGTGAGGAGTCTTATCAAGATGAGTCTTAGTGACTCAATTTTCAGGAAAGTCATGAAGGAGAAGACAGCATTGGGTATATGGCAGGCTCTGGAAAGAGATTACCAAACAAAGACTTTACCTAATAGGATCTATCTTAAGCAAAGATTTGCAAGCTACAGAATGGATGAGAATAGAAGCATTGAGAAAAATTTAGATAATTTTCTTAAACTTGTCGATGATCTGGAGAGTTTGGATATCAATGTCTCAGATGAGGATCAAGCAATTCAGATTCTCACGGGTCTTCCACCAAAGTTTGAGTCCCTTGTCCATACTCTTAAGTATGGCAGTGGTAAGGATACCTTGACAGTGAGTGACGTTACTACCGCAGCTTATTCTAAGGAAACTGAGCTAAGGGAAAAGGGTCTTTTAAATAAGCTCAAGATAGAAGCTGAGGGTTTGTATGCTGGGGACAGAGGAAGGTCTGAGAAAAGGGATGATCAGAACTCAAGGAACAGATCGAAGAGCAAATGGAGAGGAAAGTCTAAGCAGAAGTTCAACAAGAACAACAAAGGATGTTTCAAATGTGGCAAAGAAGGGCATTGGAACCGTGAATGTCCAGACAAAGGGAAGAACAAGAGTTCTAATTCTGTAAACGTGGCTTCAGTGTTAAAGGAACCTATGATTCTTACAGCTAGTATGCATCATACTACAAACGAATGGGTCATGGATTCGGGAAGCACTTTTCATATCACACCAAACAAGGAGTTGTTGTTTGATCTGTGATAACTAGCTTTTTCACAGGTTAACAAAACCTAAAGCTTGTCTATGTCATTGAAGTACTTTAGGATATCAATCCAACCTTGGGGTGAAAGGGTACTAAGNTATCATGGATAGACTAGTGGTAGAAATCCCCTTGATGGATGCCATTAGAACTACTCCAATGATAAAAAGATACCTGAAGTGGATGATGACCAACAACATTGACATGGAGGAAGGAGTAATGATGATATCAGAGCAAGTCAGTGCTGTCATTCAAAACAGGCTACCAGAAAAGCTCTCCGATCCAGGGAGCTTTGTTCTTGATTGCTCCATTTTCTCAGACAAGTTTGGGAGATCTCTATGCGATTTAGGCTCAAGCGTCAACTTGATGCCTCTTTCGGTTGCTCTCAGAATGGACATGATAGACTTCAAGGCCACCAGAATCTCTTTAGTCCTTGCTGACCGATCTATCAGGATCCCTGAAGGTGTTTTAGAAGATGTTCCTATCAGAGTTGGAGATTGCTTAATACCCACAGACTTTGTGGTATTAGCCTATGATGAGGAACCCAAAGACCCCCTCATACTCTGTAGACCATTCTTGGCTACAGCTGGAGCCATCATTGACGATTTGGTGAACATTGGTGATTTGGTGATGAATTTCGACATGGAGAAGCTGATGAAGAGACCCACAATTGATGGACAAACCTTCTATGTTGATTCACTCACCAACCTTGCTGAAGAAATCTTCAAAGAGGACCGTCCTACAGACCCTTTGGAGCGAGCTCTGGCCACTTCTACAAAGGATATTGAAGATCTTGACGACGCTGCTGCTGGTTACACCAAGATGCTCGACGCAAGTGAGCAAGTGATGCAACTTATCGCACAGGAAGACCTGTGTCGATCGACAGCGACATCGAGCAAGGATGCATCGTTTGGCGATTGGAGCGAGATCAAAGCACCTAAAGTTGAGCTCAAACAGCTCCCTGCCGGGCTAAGGTACGCATTTCTTGGTCCTAATTCGACCTATCCTATTATAGTAAATGCTTCTTTGAACAATGCAGAGCTCACCTTACTGCTAAGCAAGCTGCGCAAATATCGCAAAGCTCTTGGCTATTCTCTTGATGACATTTCAGGTATCTCACCAGATTTATGCATGCATCGGATTCACCTTGAGGATGAGACCAAGTCGTCAATTGAACACCTCCTCCGAATCTGAAGGAGGTTGTCAAGAAAGAGATCATGGAGCTGTTGGATGCAGGGATTATCTATCCCATCTCAGATAGTGCTTGGGTCAGCCCTGTACACGTGGTCCCTAAGAAAGGAGGAGTAACAGTGGTGAAGAATGAGAAAAACGAGCTGATTCCAACAAGGACTGTGACTGGTCACAGGATGTGCATAGAATACAGGAAGCTGAATGCCGCGACCAGAAAGGATCATTTTCCTCTCCCTTTCATTGATCAGATGCTGGAGAGATTGGCGAATCATCCCTACTACTGCTTCCTTGATGGCTGATATGGGTCAAATTTACCCTAAGCATCTCTCTCAAATTAAGAGATCAGTTGTAGTACTTAGGGATCGAATCCACAGAGAAGGGATAGTCACACAACGGTTTTCTAATTTCGAATTAGGCTAGGTGAGAATATGAAACTAAAGACAGAAAGCAATTAAACGATTTAGTAAATTCAGGAGACGAAACGCTAGGTTCAGGGAAATTCTCAGGTGATCTAAATTCTAGGTCTAGGCGAATGTTAGGAATTATTAAGATCTGTTCTTGAACTCGAATCACTAATGTAAAATCAACCAACTCTCGCTGCGAAGATTATCTATGTCTAAACCCTAGAATTCCAAATCTCTTTGCAAATTCTAACAATTCAAACAAGCATTAAAGTTCAGGTTCAATTGTTCACAAAACCCTAAACCAAATCTCTTTGCGAATAGGTATTTTGCTCATCTAACATGAGTTCAGTCAATCAATAACACTCTCGCATCTATTAATTAACCTAAGATCAGATTCTAAGTCGCGAAGCTAGAATAAGCATTAAACATAAATCCAGATGAAGAACTCTAATGATTTTATCCTAACAATTTAATTTGACCTAACAATTCATT